>CAUYUJ010005557.1:1391956-1466956 GCA_963575745.1 Prorocentrum cordatum
GTCGTCGTCGTCGTGGTCGCTGTCGTCGTCGAAGTCTTTGGAGACGTCGTCGGTGTCGTCGTCGTCGGTGTCGGCGGCGTCGTCGTCGTCGTTGTCGCTGTCGTCGTCGGCGTCGGTGTCGTGGCCAAGTGCCATCAGGTACCTACCGTCACGGTCTTGTCTAAAGAGGTCTTGCGACCAAGTTGCGGGTGGGAGGGTGGGATGTTTGCACGAGCAGTGGAGAGGACAGCTTCAAGACGGTCAAGATTAATTACACCACTTAGCCTGCACTAAAAATCGCGCCCAGGGCGCGCTGACTGGTCGCTCGCAACATAGACTGCACAACATATGCTGCACAACATGGGGTGCACCGCATAGAATGTTGAACAGGCGTTGCACAACTACATTTGGCGCCATAGTGACTGGACGATTTTATATACATGCACTAGAACATCGCGCGCGCTTCGCGCGCGCTCAGGTTCTAGCCCAGGCCGGGGGGGCGCTGGACGATCTTGGACAACGCTATCAAGCACAGGCGCGCGACGGCATCTGAGGAGCTTCTGGGGTGTTCCGCATGCTTCGTCAACTGGCTGTTGGAGGCACCTCTGGGGTGCCTCTTGGGGGGGCGTCTGAGGGTCCATTGGGGGCATCGGTTCTGCAATCTGAAGCCGTCATTGGTCGTCTTGGCTGCGTGGAGGCCCGACTTGAGGCCACCTGCGGCCAGATTCAGGCAATCCGGAAGCCTCCCGGGGGCCTCCTGGAAGCAGTTTTGACGCATCGAGGGCACTCTTGGGCTAACTTAAAACCTCTTGGACGTCTCCTAGGGGCCTTTTGCGCCCTCGGGAAGCTTTCGGGGTCCTCGTGCGGCCTCCTGTGGGCCTTTTGGGGGGAACGCTCTGCTGTTGGGTCGCGTTCCCATTCTTGGGCCTCTTTTGGGGCTCTTGGGGCCCTCTCGGGCCGTCTTAGGCGCCTCAAGCACCGTCTTGGGGCCCTCGCGGGCCGTCTTGGGGCCCTCTTGGAGGCCTCTTCCACTATATTGGAGCGGTATTGGAAGCCTCTTGGGCCGTCTTGGAGCATCGGGATGCCAAAAGGCGGAACAAATTAAAATCCGTCAAAGCCCAATCGTAAAACAATGAGTTGTGCCTCTTGGGGCCACCTTGGGCCTCTTGGATCCGATTTGGGGCCTCTTGGGACTTCCCGAGAACCTCTCGGGGTAGAAAGCTCGGATTCTCAGTTCGTGTTTCCCTTCTTGGGCCTCTCTTGGGGCCGTCTTGGGGCCCTCTCGGGCCTTCTTGGGCGCCTCAGGCACCGCCTTGGGGCCCTCGTGGGCCGCCCAGGGCCCTCTTGGAAGCCTCTTCGGCTATCTTGGAGCTGTCTTGGAGGCCTCCTCCTCCTCCTCGTCCCCCTCCTCCTCCTCCCACTCCAGCTCTCTCTCCTCCTGATCTTCCTCCTCCTCCTCCTGCAGCGTGTTCTGGAAGGCTCCCACCGGAACATGCTGTGCACAAGTGCTGTCACTGCTCCCGCCACAGTGCCCTGGGTGTTGGGTCAGAGGCCTCATGGGTGTTGGTGTGGATCTCGTGGTTGGTTTGTCGGGGACGTCGTGAAGGCAGTTTCGCAGCTTCTCGGTAGCCGTTTTGGGACCGTTGTGGGGCCTCCTCGGGGCTGTTTTGTGGCCTCTTTAGGCCTCGTTTGGGCCTCTTGGGTGCCTCTTGGGGGCCTCCTGGGGCCTCTTGGGGGCTCCTTGGGGCCTCCTGGGGCACTCTTCAAGCGGGAGGGCGCATCTTGGGGCTGTCTTGGGGCTCTGTTGGGCTGCCTTGGGCGACTCTGGGACCGTCTCGGGGCCCTCTTGGGCCGTCTTGGGGCGCTCTTGGGTGCCTATTGAGCCGTCTTGGAACGTCGGACAGCCGAAAAGGCTGGAAGGCCAAAATCGTTCGAAAACCTTCGTAAAATTGACGATTTCGGCCTCTTGAATGGAGAAACGTCTTGATGCGTCGTGGAGTGCCTTGGGGGGCCTCTCGGGCCGTCTTGGGCCTACCTTGGGCGTCCTGGAGCGGTCTTTCGGCGACTCGGGGCCCGCTTGGGCCGTCTTGGGAGCCTCTGGAGGCCCTCCTGGACTATTTTGGACCTCCCCGGCCGCCCCGTCCTCCCACGGGGGGGTCGGAGGCGGCGGCCTCCGAGGCCCAGAACGCGGAAACCTTGCAAGAACGGCCAAAGAGAGTTCGAAGAGGGCCCCAAGACGGCTCAAGTGGGGCTCAGGAGTGACCTAGAGGCCCCGAAGACAGCCCAAGAAGGCTCCAGGACCGCTCCCAGAAAGGGCTCACAGGGGTACCCGACCTGACATTTCCAGCCTTCCTCCCCAAAGAGAGCCCTAGGAGACCCCAAGAAGGCCCCCCAAAGCATCCAGAATGCTCCAAGGGGCCCCCCACAGGCCCCCAAGAGGCCTCCAAGAGGCCCCCAGGCAGCCGAAGATGGTCCGCAGACAGCCCCCCAAACCGCCCAAGACGGCCCAAGACCCGAGGGGCGACCGGGGCGGGGACGGCGTCGACGACGACGACGACGACGACGACGACGACGACGGCGACACCGCCGACGACGGAGAATTCTCTCTGGGATCCGAGGGCCTCTGCGCATAGATCTGACGACATATATTGCACAATAAAGATTCTCCTTTCTAAAAGATTAATAGATCCTACCCACCTCCCCCCCCCCCCGGACTTATCGGTTCCCCCTCGGATAATAGAGTTCATATATATTATGCACACTCGTCCATCCCAAATATGAAATCATACCATCCCAGCCAAACCGGGTTCCCCCCCCTGAGGTTCCCTTGTAAAAAACATTAAGCGGTGACATTTTTCCTCTTACATAAGACTTTGTCGCGAATCCCTTGCAAAAAACGGGACGAAGTGCACACGCGCGCGTCGTCGCGCGCGCATGCCGAAATCCTTCAAAAATCTTTCAAAATTTAATTTCCAAAAAACCTACAAAAACACCGGGTTTCGCAACACTGATTTGCTAAAAAAGCTTACGCGCGAGCTCTTGCGAAATCTTAAGAAAACCATGGGTTTTTCAAGATTTTCACAAAATGCTACCAAACGGGCTTCGCGAGCGCATGTCGAAATCTGTCGAACGCCCTTGCGCGTGTGCTGTCGCGAGAATCCTCTGCAAAAAATGGGACGAAGTGCAGACGCGCGCGAAGTCCCGCGCGTATGCCGAAATCCTTCAAAAACCTTCGGTGTCGGAAGGACTCCAAAATCGTGTGTCCAAAAAACCTACAAAAAACACAAGGTTTCGCAACACGGGTTTTCAACAAAAGCGTGCGCGCGCGCTCTTGCGTCGTCGTCGTCGTCCTCCCTCCTCCCTCGTCGTCGTCGTCGTCGTCGTCTTCTGTCTTTCCTCGTCGTCGTCGTCGTCGTCGTCTTGGCGTCGTCGTCGCTTCCGTCGTCGTTGTCGCCGTGGTCGTCCTTCCTCCCTCGTCGTCTTCGTCGGCGCCTCGTCGTTGTCCCTCCTATTTCGTCGCCGTCGTCGTCGTCGTCGTCGTGGTCTTCACTCCTCCCTCGTCGTTATCCTCCTCCCTCGTCGTCGTCGTCGTCCGTCGTCGGCGTCTCGTCGTCGTCCCTCCTATTTCGTCGCCGTCGTCGTCGTCTTCGTCGTCGTTGTCGTCGTCGTCGTCTTCCCTCCTCCCTCGTCGTTGTCGTCGTCGGCGTCGCCGTCCTTCCTCCTTCTTCGTCGTTCGCGTCGTCGCCGTCTTCCCTCCTCCATCGTCGTTGTCGTCGTTGTCGCCGTCGTCGTTTTTTCTCCTCCCTCGTCGTCGTCTCCGTTGGCGACGTCGTCGTCGTCTTCGTCGTCGTCGTCGTCGGCGTCGTCGTCGTCTTCGTCGACGTCGACGTCGGCGGTGTCGTCGTAGTCGGTGTCTGCGGCGCCGTCGTCGTCGTTGTCGCTGTCGTCGTCGGCGTCGGTGTCGTGGCCAAGTGCCATGTGGTACCTACCGTCACGGTCTTGTCTTAAGAAGTCTTGCGACCAAGTTGCGGGTGGGAGGGTGGGATGTTTGCACGAGCAGTAGAGAGGACAGCTTCAAGACGGTCAAAGTGAACTGCACCACATAGATTGCACCACATAAATTCCACAGGATAGATAGCACATCGACTGCACAATGCACGTTGCACAAAATAAACTGCTAGAAGCACACGCACACACAGACACACAGACACACAGACACACAGACACACACACACACACACACACACTCGCCGCCCCGTCGCCGTCTCGTTGCCGCCCGTCGCCTGGGCCTGGGCGACGGCAGTCGCGCTCGCTGCCGCCGCGCCCGCCCCGTCGCGGCCCCGTCACCGCGCCACATAGCGCCAAGTGGGTTCTCCTTTCTAGACGGGAATTCTAAGCGGAGAGGAGACTACGCCCGTTCCCGCAGCCCCATCCCAATAGCGGCGGTGCCGGCCGTGGGGGGGGATGTCACGCATTTTGGCAATGGCCGCTTTGTTCTTTGCCACCACCCCACGCAACATGCATTGTGACAAAGGAATTCTAGCCCATTCAGAAACGAGGCCCAAAGGAATTACCTCGATCAGGGAAGTGGGCAGCACGCAGAGGAAGGGTCCCCCAGTGGAGGCCTCTTGGAGCGTCTTGGGTGCCTCGGACGACTTCTTGGGGCCTCTTGGGGGCCTCTTGGGAGCATCTTGGAGGCCTCTTGGGCGCCTGTTGGGGCCTCCTGGGCGCCTCTGGGGGCCCTCTCGAAGCGCTCTCGGGAGCCTCGGGAGCGCTCTTGGGGCCATCTTGGGGACATCGATCAAGCAAGAAGCGAGCATTAGTTAGCGCTGCCCCTAGGGAGCCCAAACGATCGCCTCTCGGGGCGCTCTTGGGACGCTCTTGGAGCGCTCTCAGGCGCTCTTGGGGCCGCCTCGGGGCTCTCTGGAGCCTTTCTTGGAGCCCTCTTGGGCCATCTTGGAGCCATCTCGAGGCCTCGGATGGCCATCGGAAGCGAAAAAGCGAGAAAGCCAAACACATAGAATGTCCTCAGGTTTGGGGCTCTTCGGGGCCTCCTGGGGGGGCTCTTTGGACACTGGGAGCCGTCTTGGAGCGGTCCTGGGCATCTTGGAGCATCGTGGGAGCCATTATGAAACATCTTGGGATATCTTGAGCTATCTTGGAAGTCATCTTGGGCTCTCCCAGGCGCTCTTGGAGTCATCTTAATCAGTGCCCCCCCACAGAGGCCAACATGTGGCCAAAACCTTAGTAAAATCAATGATTTGGCATTCTCGCCGAGGCCTCTCGGAGCATCATGGGTGCCTCTTGGGGGTCTCTTGGGAGCAGTTTGGGGGCATCTTGCGGGCCTCTCGGGGCTTCCTGGCCACCTCTCGGGGCCCTCTCGGGGCACCCCTGGGAGCCTTGGGTGCCACATTTGGGTCATCTTGGGTAGGATCGATCACAGGAGGGGGGGGCGTTGATCAGGGCCCCCTCCTTTCAGGAGGCTAACATGGGGCCAAAACCTTGGTAAAACCAATGATTTTGGCTTCCTCGCCGAGGCCGTTTTGGACGCTCCAACACCTCGCGAAATCCCCTGTCCAGGTCGACGGGGAGGGGGTAGGGGGAGGGGTAAACCCCTCCCCGAAGGGGAAGAAGGAGAGGCGGAAGAGGAAACTCCCTAAACCACCGACGCCCAGAGGACTGGTGAGATTTTTACCCGTATATTCTTTCCACAGGACCATTTACAGACGGAATCCATGGTAACCCGACTCAAGGAATGTTGCAAAAGGAACCCTTTATTACAGAGGACCCTGGGGATCTTTGCAACAAAAAAGGCACCCCCCCTAAGGAGGCCTCATTGAAAGCATCCGTGCTAAGGACCCATTCGTCAGATATCCTGGCTCAGGAACCCGCACCCTTCTCACTACAAGAAATAATCGTAAACGGATCAGTACGACTGGGGCCTTTACCGAGAGAACACGCACTAATGGAATCCCCCCTGTCGAGGCCTCACTAAAACACTCTTACTAAGGATCCTCTTGTAAAAAGGCCTGGGCCCGTGCTACAGGACGCATGAATAATGAATCCTTCCTACAGGGGCCCTGACTGCGGGGATCTGCACCACAAGCATCCTTACAGTATTATGGATCCCTTGCTGACGGCATCCATCGTACGGAACCCTGGCTGAATGAAACATTACAAAGGAGTCCTTACTACAGAGGGCCCTTACAGAAGGGATTCTTAGTGGGGGTATCCCCACTAAGGAGACCTCACTACAAGTTCCCGTAGTAAGGGTCCATGAATTTGATATCCTAGCCTGTGAACCCGCATCCTTCGTAACGAACATGTACTAAAGCAGTCCCACAGGAACAGTACTAACGAGGTTCTCACAGAGAGGACCCGCACGAAAGGAATCCCCCTCGAGGAGGCTTCACTAAAAGCGCTCTTACGAAGGATCAAATACTAAAGGCATCTTTACCAAGGGGACCTGAATAAAAAAAACGCATAAGCAATTAATCCTTGCTACAGGGATCCTGCCTGATGGGGGGGGATTACTCAAGGCATCATTACCTTACTCGGGACCCATTGTAAAAGGCATACATGGTAAGGAACCCTTTTTACCAAAGGAAGCATTACAGAGGAGTCCATACTACAGGGTGTCCTTACTGAAGGGGTCTTTACTAAAGGCACTCACAGAAAAAGAGGTCTCAGTAAAACCACTCGCACAAAGGATCCCTTTCAAAAACAGAATTGCCCAGGGACCCGCATCCCTCTTGAAGGAACAATAATTCAAGGAATAACCAGAAGCGGATCATTGCCACGGGGGTCCTTACCGAGAGGACACCTACCAAATGAATTTCCCAAAGGGGGCCGTACAAAGCAACACGAGTACGCCGAATCCTATAATAAAGGCATTCGTGTCAAGGGGCCCCATACTAAAGGAAGTATGTGCAACTAACCCTTATCACAGGGACCCTTAGCGAATGGATCCTTCCTCAAAGCATCTTCCATAAGGACTCCCCACTGAAGGGACCCTTACTAAGGATTCCTCGCTAACAAATGCTTGCTACAGGCATCCTCACTAGGGGGTACCCCAAAAAAGAAACTTACTCAAGACCCCATTGATCAAAGGCAGTCTCACGAATGAAGCAATACTGAAGAAATATGTACAAAGCATCGTTCCTAAAGGAATTCTCACTGAGGAACCCTGCGAATATCACCAGGGGGGGTCCGACCCTTGAACTGGGATGGATGAAGGAGAGAGGCTGGGAAATGAGGAGGGAGGGAGGGAGGAGGGAGGAGGGAGGGAGAGGACGGATAAAGAGAGAGGAAGGAAGGAGTGTGAGGAAAGACGGACGGGGGCGTTCGCGCAGCTCGCGGGCGCGGAGCGGCGACGGGCGCGGCCGACGGCCAGGGCCGCGAGGCAGAAGCTGGCGCTCTCGTCCAGCCGCCTCACGCCAAGAGCAAGAGGGAGGTATGACCGAGGGATGGAGGGAGGGAGGGAAGTACATGCACACATATGTTTATGATCTCTTTTTTTCTGGCTGAGGCAGGGAATCCTTCTGTTCGACGGCGTTGCACTGAAGGCCGATGGGCCCAGGTAGAAGACGGAGAAACCCATCTTAAAGCTGGCCAGCTCCACCCAAAGTAGATGAGTGAGTTGGCAGAGACAAAAGTTTCTGAGCAAGCGAAGCGCGAGAGGAGAGAGAAGCTGGGGGTTGTTTGGGGATGGACGGCGGGTGCAGGACGAGCTTGAGCATACACGTATACGATCATACAATCGTGAAAGGTGTTGTTCTCGCCAGATACGCCAGAAAACCAATCATTACCGCGCACGCACAAACATGATCTCTTGTTCTGGCTGGGGCAGGGAATCCTTCTGTTCGACGGCGTTGCATGAGGGCCAATGGGCCCAGGTAGAAGACGGAGAAACCCATCTTAAGCTGGCCAGCTCCACCCAAACCCAAAATATTTGACCTGCGTAAGCGATCATATCGAAGTTGGTTGTCAAACACCGAGGCAAGGAAGTCCGCGAACCTCTCGGGATAGGCTTGTGCGATCAACGTACGCCAGGGCCCGCCAGGGACCTTCCCAGACAGCCCGACATGGGGCTTCCCGGACCGGCTGCAAATACAACCTCGAGGATGACAGCGTCGGGCACCAACTTCGGTCAAGGACTTGTCGGAAAAGCGAATCAGACGGTGGTCGGTTTCTTCAATGGGGCCCCCCACTGGCACAGGTCGGTGATCATCAGGTAGCTATTCTTAGTGGATGTAAGGTGGGCAATCTCCGGCAGCTTCAAAAACAAACTGGTCTGCGGGTTCTCGACGGCAAACGGGATCTTGCGAGACCAGCAGCTTCGCATTACCCGCAGCGTGGCCCTCGTCACCAAATTCGCCTGCACCAATTGCGGGTGCCCTGCAGCCTCGGGGATCCCCCAAGGACAGGCGGTCAGGCGCAGGGCTGGGTGACGGGCGATACTGAAGGTTGTGCATGGTGGGGCCACCATCACGCCATCAAAAGAGCTGCGTCGAACTGTGTGGAGCAGGTGATTCAGGACGCGCTTGTCTGAGATATCAATAGCTCGCCCGCTTTTGAAATCAAAAATCTCTGCGATGCGCCCGAGCCGCGAGAAAGCCTTGGACACGCGAGCCACGCCAGCAAACAGATCAAGCATCACCAAGGGCCTCTCACGGCCCTGCTGAACACCAGCTCCAAATTTGCTTCGCACCACTGCATTTTCCGTCGCACGTCTGGCCGTAGCTTGGGAAAGCCCTTTGAGACCTGGCCGGCCTTTTCGTATCTGGCGACACTGCGGCGGGACCTCCAACGGCCCCTCTTCTGACCCTCGTTCAGCGACCTCCGACCCACTGCGACGCCCCACGATGCCCCTGTGTGCCGCATGGAGCAGGGCGCCAGGTCGTCGATGTCGAGGGCCTCGGCGGCGTGGCGGATCTCTCGGGCCAGGTCGCTGCAGTCGAAGGCCCACACCTTCGTCTCCCTTGCCGCCCGCCACTCTTCGAAGTAGCGGGCCACCCATTGTAACTCGGGCACGCCCCTCCGCACGGAGTCGTCGAAGTCTCTGGTCTTGGTGGGGATGTTGAGCTCCCTTGGTCGGATCGGAACTAACCAGGTCGGGGAGCTCCGCCCTGTCGGAGGGAAGAAATCCACCCCTCTCAGCGCCAGGCCCCCTCCCGGCCGCAGGTACAGGCTGCCGGTCACGACGCACCAGAGCCCCATCAGAGGGAGCCCCCGTTGCAGCAGCCACACCGCCAGCCCGCATATCACCGCCCACGCACGGGGAGGCCGAGAGTGGCCTGGGCAGAGCCTCTGCCATCCCACGAGGGCGCGCCGTGCTCGCGGCAGCTGCCGCTCGCCGCGTCGCCCCAGCGCGGGTGCGAAGGCCTCCAGGGCCGCCAGCAGGTAGCTCCCGCGGTGGCTGGCGGCCCCCTCCAAGAACATCTCCTCCAGGCGGGCGACCACCAGGGCGTCGAGGTCCCTGTCGCTCAGCTCGTTCCACTTCTGGATCCCGACGTGGTTCTGGAAGTCTCTCACGTGCTCCGCGCATCGCTGGCAGGTACCCTCGGTCACGGCACCTCCCACCAGGAAGCTCTCGTCGGACTCGAGGCCCGCGGCGAAGCACGTCTGCCAGCGGCCCAGCTCGGCTGCGCGTGCCTTCCGCGCCTCCGCCGTCTGTCCAGAGCTCTCTGGCTGGCCCGCCGTCTTTGCCAGGGGCACGGCCTCCTCTGGCGGCGGGCCAGGCGGGGGCGTCGAGGCCAGGCGGCGGGCCGAAGGCTCCGCGCTTGGCCGTGCCACAGGCACCCAGCCCGCCCGCAGCGCGCCCTCCAGCGGCTTCACCAGGGCGAGGGAGACCATTGTCAGACGCCTTGTCTCTCGGCGACTTTCGCTTCTCGAAAGACGCGGCTGGCTGCATCCGCGGGGTTGGGCTCCGAAGGGATCCAGCGATCAACCGCGACGAGTCGGCGGCCCAGCTGGAGAGCGCATCGCCTTCGACACAGCACGAGCAGTTGCCAGCTGGTTGTCCGACCTTTTGAGTGAGCCAAAATGGCACTGAGGTTATCGCCCAGGAGAAGAACCCGAGTCGCACGTCCTGACCGAGCCTTGCAGAAACGCCTCAGGCACCACAGGGAAGCACGGCATTATTTCACCCGAAAACGCCCACTATAGATATGCTCCCAAACAGACTTCTGAATCCACGCTTTCGGCATGTCCTCGAAAACTGGGCCCTCCCCCCAGAGCTCGCAACCCGAGGTGGAGGCCCCGATCGCCGTCACAGGGTCTGAGAAGGGGTCCAAGACAGCCAGCCCCAGGGCCCGATCGCGATGTCCCCCAAGGCCCGCGTATCTGAATCTGAAACGCTCCGCCAGCCTCCCCACCTGCTGCACCTGCGCCTCCTTCCACTCCGTCTGCACCACCCCCATGCCACTGGCGCACGCATCGTAGGCGAAAGCTCGGGGGCTCCAGGGCAGGCGAAGCTCGGCTACACACAGAGGCAACATACGGTAGGCGGCCTCCAGCTCAGCATACACACTCGGCCACAGAGTCCATTCACACTGATAGTTATGACGGATGAAGCGGTAGGTGGCCCCAAAGACTGACAATAGCGGGCGACGCATCAGGAAGGCAAAGGTGAGGTGACCCACAAGCATTTCCAACTGTGCGCCGCTCAATCTCCTCCTGCTCAGAGCCCACTGGAGAGCTCCGCGTAGACGACTATACCGTCTCTCACTTGAACGTATTACCCCCTTTTCCCCGTCGATAACCACTCCGAGAGCTTCGTCGACATGAGTAGATGCGGTGAGCTCGTGTGTGATCAATCCGACTTCGTCCAGAGCCCTGGTCGCGGCATCCCGGACCTGCTGAACCTCGTTTGCCTCCAAACCCAGGACCCCGACGTTGTCAACATATACGTAATGAGCCAAGCTTATCCCCTTGGTGTCGAAAACGGCGTTGCACGAGCGGTTCTCGAGGGCATTCTCGGGGCACAGGCGCGGCACCTTATACACGGTGTTCTGCACGGCCCTCTGCGCGAAGAATAAGCTCCACGTAAATCCCATCGGCAATACCCTGAGGCACGGATACACAAACTCGTCGCGGGCCACTGGGGCCCCTTCCACAAGTCCAATCCCCAGAGCCCCAGCTTCAATAGGAGGGAAACCAAAAAACTCGCACAGAGGGCCGTCGATGCCGAGCCTATAAAAACAGTTACAGACATCCCCTTTAGATATGTACCGGGTATCTTTGGGCCCCACCTCGACGCTGGCGAAGTTCTCGACTGATGCCACTCCCGGGGGGCCCTGAATTTTTGATTTGCTGCACGCGCATCAACTATCAGACGGAGCCGACCGTCTTTCTCAGCAACAAAAAACATGGCACACTCTGCCCGGCGCTGCCGTCGCCAGGTGACTATGCCCCTACTTTGCAGCTCTCTCACAAAATCTACATAGGCCCGACTACCCCCTCGGAGCCGGGGGTCCATATAGGGCTTCACTGGAAGCCCAGACCTCATCTCTTCCTCATCACGGAGAAAATATATCGGCAGCCGTTCGAGCATCGAACGCTCTCGCTCGCCCAGCACCTCAGCCGCCAAAGGGCAGTCGGCTGCATCGGCTGGCAACGACACGGGGCCCTTCACGAACGGGCGCACCGGGCTGTCAGACGGGCCGTAGCCCGCTTTATGCCGGAGAAGCGAGCGAGCTGCTTCAGAAGGCACGGCAAAAGCGGCGTCAGCGTAGTGCGAGGCAAGGAAGCCTACGTCTTTGCACACGACCTCCTGCGGGGGCGGCAGCGCGCCCGCCATCCAGTTCAAAGCTTCGCACGCCTCCCCCGCTACACTCTGCTGTCGCCTGCGCGCCTGCACACGCTGAACGCAGCTTCGGGAGAGACCAAAACGAGGCGGGGCTTCGACACCTGGAAGTTAAAAAAGAAAAACTTCGCCCGGGAGCCAAGAGCCCAGACTATCGCACCCCCGCTTAGCCCAACCATGCTCCATCTCCGGCCCGCAACTGAAGACGGAAAACACTAAAAAGACGGCGTCCCTATGCGCCAAGATGTGACGCGTCTGGCCCCTCGCCCTGGACTGGAGCGAGGGTCGGGCGACCCCCCCACTCCTCCTGTAGCTGCCCCTTGTCGCCGCCAGGCTTTCCTCCACGAAGCTGGCGGGCCTCGCGCGCCTTGTCGCGCTGCTTGTCGACCTCTGCTTCGTCTTTGAGCCTGGCGGCCACGTGGCTCTGAAGAGCCGGGGCGATACCTCGCGCCCTGCGCCCGAGGCCCATGAAGTGCTCGGAACCTTCCCAGACGGCGGCGCCACCGCCCGAGTTCGCGTCCATGATCAGCTGGACCCACCTGCCCACCAGCTCCATGCACGCCAGGTTGCCGATGTTCAGCTGGTCGACGGTGCCCGCCAGCTCCATCACATTGAGCAGCACCTCGAGCTCGCGGGCACTTCGATCATTCTCGGCCATCTTCATGTAGCGCACCACTCGTGTGAAGAAGGCCGTTGGGCTCCCGCCGTCGAGGCGGATGTGGCGGCACAGCCACACGGCCGTCCGCGGCCCCATCAGCGGCCAGTCGGTGAAGCTCTTCTCGCTGAGGTTCTCCACCACGCTCTCCCAGGTGCGGTGTCGCTCGTTTATCCGATCCCACACCACGGACAGCGTGCGGAAGTCGTCGTCGCCCTCCTCGCGGGGGGGCCCCCGCGCTGACGTGGCGCCAGGCTCCGGACCCGCAAGCCCTCGGGCCGCCTCGTCCGCTACCTGCATCAGCACCAGCGGCCTCCCCGCGCGCTGGACCAGGGCGCGGTCGCCGACCGCGCAGGCGGCGGGCGGGGCCTCCCAGGGGGTCAGCCGCGCAATGCCATGCCACTCCTCGGTGGTAACCCACCTGCCTGGAGGTCGGCCCGCGCCCGGCCCATCGCCAACGGCGGCGCCAGCCGGAGCCCCTGCCTCTCCGCGGGGCGTCGGTGGCCCTTCGACTTGCAGAGGCAAGGGCAGCGGGGCCGCCAAGGCCGCGATCGCCAGCCCGACGTTCGGCACCAGCGGCAGCCCAGGCGGGGAAGTCGGCATTGGCGCGCCAAGGCATCCCTCTGGGCCCCCAGCTCCTGCGCCAACGGCACCTGGCGGAAGCGGTAGCACCGGAGACTCGGATCCCCAAGATCTCCGCCCTGGGAGCCGTTGGGCAGGCGGGTCCACGAAGCTACCTCTGGCAACGCCCATGTCTCCAGGTAGCAGTCCCCGTCCGGCGTCACCACACCCACCTGCTCGGTTCCCCCCTCGGGGAGGAGGACGACGCAGCGCTCGTGCCGCAAGTCCCGCGGCCTGCAGTTGTACTCCACCACCGCGAAGTCCCCTTCCCTCAGGCCGAAGTGCTCAGCGAACGGATGCTCCATCTCGCCGAGTCCGCACCTGCTTGAGCTGCGCACGGGCCTCCTCCTCCAAGGACAGCGCCACGGGTGGCTCCTCGCCCGTCGGCGGCGGCTCGATCGACAGGCACGCTGAGGTCCCCTGGAGAGCCGCCACGCCCCGAGCCCGCTGCCGGGCTCCGCCCACGCCGAGGACCACCACGACGAGAACCGCCAGCATACACCCCACCAGCGCGCCGCCCGCGAAGGCGGCTAGCAAGGGGCCCAGCAGCCCCAGGCACTCAGGCGCCACTGGGCAAGCCGCAGCCTCAGGGCAGGCGGTGAGCCGCTCGGGCCCGCACCGCTGGAGCTGCTGACCCAGCAGCTCGAGGACGCCCTCGCCGGGCGCGGGCGGCGCGCAGTCGCACACGCAAGTCGGGCGCCTCACAGACGAAGCGACCAGCGAACCCAGCGCGGCGCACCCCAGCTGCAGCGCGTGATCCATGCACTGCCCGCCGGGGGAAGGGCGCTGAGTCCAAGCTCCTGCAGGACGAGCTTGAACATACACGTTTACGATCATACAATCGTGAAAGTGTTGTTCTCGCCAGATACGCCAGAAAACCAATCATTACCGCGCACGCACAAACATATCGATCGCTTTCCTTACACGTATGTTTATTGATCTGAAACCCTGCGGCGCCCCCCCTCCGGAATGGGGACCACCAAAATCTCTGGCCCCAGGATCCTTCTGGACACCCCTGCAGAGGATCTCCCGGGACTTCCTGGCCTCCTGGACACCCCTGCCAGGACCTGGCCGGCGCGCCTCAAGCGGTCGGGACAATACCCACACGGCCCACGAGAGCCCCAAGCGGCCCCACACACGCACCTGACGCCCGAAGACGGCTCAAAGAAAACACCTCAGAGGCCCTCGAAACGCAAACAAAAAAATGTGTTGCTGGATGTTGTAGAATTGTCATACGTTCGGTTATTCTGTCTTCCGGGCGAACGAGACCGCCCGAGAGGGCTCCAAAATCGCCCCAAGACTGGTCAAAAAGGCATCAATACTGCCCGAAAGAACCTCAATATAAGCCAATAGGCCCCAAAATGGCCTCAAGAGAACCCCAAGACGGCCCAGAATCCGCCGACCCTGTCGGCGCGTGGAAGAGGCTTCTCCGTCTGTTCCCTCTTCGCCGTCGTCGTCGTCGTCGTTCCTTCCCCTTTCCCCACAGCGTCGTTGCTTCTACCCCTCTCCCAGGGCCTCCTCCTGAGGCGTGCCAGTCCAAAGCAAAATTGAGCAACGTCGAAATTGAGTCGAAGGGGAAGCCCCTTCCCTTTGATCCCTCCCCCGCCCGGGGGGGGGGGGCCCGGGGGGGGTCTGGGGGGGGGGGGGCCGGGTTTTTACCCCGCCCCCCCGGGGAATCCCAAAGCCCAAAGAAGCCCCAAGACGGGCCAAGAGTGCCCCAAGGCCCAAGAGGCCCCCAAGACGATCCAAGAGGCCAGTGTCTCCAGTGTACACTACCACTGCCGCCCTGGGCTCGCCCTTGCAATCAGGGCCCCCGGACCAGTGGCCTGTCTCGCGGCAGGTCTTACATGTCGAGCGTTTCTTGATATCCTGGAGCCGCTTCTTGCGAGCTTCCAAGGAAGGCCCCCCCTTGCCGCCTCCCGTGGGCGACCAGGGCACGCAGTGGCAACCCTCGCCCCCGCCTTTGCCCTTGCCTCTCCCTTCGGTGCCAAGGTTGGCGACCAGGTCCTCCTGGATCGCGTCAGAGGCTTCTTCCTCCGCGCATCCGGCCTTGACCATCTCGTCGACCACCTCGACCTCGAGCTCGCCGCTGTCCTGGACGGGAGCGCAGCGGTGAGCATGCGATTCCTCGTCGACGTAGGTGCGCTCGTCGGCGTACTCGCCCCAGGCCGCGTCGTCCAAGCCGTGCTCTGGCGCATAGCCGGACGCGTAGTACCCATAGGGGCTCAACTCCTCAGGGAAATGCTCCTCCTGCTCGCACCATCCATCACCAGCAGTGTAGAAGGCGCGTTGTGGCCTGGAGAAGTGAACCTTGCCTTTGCCCTTGCTCCTGTTCTGGTAGCTGGGTCTGGGCTGCGTCCACGTCGAAGAGCTGGAGCCTTTACCAGATCCACCCTTGCCCTTTAGCGGATGTGTACGCGGCCGCGCTGGAGGATCAAGACGCCCTTGATACTGTCGAAGAATGTCACATTTCTTGTGGATGCCAACACCATCAGATTCTCCGAAGGCGAGAGGCCTGCATGGTCCAAGAGAATGGAACCAAGGATTTCTTCGCTCATCAAGATCTTAGGATCTAACTTGGAGACAAGTTTCCACAGGCGCTCTTCAGGAGATGTACGAGACCATAGGCTCACCGTTATGCCGAGACAGTGGTCCCTATCGTCTCTGCCCCACCTGGAACAGGATCTTCGCTTCCTGCGCCTCTACGGGGAAGAATGAAGTACGAATCGCCAGCACCAGCTGGTCGATCCCATTCGGAGTCAGAAGCACGCCCTTACCGATATCCATGGCAATATCGAACGCGTCACCTCTGAGGCCTTCTACAACCTAGTTGGCAGCTGCGGTGATCACGTGTTGCTGTGGTGCACCCGTCTCTTGATCCACTGAGGCCAAGGCGGCACTCATGCGCATCTCTGCGCGGAATTCCCACTCGTGAAAATTGTTCACCGTGCCGTCGTACATGTAGGAGCCACTCTTCGTCTCAGACCGCGTCAGCGCGTCGGCGCTCGGCCGATAGCGAAGAGAAGAAAGTGCCATGGCGCAAGGCTCAGTCCCCCAGCGAGGGAAACTGCCAATACAGAAAGTAAAGATAGGTAGTGCGACACTCTCTGACGAGACGTGCGCGCAGTGGTACGATACGGGGATCGTGTGGTAGCTCCGCTACCAGTGTGCTTAGATGCGTTTTGGCGCAATGGCAAAAAAGGCCCCTAGAGGTCAAACGGAAGAGAGTGGTGCATATACACACGTGACCCAAGCACTATCTCACAATCACCGTCACCATCACCATCACCATCACCATCACCATCACCATCATAATCGTCACCATCACCATCACCATCACCATCACCATCATCGTCATCATCGTCATCATCCTCATCATCCTCATCCTCATCCTCGTCATCCTCATCATCCTCGTCCTCATCCTCATCCTCATCCTCACCCTCATCCTCATCATCATCAACATCACCATCACATCCTCATCCTTATCCTCATCATCATCATCGTCATCATCATCCCCATCCTCCTCATCCTCCCCAGTTCCCTCTCCTCATCCATCCCTATCTCCCTCCCTCATTCTTATGTGGTTTCTCCTCCTCATGTGGCATCCCCCACCTCCTACAACATCCTCTTGCTCCCCCCCCCGACGGCGACGACGGAAGGGTAGGGGGAGGGGGGGGGAGCGGCGGGGCCGCCAGCCGCGAGCCTCTCGATCGGAGGACCCCGTGCAGCGGGCACCTGGGGCGCGCTGGCGTGAGGCCGTCGTCGTCGAAACAGGAGGAAGACGAGGGAGAGGAGGAGGGGTATGAAGGAGAGGAGAGAAGGTGGAGGATGGAGGATGAAGGAGGGAGGAGGGAGGAGGGGACATGCTGGGCAAAGGAGGAGGGGGAGGGATGACGTTTTCGGATCGTCCAACTGGTTCCTACAAGTGTTTCGATATTACCGGCGGTTCGGGAAGAGTGTCGGTGCTCTCTCTGATAGTTCTGATGGCTCTGATATGCAATACTGGGCTACACAATGCCGTGCCATGCAAGGTTGCCCCGTGACATGCCATGGCATTCCATGTAATGCTCATACGCACAGCGATATCATGCCATGGCTTGCGATGCAGGGCTATGATATGCAACGGTTGACTATGAAATGTCACACCATGCTATGCCGGGTTTCGCTATGTCGTGCTCTCCTATGCCATGGTATGTAGTGGTATGCATCGCGCAACCTTTGTGGGTCAATGTCCTCTTCAACATCCGGCTGTGCGAATAGAGAGGGGCTATGCGCAATGGTGAGGGGTGGAAGGGAGGGTACCTACCCCGCGCCAGCGTCATACAGTGACGCGAAGAAGGTTGCGATGATGATTTCTGTTCGCGACCTGCGACTCGACCCGCGACCGCGATCCCCACCCGCGACCTGCGCCTAAGATTCGCGGCCCATCTAGAGCACCACTAGAACAGAACTAGAGCACACAACCTAGAGCACTGCCTAGAGCAGAACCCAGGGCACAACTCACGAGGTCATACGCTTCTTCAGAGAAGGATGCACTGGACCCGTCCAGAAAAAAAGTATATTTCTTTTTTATTTACGACCGCGAATGCACGCCTGACTACCATAAAATGGATTGTGTTCTAGATTGTGCTCTAGGTTGTGCTCTAGGTTGTGCCCTCGGTGCGCTCTACAGCGGCTCTCTGGATAGGCGGGCGCTCCACCCGCCCCCGACTTCGGCAATGAGGGCCCTGTCGCAAGTCTGGTGGCCCCTCTGTGATGCACACATCCCCAGGCCGAAAATTGCACCTCTTGTGCGCCAAAAGATGTTAGCCAGCGTGGACCCCAAACAGCGCGGTTCTAGCAATGTGTGTGATGCGTATGTGCAGCAGTCTATGTGGAGCACTATATGCGGTGCAATATATGTTGTGCAATCGGTGTTGTGCAATCTGTGGTGTGCCGTATACCCCTCTATATATATATATATATACATACACATACACATATGCATGTTGCGCCACATCGATGGTGCAATACATGTCGTACAATCTAGGTGGTACAATGTACGTGGCACCATCCATGTGGTGCAATATATGTGGTGCAATGTTTGTGGTACAATCGAGCTTGTGTAATGTATATTGCCCAATCTATGTGGTGCAATATGTGTGGTGCATTTATGTGTGAAGCAATATATGTGGAACACTCTATGTGGTGCAGTATATGTTGTATAATATGGGTTGTTTTATCTATGGTGTGCAATATAAATGTGTATATATATGTGTGTGTGAGTGAAGACCTATGCGTATACAACATTTTTACGCGTTGTACAGTCTAAGTGGTGCAATATATGTGGTGCAATCCACTCTGCTGAACTTGAAGTCGTCATCTCCACTGCTCGCGCAAACATCCCACCCACCCACCCGCAACTTGGTTTGCAAAACCTGTTAAGACCGACTACGACGACACCGACGACGACGACCAGGACGACACCGACGACGTCTCCGACGACTTCGACGACGACAACGACGCCGACGCCAACGACGACGAAGACGACGACGACGACGACGTCGCCAACGAAGGCGACGACGAGGGAGGAGGAAGGACGACGACGGCGACAACGACGACAACGACGACAACGACGAGGGAGGAGGGAGGACGGCGACGACGCGAACGACGACGAAGGAGGAAGGACGGCGACGCCGACGACGACAACGACGAGGGAGGAGGGAAGACGACGACGACAACGACGACGACGACGGCGACGAAATAGGAGGGACGACGACGAGACGCCGACGACGGACGACGACGACGACGTGGGAGGAGGAGGAAGGACGACCACGTCGACAACGACGACGGAAACGACCACGACGCCAAAGAGGACGACGACGACGAACACGGGAAAAGACAGAGGACGACGTAGGCGACGACGACGACGACGACGCGGGAGGACGGAGGACGGCGACGACGACGACGACGACGACGACGACGACGCAAGAGCGCGCGCGCGCACGCTTTTGTTGAAAGTCCGTGTTGCGAAACCTTGGGTTTTTGTAGGTTTTTTGGACGCACGATTTTGAAATCCTTCCGAAACCGATGGGTTTTGAAGGTTTTCGGCATACGCCCGCGACGACGCGCGCGTCTGCACTTTGTCCCATTTTTTGCAGGGGATTCTCGCGACGGCACACGAGCAAGGGCGTTCGACCGGTTTCGACATGCGCGCGCGAAGCCCGTTTGGTAGAATTTTGTGAAAATATTGGAAAACCTATGGTTTTCGTAAGATTTCGCAAGAGCTCGCGCGGAAGCTTTTTTAGCAAATCAGTGTTGCGAAACCATGTGTTTTTGTATGTTTTTTGGAACTCGATTGCGAAATTCTTCCGGCACCGAAGGTTTTTGAACGATTTCGGCATGCGCGCGCGACGACGCGCGCGTGTGCACTTCGCCCAATTTTTTGCAAGGGATTCGTGAAAACGTGTTATGTTAGAACAAAAATGTCACCGCATAGTGTTTTTTACAAGGGAACCTCAGGGGGGGGGAACCCGGCCTAGCTGGGATGGTATGATTTCATATTTAGGATGGACGAGTGTGCAGAATATATGTATTTATATATATATATAAAAACCATACTATCCTAGGGGGAGGCGATAAATCCGGGGGGGGATAGAGTCCATTCTCTTTTTAGAAAGGAGAATTGACTACCCTGCACCGCGCCTGACCACCTCCACTGCTCGCACAAACATCCCACCCACCCGCCCGCAACTTGGTCGTAAGACTTCTTAAGACAAGACCGTGACGATAGGTACCACATGGCACTTGGCCACGACACCGACGCCGACGACGACAGCGACAACGGCGACGACGGCGCCGCCGACAACGACGACGACGACACCGCCGACGTCGACGTCGACGAAGACGACGATGACGCCGACGCCGACGACGACGACGACGAAGACGACGACGTCGCCAACGAAGACGACGACGAGGGAGGAGGGAGGACGACGACGGCGACAACGACGACAACGACGATGGAGGAGGGAAGACGGCGACGACGCGAACGACGAAGAAGGAGGAAGGACGGCGACGCCAACGACGACAACGACGAGGGAGGAGGGAAGACGACGACGACGACAACGACGACGACGAAGACGACGACGGCGACGAAACAGGAGGGACGACGACGAGACGCCGACGACGGACGACGACGACGACGAGGGAGGAGGATAACGACGAGGGAGGAGTGAAGACGACGACGACGACGACGACAACGACGACGACGACGACGGCGACGAAATACGAGGGACAACGACGAAACGCCGACGAAGACGACGAGGGAGGAAAGACGACCACGGCGACAACGACGACGGAAGCGACGACGACGCCAAGACGACGACGACGACGACGACGAGGAAAGACAGAAGACGACGACGGTGACGACGACGACGACGACAAGGGAAGAGGGAGGACGACGACGACGACGACGCAAAAGCGCGCGCGCACGCTTTTGTTGAAAATCCGTGTTGCGAAACCTTGTGCTTTTGTAGGTTTTTTGGAGACACGCTTTTGAAATCCTTCCGAAACCGATGGGTTTTGAAGGTTTTCGGCATGCGCGCGCGACGACGCGCGCGTCTGCACTTTGTCCCATTTTTTGCAGGGGATTCTCGCGACGGCACACGAGCAAGGGCGTTCGACCGGTTTCGACATGCGCGCGCGAAGCCCGTTGAATAGCATTTTATGAAAATCTTGAACTATCCCGGCAAAGCAACCTAACAGCGATGTGTAGGAGCATATCTGGAAGCATTCCCCTTAAGATTCAGATGAGAATCCAGTTGTAGAATTCTGCTGTTCTCGCAGTCGTAGTCGCATTCGCGATGACAGTCGCAGTGGCAACGGCAGTCACAGTCGCAGCCTCAGCCTCAGCCTGCCTCAGCCTCAGCCTCAGCCTGCCTCAGCCTCAGCCTGCCTCAGCCTCAGCCTCAGCCTGCTTCAGCCTCAGCCTCAGTCTGCCTTCAGCCTCGGCCTCAGCCTCAGCCTGCCTCAGCCTCAGCCTGCATCAGCCTCAGCCTCAGCCTCAGCCTGCCTCAGCATCAGCCTGCCTCAGCCTCAGCCTCAGCCTGCCTCAGCCTCAGCCTCAGCCTGCTTCAGCCTCAGCCTCAGTCTGCCTTCAGCCTCGCCTCAGCCTCAGCCTGCCTCAGCCTCAGCCTGCAGCCTCAGCCTCAGCCTCAGCCTGCCTCAGCATCAGCCTGCCTCAGCATTCAAAATGTGGCCCGGGAATGGAGTTCTGGGAACTCGAAGAACACGAAGTGGCCTACAGTTGGCTCCGGGCATTCAAAATCATGCCCAGGAATGGAGTTCTGGGAACTCGAAGACCACGAAGTGGCCTACAGTTGGCTCCGGGCATCCAAAATGTGGCCCGGGAATGGAGTTCTGGGAAGTCGAAGAGCACGAAGTGGCCTACAGTTGGCTCCGGGCATCCAAAATGTGGCCCGGGAATGGAGTTCTGGGAGGTCGAAGAGCACGAAGTGTATGACTGTTGGCTCCGGTTATTCAAAATGTGGCCCGGGAATGGAGTTCTGGGAGGTCGAAGAGCACGAAGTGTGTGACTGTTGGCTTAAAACGAGCCCGGTTCTGTTCCCGGTTCTCCTCCCCGGCACCCGCCCAGACCCCCCTGAGGAGTCATGATGCTCTCTTTTGACACCACTAGAAACCTATCAGCAAAAGCTGTTAGGTAAAAACCTATGGTTTTCTTAAGATTTCGCGAGAGCTCGCGCGGAAGCTTTTTTAGCAAATCAGAGTTGCGAAACCCTATGTTTTTGTATGTTTTTGGGGAACTCGATTGCGAAATCCTTCCGGCACGGAAGGTTTTTGAAGGATTTCGGCATGCGCGCGCGACGACGCGCGCGTTTGCACTTCGTCCCGTTTTTTGCAAGGAATTAGCGAAAAAGTCTTATGCTAGAACAAAAAATGTCACCGCATTGTGCTTTTTACAAGGGAACCTCAGGGGGGGATACCAGCCCCCCGGGGATAGTGTAAATTCATAGTTAGGATGGACATGTGGTCAGAATCATATGTGATTTACATACCCGAAAGGGGGAGTGATAACGCCGGGGGGGGGTAGATCCTATTCTGCATTTAGAAAGGAGAATTCACTTTGACTGTCTTGAAGCTGTCCTCTCCGATGCTCGCGCAAACATCCCACCCTCCCACCCGCAACTTGGTCGCAAGACCTCTTAAAACAGTGGCGGTAGGTACCAAATAGCAGTTGGCAACGGCAGCGACGCCGACGACGACAACGACAACGACGACGACGATGCCGCCGACACCGACTACGACGACAACGACGACGTCCCCAACGACTTCGACGACGACGACAACGACGACGACACCACCGACGACAACGACGCCGACGGCGACGACGATGACAACGCCGACGACGGCAACGACGACGACGACGAAGACGACGACGACGTCGCCAACGAAGGCGACGACGAGGGAGGAGGGAGAACGACGACGGCGACAACGACGACAACGATGACAACGACGAGGGAGGAGGGAGGACGGCGACGACGCGAACGACGAAGAAGGAGGAAGGACGGCGACGCCGACGACGACAACGACAACAACGAGGGAGGAGGGAAGACGACGACGACGACGACAACAACGACGACGAGGACGACGACGGCGACGAAATAGGAGGAACGACGACGAGACGCCGACGACGGACGACGACGACGACGACGACGAGGAAGGAGGAGGAAGGACGACCACGGCGACAACGACGACGGAAACGACCACGACGCCAAAGAGGACGACGACGACGACGAACACGAGAAAAGACAGAGGACGACGTAGGCGACGACGACGACGACGACGACGCAGGAGGAGGGAGGACGGCGACGACGACGACGACGACGCAAAAGCGCGCGCGCACACTTTTGTTGAAAATCCGTGTTGCGAAACCTTGTGTTTTGTAGGTTTTTTGGACACACGATGTTGAAATCCTTCCGAAACCGATGGGTTTTGAAGGATTTCAGCATACGCGCGCGACGACGCGCGCGTCTGCACTTCGTCCCATTTTTTGCCGAGGATTCTCGCGACGGCACACGCGCAAGGGCGTTCGACAGATTTCGACATGCGCGCGCGCGAAGCCCGTTTGGTAGCATGTTGTGAAAATCTTGAAAACCTATGGTTTTCGTAAGATGCCGCAAGAGCTCGCGCGTAAGCTTTTTTAGCAAATCAGTGTTGCGAAATCCTTTGTTTTTGTAAGTTTTTTCAAAACTCGATTGCGAAATCCCTCCGACACCGAAGGTTTTCGGAGGATTTCGGCATGCGCACGCGACGACGCGCGCGTGTGCACTTCGGCCCGTTTTTTGCAGGGGATTCGCGAAAAAGTCTTATGTTAGAACAAAAGATGTCCCCGCGTTTCGTTCTTCGCAAGGGAACCTCAAGAGAAGCGATACCGGCCCCCCTGGGATAGTGCAAACTCGCATTTAGGATGGACACGTGGCCAGAATCACACATGATTTACGTACCCGAAAGAGGGGCGGATAACGCCGGGGGGGGTAGAGTCTATCTCTTTCTAGAAAGGAGAATCCAGGTGGTGTAAGCTATGTTGTGCAAGACTTATGGTGAAATCTAGGCGATGCAATCTATGTGGTACAAACCACTTGCCGAACTTGAAATTGTCAACTCCACTGCTCGCGCAATCATCCCACCCACCCGCCCGCAACTTGACTTGCAAAACCCATGCGGGAGCGATTGCGATGAGTGCTGGGTGCTGGATGTCCTCGACGACGGCGGCGACGACGACGACGCCGACGTCGACGACGACGAAGACGACGACGACGCCGACGCCGACGACAACGACGAAGACGACGACGACGTCGCCAACGAAGACAACGACGAGGGAGGAGGGAGAACGACGACGGCGACAACGACGACAACGACGACAACGACGAGGGAGGAGGGAGGACGGCGACGACGCGAGCGACGAAGAAGGAGGAAGGACGGCGACGCCGACGACGACAACAACGAGGGAGGAGGGAAGACGACGACGACGACGACGACAACAACGACGACGACGACGACGACGACAGCGACGAAATAGGAGGGACGACGACGAGACGCCGACGACGGACGACGGACGACGACGACGAGGAAGGAGGAGGAAGGACGACCACGGCGACAACGACGACGGAAACGACCACGACGCCGAAGAGGACGACGACGACGAACACGAGGAAAGACAGAGGACGACGTAGGCGACGACGACGACGACGACGACGACGCGGGAGGAGGGAGGACGGCGACGACGACGACGACGACGACGACGACGACGACGACGCAAGAGCGCGCGCGCACGCTTTTGTTGAAAATCCGTGTTGCGAAACCGTGTGTTTTTGTATGTTTTTGGGGCACACGCTTTTGAAATCCTTCCGAAACCGATGGGTTTTGAAGGTTTTCGGCATACACGCGCGACGACGCGCGCGTCTGCACTTCGTCAAATTGTTTGCAGAGGATTCTCGCGACGGCACACGCGCAAGGGCGTCCGACAGATTTCGACATGCGCGCGCGCGAAGCCCGTTTGATAGCATTTTTTGAAAATCTTGAAAAACCTATGGTTTTCTCAAGATTCCGCAAGAGCACGCGCGGAAGCATGTTTAGCAAATAAATGTTGCGAAACCCTGTGTTTTTGCATGTCTTTTGGAAACTCGATTGCGAAATCCCTCCGACATCGAAGGTTTTTGAAGGATTTCGGCATGCGCGCGCGAGGCCCGTTTGGTAGCATGTTGTGAAAATCTTGAAAAACCCATGGTTTTCTCAAGATTTCGCAAGAGCTCGCGCGGAAGCTTTCTTAGCAGATCAGTGTTGCGAAACCCTGTGTTGTTGTATGTGTTTTTGAAAAGCGAAAAGCGATTGCGAAATCCTTCCGACGCCGAAGGTTTTTGAAGGATTTCGGCATGCGCGCGCGACGACGCGCGCGTGCGCACTTCGTCCCATTGTTTGCAAGGGATTCGCGAAAAAGTCTTATGTTAGAACAACAACTGTCCCCGCGCATCGTTTTTTACAAGGGAACCTCAGGGGGAGCGATCGCGGCCCCTCCGGGATAGTGTAAATTCATATTTAGGTTGGACATGTGGTCAGAATCAAGTACGATTTACATACTCGAAATGGGGGCGGATAGCGCCCGGGGGGGGTAGAGTCTATTCTCTTTTTAGAAAGGAGCATATACGTGGTGCCATGTATGTGGCGCAATATTTGTGGTGCAACCTGTGTGGTGCAACCTATGCAGTGTAATCTACGTGGTGCAATATATCTCGTTCAGTACAGGTGAAGCAACCTTTGTGGAGCAATCGATGTGTTCAATATATGCGGTGCAATTATCTTGTGCACTTTATGTGGAGCACTCTGTGGTGTAATTAATTTCTGCTCGCAGTGAGTTGTCCACTACACTGCTCGCGCAAACATCCCACCCACCCACCCGCAACTTGGTTTGCAAAATCTCTTAAGACCGTGACGGTGGGTACGCACTTGGCAACGACAGCGACGCCGACGACGACAGCGCCAACGACGACGACGACGCCGCCGACAACGACTACGACGACACCGACGACGTCTCCAACGACTTCGACGACGCCGACAACGACGACGACGACGACGACAACGACGACGACGACGACACCGACGACGACGACGACGCCGACGCCGACGACGACGATGACAACGACGACGACGATGGCGACGCCGACGACGACGACAACGACGACACCGACGACGACGACGACGTCAACGACGCCGACGACGACGACGACGACGACGACGACGGCGGCGACGACGACGACGCCGACCTCGACGACGACGAAGACAACGATGACGCCGACGCCGACGACGACGACGAAGACGACGACGACGTCGCCAACGAAGACGACAACGAGGAAGGAGGGAGGCCGACGACGGCGACAACAACGACAACGACGACAACGACGAGGGAGGAGGGAGGACGGCGACGACGCGAACGACGAAGAAGGAGGAAGGACGGCGACGCCGACGACGACAACGACGAGGGAGGAGGGAAGACGACGACGACGACAACGACGACGACGACGACGACGACGACGACGACGACGGCGACGAAATAGGAGGGACGACGACGAAACGCCGACGACGGACGACGACGACGACGAGGGAGGAGGAGGAAGGACGACCGCGGCGACAACGACGACGGAAATGACCACGACGCCAAAGAGGACGACGACGACGAACACGAGGAAAGACAGAGGACGACGTAGGCGACGACGACGACGACGACGACGACGCGGGAGGAGGGAGGACGGCGACGACGACGACGACGACGACGACGCAAGAGCGCGCCCGCAAGCTTTTGTTGAAAATCCGTGTTGCGAAACCTTTGTGTTTTGTAGGTTTTTTGACACTCGATGTTGAAATCCTTCCGAAGCCGATGGGTTTTGAAGGATTTCGGCATACGCGCGCGACGACGCGCGTGTCTGCACTTCGTCCTATTTTTGCAAAGGATTCTCGCGACGGCACACGCGCAAGGGCGTTCGACAGATTTCGACATGCGCGCGCGCGAAGCCCGTTTGGTAGCATTTTGTGAAAATCTTGAAAAACCCATGGTTTTCTCAAGATTTCGCAAGAGCTCGCGCGGAAGCTTTTTTAGCAGATCAGTGTTGCGAAACCCTGTGTTGTTGTATGTGTTTTGGAAAAGCGATTGCGAAATCCTTCCGACGCCGAAGGTTTTTGAAGGATTTCGGCATGCGCGCGCGACGACGCGCGCGTGCGCACTCCGTCCCATTTTTTGCAAGGGATTCGCGAAAAAGTCTTATGTTAGAACAAAAACTGTCCCCGTGTATCGTTTTTTACACGGGAACCTCAGGGGGAGCGATCCCGGCCCCTCCGGGATAGTGCAAATTCATATTTAGGATGGACATGTGGTCAGAATCGTATATGATTTACATACCCGAAAGGGGGGGGGGATAACGCCCGGGGGGGGGGGGTAGAGTCTATTCTTTTTTAAAAAGGAAAATCTATGTGGCGCAACGTCGTGCAATCTGCAACGGGCGGCGACGAGGCGGCGACGGGGCGGCGACGGTGACAAAATAGCCACAAAACCGCCACTCAGGCCCAGACGACGGGCGGCAACGAGGCGGCGACAGGGCTGCAACGGCGACAATATAGCCGCCAGACGCGGCGACGAAGCGGCGACGGGACGGCGACGGCGGCAATATAGCCGCCAGACCGCCGAACCAGCCCAAACGACGGGCGGCGACGAGGCGGCGACGGGGCGACGACGGCGACAGCATAGCCGCCAGACGGTCGCACCGGCCCAGTTCCTGATTAACAAAAAAGAACCCTTAAGTGCAAGCACTGTTTTGGGAATGATGGATCCCATTGGATCCCCTTGTGCGTGTGCAAGAATATCGTGAGTCCCAATTCTTTATCTTCCAGATCCCATATTTTGGCGCACAAACTTCGTGGATCTCTTTCTCTTCTTGCATCAAATATAAACTGATGATACACATCCTGTACCCACAAGAACTGGAAACCACGGAGCCGCGGATCTGCAGACGAGTGTGCGATTGTGCGGGGGAAGGATTCCCTGTCGGCCGGTCGGTCAATCCATCATCGTCATCGTCGGTCGGGCGGTCAGCCGGTTAATCTGTCGGCGTGTGGGTCAGCGAGTCGGTCGGTCGGTCGGTCAGTCAGTCGGTCGTCGGTCGTCGGTCGGTCGGTCGGTCGGCGTGTGGGTTGGTCGGTCGTTGTCGACGGTCGGTCGGTCGGTCATCGTCGTCGTGGGTCGGCGTCGTCGTCATCGTCGGTGCGGCCAGACGGACAGGATGGTCGGTCAGTCTATCGACGTCGTCGGTCGATCGGTCGGTCGGTCCGTCGCCGTCGTGGTCGGTCGATTGGTTGGTTGCGTTTTGTTTTTGCTTTACAAGATATAAAACAAACCTTCTCCAGTCTGCAGGGCGGGTTCTCAATCGAACAGGCGGACGAATCCGACGTTTGGTAAACAAACGTCCACCAGGAAAAGCACCGAAAGGGGCCCCCGACACCTCGTATCTCAAAATTGGCGGAAGACCGCGCTGGAAGGGAGGGCGAAGTGTTGCGAAATAAACGCCCGCTCTTGCGAGGGGTTCATCGCTTCCCGTCAACATTTAAATGCATGGGCGAGGGGGACACGTTGCGATGCCTAGACCTGGCATGGGCGTTAATTTCGCAACGAACGAACGGTCACGTCAGATATGACGCGAGCGCGCCTAGCTTGCAATCCTTCCCTGTCCCTCCTCGCTTCCTCTCTTCCTCTCCTCCGCCCATGGTCTCCTCGTCCCCTCATCCCCTCCTCCTCCTCCCGCCTCCCCTTCCCCAAGACCGTCGAAAGCCCCCACCTCGTACCCTGGTGACGCCCAGAGATGTCCCCCTGGACTTCGGACGGACAAGCCGACTACCGCTCGAGTCCAGGCTGCTCCCGATCCCCCCTCCCGCCGTGTGGGCAGAGGAGAAGGATGAGGAGGATCAAGAGGAGGAGGAGGAGGAGGGGGATGGTTTTTGTTCCTCCACTCGTCCCCTCGTCCTCCTCCTCAGCTCAACCCTCACCTGTGCTCTCCTCTTCCCTCTCCTCCCATCTCCCCCTCCCTCATCATAACATGGCCGCGGGTTGCTACCCTGTAAGCCAACTGGTGTGAGATACATGCGTGGCGCACGCACGTAACACTCTCTCCCATAACCACTGAAATGGCGAGCCTCATCTCCACATAGAGTTGGAATGGGTTTACAAAAATTTGTCGCATACCCGCGCGGATTACGGGGATACAACAAGAAACTTCAAGATACCCCGAAGCCGAAAGTGGTCGGAATCCGGCTGGTGATGCGATCCGGCACCTCGGAAGACTCTGCCAGCTGGTGCGTAACTCCGGGCTGCGCCCTGGTCCCCCTGGCCTGCACCTCACCGCCCTCGAACGCCACCTCACATCCAGCACCTCGAGGGGCGCCGAAGTTGCGTCCCCCTAACTCTGCCCAACTGGTGCGCGACGTCGGCCTGCCAACCGGTCCCCCCGACCGGCACCTCGCCGCCCTGGGTGACCACCGACGGCACGCCTTCCGCGCGCACGCACGCGCCGCGCTGCAGCGGCGGCAACCGCGACAGTAGCTGCAGCGGCAGCAGCAACCGCGGGGCAGCGGTAGGTGCAACAGCGGTAACAATGATGACAGCGGCAGCCGCGGCGACAGCGGCGGCAGCCTCGCCTACCTGGCCCAATGCTTCGCCGCCTTTCTGTTTCACTCTCACTCTATCTGTATCTCTCTCTTTTCCTGGATCTCTCTCTCTCTCTTTCCCTCCCTCCCTCTCTCCCTCCCTATCTCTCTCTCTGTACATATAGATATAGACATACATACATTCACACACACATGCATACATACACACACACAGACAGACAGACAGACAAACTGACAGACAGACAGACGGACACACACACACACATACATGCAGGCGCGCGTGCATGCGTGCCTGCGTGCATGTATGTACGCATTCTTACATTACATTACCCTACACTAAATTCCATCATATTACATTACAGCCCATAACTCTTGCATACATACATGCACCTACATGCATACGTACATGCACGCGTGCGTAAGTATATACAGATCGACATGCATGCATCCTATCGATATACCTGCCGACCTACCTACCTACAAACCGACCTACCGACCTACCTACCTACAGACATACATACATATATACCTACACAAATAGATACAAACAATAATACATGCATACATGCATGCATTCATACACGAATACATATGTTGCATACATAGATGCATACGTACGTACGTGCGTTTATACGTACAGACATACAGACATAAATGCGTGCATACATACATACATGCATGCATGCCTACCTACCGACCTATCTACCTACCGACCTACCTAACTACAAACATACATACAAACGTACGCACATACGTACATGCATGCATGCATGCATACATACATACATATCCGCCACCGTGCCCTTCGGCACGGAATGGGCATGCCCTCAAGTTCTGGCCCCAATCCCCTAAGCCTCAATACTCATTCCTGAGCAGTCTCTTAGGGTCCCAGACTCCCAATCTACCCGGGCGTCCCGCGTCGTGCCGGGGGTTTCCTTGCATATTGTCGCGTGAGTTGCTCGGGCCCTAGAGGGCCTCAAGACGGGCCAAGAGAGCCTCACGAAACCTAACAGATGGCCCGAGATGGTCCCGAGACGCCCGGAGATCGCACCAAGACGCCCAGGATGGCCCCCAAACGGCCCAAGAGGGCTCCAAGAGGCTTCCCAAAAGGGTTCCAAGAGGCCAAAATCATTGATTGTCCCTTTGGTTTCCCCTACATCCTGGGTGGGGGGGGGATTTCTCTGGACATCCCGCGCAATCGTGTCACCGACACCACTCTCCTCTCCACATTACTCACTCACTCACTCACTCACTCACTCATTCATTCACTCACTCACTCATCCACTGACTCACACCTCACCATCACCAACACCATCACTACCATCGTCACCATCATCATCGTCGACAACAACACCACCATCTTCATCAACACCATGAGAGCATCCATCACCAACATAACCGTTGACATCACACCACCATCATCATCATCAGCAGCAGCAGCAACCGCATCATCATCACCACCACGCCCTTATTCACTCACCCATTCGCTCGCGCATCCTCAATCATTCACCCATTCGCAACCACACCGTGGTCATCACCATCATCACCACCCCTACCACCACCACCATCACTTACCAGTCATCAACATCGAAAAACATCCTCATCATCAACATCAACATCATCACTTGCGTGTTCCCATGGCCTGAACATTGGCAAAATATCAAACGGGAGCCTCATTTGTGACTGAATTATAAAGAGATCTCAGGCGGGAGCCCGTTGTCCTATGGGGCCCACACTTTATGTTGGCAATCCGACCGGGCCATCCGCAAACAACTAACTGTCGTCACTTTGGGGGGTCCGCATGCATAAACATGGAAGATATATCAAGCGGGAACCACGTCTGTGACTGAATTTCGAAAATCTCGAGCGGGGGGTATTCCCTATGAGGCCCGCACTTCATGCTGGTACTCCGAGCGGGTCATCCGCAAACATGACATTGTCGTCATTTTGGGGGGCCCTAACGCCTGAACATGGAGGAAGTATCAAGCGGGAGCGACGTCTGTGAGGGAATTGCGAGGAGGTCTAATGCGGGAGCCCTTTCCTTATGGGGCCCCCACTTCACGTTGGCAATCCGAGCGGGTCATCCGCAAACCTGTAACTATCGTCACCTTGGGAGGTCCTCATGCCTGAATACGAAGGCAGTATCAAGCGGGAGCCTCGTCGGTGAATGAATTACGAGGAAACCTCAAGCGGGGGCACTCTCCCGATAGGGCCCGCAGATCACGTTACCAATCCGAGTGGGTCATCCGCAAACCTGTAACTGTCATCAGTTCGGGGGTCCGAGGTGGGAGCCTCGTCTATCCGAAAAAGTAACAGGCGGGGCCCTCTCCCTGTGGGGCCCGCAGATTATCTTACTAATCCGAGCGCGTCCCCCGAAAACCTGTACGCGTCGTCACTTGTGGACCCTTGGGGCCTGGAATCTTGTTACTGCGTCATGTTCTTCCGCGCCAGGCGCATGCTGAACATGCTGATCCTGCGGCCGCCCACGCACGAATTCCTGGAACGCGGGCTGGCGGCGCCCATGCGGAAAGCGCCCGAGGAGTTCAACAAGAAAGCGGAGATCTCCATGGCTGAGGCGGAGCAGCTCGCGGCAAAGCTGGGCTTCGCGCTAGCCCCCGCCTGAGCGCGGCCGCGTCTAGCTCGAAACTTGCGGGGTTGTCCCAACGGCTGGCTCCCGCGCCCCAGCGACTCGCGGGGTTGTCCCAACGGCCTCGCCCGCGGAGCTGTCCCAACAGCTTCACGATCCAGCCATCGGAGAGCCCGCCCATGCCGGCCGTGGCGGCAACGGCGCCGAGGAAAACTAATTGGTCCTGGCCAGGAGGCAGGGGAGGTGCACGGGGAGAACAGGCGGGACAGTGGAGAGGATGGCGGGGAGAAGGAGGAGGAGGAAAGGGGGAGGAGGAGGAGGAGGAGGAGGAGGAGGAGGAGGAGGAAGAGGAGGAGGAGGAGGAGGAGAAGGAGGAGAAGAAGGAGTGGGAGGAGGAGGAGGAGGAGGAAGAGGAGGAGGAGGAGGAGGAGGAGGGGGAGGAGGAGGAGGAGACGAAGGGCGATGATGATGATGATGATGATGATGATGATGATGATGATGATGATGATGGTGGTGGTGGTGGTGGTGGTGATGGTGGTGATGATGACGGTGATGCTGCTGATGCTGATGATGCTGATACTGGTGCTGATGTTGATGATGATGACGATGCCGATGACGAAGAATATGATGATGATGATTATGATGATGCTGATGAGAATGATGATGACCATGATGATGACGACGATGATGACGATGATGATGATGCTGCTGCTGATGATGATGATGATGATGATGATGATGATGATGATGATGATGACGATGCTGATGATGATGACGACGATGATGAGGAGGAGGCGCAACAGAGGGCGGAAGGAGGGTCTCCGCCAAGGCGAAGAGGAACAAGCGAGGGGCAAGCTAAACTGATTCTCATGTGGGGTCCCATCGTCGGAGTAATTGAAGGATTTTGGACGTTCTCCCCTGTGCGGCTTCCCTACGCTCCAAGACGGTCCAGGAGGCCCCCAAGATCGCGCCAAGACGGCCCAAGAGGCCTCCAGAAGGGCCCCAAGACGGCCCAAGAGGGCTCCAAGACGGCCGAAGAGGCTTCCAAGACAACCCAAGAAACCACCAAGACAGTCCCAAAAGGGGCCCAAGAGAGGGACCACGAACCGAAAATGTTTTGCCTTCCGCCCCAAGAGGGCCCCAGGAGGCCCCAAGAGGGCCCCAAGAGCCCCAAGAGGCCCCAAAGAGGTCCCGAAGAGGCCACAAAAGGCCCCAAAAAGATACAAAAGAGGCCGCAAAAGGCCCCCAAACAGCCCCCAAGAAGCTTCGAACTGCAACATGCCTCGAGCGGTACTTGATAGGCGCCACGTTAGACAGACTGACGACATGCCTCAAGTTGCCCGGTAACACTTGAGGCATACAGACGTCATGCCTCCAGTGGCACTTGTCTGGTACCACTGGGGGCATGCAGACGAGACGCCTCAAATGGCACACGATTGGTACCACTTGAGGCATATCAACAATATACGTGTGGTGGTACTTGCCTGGCATCACTTAAGGCATACACACGATATGCCTCGTGATTTATTTTGTACCACGTCACGCATACGCGCGACATACCTCAAGGGGGGCTTCTTTGATGATACGCAAGACAAACAAAAGTAACGCTTCAGGGAACAACTGAGTCTCGTCTACGTGGCGCCCAGTTATTACCACTTCAACGGCTCAGACAATGTGACTCGAACATACCCCAACATGCATCCAACAGACCCATCACACACGACCCAGACACGGTGGCGGGATGGGCCGAAGGCCAGTAGGTCCGCCGCCCCCTTTTGATTTATCAAAGGGGTGCCTGGCGTGCCAGACGATATGGCTTTCGGTTTTGGTTCTTTTTCCAAAAGAACTCCCTCCCCCTGGGGCTTCGGCCCGACCCGCCGGCCACCCAGAAGGATGCCGAAAATTTGCCCGGACCCGAAAATTTGGCTCAAGAGCTCAGAGCTCAGGAGTTGTAACCCCTTAAATTCCCGATCGCACCTGTACCCGCTTAGCTTCCTCGTTCCCATACTGTATCGTCCATTCCTCGTGCACTGTTTTGCGCAAGCCTTTTATCATGGCGGCGAACACCCGGCGTCCAGGCACTCCAGTGTGCGGAGTGTTAGGCGAGGCGTCATCGAGTGCCTCTGCAGCTGCGTCGATTGCGCCGTCCACGCCAGTCCCTCAAGACAAGCGGGCTCGTTTGTCCAGTCCGTTGCACCAGATGGACGGCGACGACGATGACGTTGGAGCAGCGGTGGCAGCAGCAGGCATTGTGGATGAGACGGCCAGGGAGCTTTTCAAGGAGAATGTCAAGAACGAGTCGATTGCAAAGTTCCTTGCTATGAACTTGAAACCTCTCATATCGGATGTTCGTACGTTGCAAGATGGTGTCGCTCGCATCGAGACGAACTTCGACAACATGAGTGCTGAGGTGGACGCTCGTTTCGAATCTGTGGAGTCGGACATGAAGGTCCAAAAGATACAAATGGAAGAGCTACATGCCGCTTTGTCGAGGGGCGTCTCACGTGCAAATTCGGTCTCGGGAGCCACGAAGCCGGACAATGGCAATGAGATGGAGGCCGAGCTCAACGCCAAGATTGCTAAGCTCGAGGCTCAGCTTGGCAAGCTCAGCCATAACTCGTTCACAGCTGTCTTCGGTGGCCTTGGCGGTGAGTGGAGCGAGGCTGATGCTTGCAAATGGTTGTGCAACGTGCTTTCTGCTGGTGGGGGACCTGTCCCAGCCTCAGTTTTTGCGAAAGGGTTCTTCAATGGTTTGTTGTTTGTCCAGTTCTCAACAGAGGCAGAGAGAGACAGAGCGATTCATAAGATGAGGGACAGCGGCCATGAATGGAACGGTACTCGCGTGTGGGCTAACATCGATCGTCCTTTGGAGGAGCGTCTTCCCGAGTCGTTCACTTTTGCTATTAAAAAGATGATGGTGGAATGGGGATGGTCGAAAACTGCTCTTTGGGTGGATCGCGATACGGCCACGCTCTTTCTTGGCGCAGAGAAGGTTCTTTCCTCCATGGTTCGGGCCGGCACTTTCGATATCGATTTCGAAACCGGTTGGCCGGTTGGCAGGAGGAGCTTCGTTCCGAAGAGCTTGACAACATGTTCTCGAAGGCCAAGGAAAAGATGAACAACAAGCAGCAGCAGAAGGGCAAAGGGCACGAGAAAGGCATCACCAAGGGCAAGGGCAAGGGGAAAGGAGCATCCAAGGGATGGTAGGGACAGCACCGATCGGACGAACAAGGCAGTTTCACAGAATTCAATATTTATTGCAAGAATGTACATATACACAATCCTGACAGGCAAGCACAACTTTTGGGCGAACTAGAAGATATTGAATGGGATTTGATTTGTTTATCGGAGGCGCGTGCCAAGAATGACGATGTGGACTTGGACGGAGGGCATCGTTTGATCACGGCTTTGGGAGAACAAGCATGTGCCGGCACCGCTGTGGTGATTCACGCCAGACATGCCGATGTTGTTCAGGGTTTCCGCTCTCACGACGGACGGGTCGAAGCAGTTAACGTGCGTTTGCACGCTTTCCCTTTGACAGTAATTGCAGTGTATATGCCTCATGCCGGGTATCCGCACGACGAGCTTGTGGAGTGCTACGTCCATCTGCAGAAGGAGCTAGACATTGCACGTGGCAGGAAGAGACGCGTGATCATTGGCGGAGACTTTAACACCCAGTACGACGTCGGACGGCGAGGGTCTCTGCTCCAGGAGTTCTTTCAATCTAACAACATGGTGGCGGGAAATGTGGTAGACCCAGTAAATGACGATCTGAATGTGCAGTGGACGTTCGAATCTTCGTTGGGACTCAAGCGGCGTATTGATGACATCTTTTGCGATGCTCGTTGAATCCCATTGTCTTGTTGTCCTATTCGGAGTCTTGACATGGGTTCTGACCATAGGGCTGTGCATGCCATCTTTCACCATTCTCTGCACAAACAGCGCAAGCAGACGAACGGGCAGCTTCGTCGAAGATGGAACCCTACGCTCGGGCCAGATCGTCGCGACCATAAGTACGAGGCTCTGGTGGGAGATCATTTGCACAATTCAGGTGCGCCATTGAGAGACGTCGAAACTGCTGTGACAGCTGCGGCAGCTGAAGCCGCAACGCATCAACTTTCTGATGAACGACGGCCTTGGCGAGAACACACAGTTCAACATCTTCGCAAGGAGAGGTGGGAGACGACAAACAAGGTCGAGAGGGCGCAATTGTCCAAAATGATCAACAAGGAACTCCGGAAACACATGCGAAAGTATTTCGACGACCGGGCGCAAAAGCAGTTGGAGAAGTTCACGGGCATCAAACACCTACCTCGTCTTCACATGTTCCCCGCTCAACAGAGCCGCCGGTGCCCGATTGCAGCCGACGCTTTCCGTGCATCCTTGCAGGAAGCATTCAAAACTGTCAGCGCGCAGCAACGAGGCGAGTGGTCTAGCTCTTACTGCAACAGTGGTTCGTACGATATTCCTGATTTTTCCCTTTCTGAAATGAGGGGCGCTATGGCGCGGATGGGACGAAGTAAGTGTGCAGACAGGGCAGGGGTCATTCTGGAGATGTTCTTGCACGGGGGAGACGTCTTGAACGATATGTTGCTGGAAGGCCTGAATGCAATTCTCCGTGCCGGACTCATGGAACCAGCCTGGCGAGAGACGTTCTTCATGATGCTACCCAAGTCTGGAGATCGACGGGAGGCGAAGAATTGGCGCCTACTTGCGGTGCTTCGCATCACGTACAAAATCTGTTCGAGAATGAGATTCGAAAGATTACAGCTTATTCTCGACGCCGAGCAGCCAGAGGATCAGGTCGGCTTCAGACCGAAACGATCCGTAGACGATGCATTTGTCGTGCTGGAAGAAATTTGCTCCAAATGCTGGGAATGGGCGGAACCGATGTGGGTAGTCAGTATCGATCTTACGAAGGCCTTCGATCGCATCGAGCACCACTCTCTGTTTGAGGCGCTGGACCGGCAAGGTGTCCCCGAGCCATATCTGCGGCTTCTCTCCGACGGTTACGACCAACAGACAGGCGTGGTCAACGGCAGTGAGCCTTTCGACATCACGCGCGTGGTGAAACAAGGCGACGTATTGTCATCGCTTTTGTTCAATGCCGGGCTGGAGGACGCGATCCGGCGTTTCAAGAGCCGCTTCCCTGACAGTGGAATCGACGTAGGAGGGCCAGAGCGATTGAGCAACATTCGCTATGCGGATGACATTCTCCTACACGGGAACTCGGCGGATGAGTGCGCCGTGATGCTCCGAGAGTTGATCGACGAGCTCGCCGCGTGCGGTCTGTCGTTGAACGCCAGCAAGACGAAGGTCTTCACCAATGACATTGCCTGGGCCTGCGCGGAACAGCCAGTGCCCTTTGGATTCGACGGCCATGATTCGTTTGTGATGAATAAGCACGACTGCCACAAGTACTTTGGCAAGAAGTTTAGTGGCGATGTGAAGGAGCGGTCCCTGCGCAACCTGAACTACCGCTTGGAATGCGCATGGAGCAAGTATCATGCAAACAAACATGTATTGTTGAACAAAGTAATATCGTTGAAGCTACGGTTGAAGTTATTCAACGCGGTTATCACGCCGACCGCAGTCTTTGGCCTGGCTACCACTGCTCTCACCCAGCAGCAGCGCGACAGAATAGCATCAACGCGTATGCAGATGCTTCGCAAGATTGTTGGTTTCAACAAACTTCCAACAGAGTCCTGGCAGGACGCTGGCAGACGGTGCAAAGAAAAATTACGACATGCATTGTCAATTATAGATGTTCCGCATTGGGTTGCGTGCATCGACCGTGCACGTTGGCGGTTGTTGACCAGAATCGCGGCGCATCTTTGCAGCTGGCCGCACCAAGTGTCGGCGTGGACCCCACATGGATCTGTTCGGCGACGCGGTCGTCCCAAAACCCGGTGGACCGACAGCGTGTCTGCTTTTCTGCGCAGCAAGGAAGAGCGGACTTTGGCACAAGCATTCCGAGAGTTTTCAGGAAAGAAGTGGTCCATACTGGAGAAAGAGTATATTGAGTACATGAACAACTGATTTCCGTCGCCCTCCCCCCCTCACCTCCCCCTCCTTCTTCCCTCCTCCTCCTCCCATCCCCTCAAGCACGCCTGTCAATACTGCATCCAATTTTTCTCCTTCGCCGCCAGCGTTGCTCGCCATGGCAGGCCTGTTTTACCGCTTCGCCGTCCTCACGAGTGGGGCGTGACGCTTTGAGGCGTCCGATCGGACCTTTGCTTGCTTGCTGGTTGCAAAGGGTTTTCCGTTCCAGACGGTCCCCAAGATCGTCCAAGATGGCCTCCAAGACGCCTCCAAGAGGGCCAAGATGGCCTCCAAGACGGCTAGGATGGCCCCAAGATGCCTCCAAGACGGCCCGAGGTGCACCCAAGACGCCCTAAGATGGCCTCAAGATGGCCCAAAACGCCCCAAGAGGCTCCCAAGAGGCCTCCAAGACGGCCCAAGAGGCCTCCAAGAGGTCCTCCAGGAAGGCCCGAAGAGGCCAAAATCCTTGATGTTCCTCAGGTTTTTGAAGGATTTGGGTATTTGCGCCTTTTCGGTTTTCCGACGGCCCAAGACGGCCCAAGAGGCCCCCAAGGTCGCCACAAGATCGCCCAAGAGGCCTCCAAGATGGCCCCATGACGGCCCAAGAGGCCCCCAAGATGGCCCCAAGAGGGCCCCAAGACGGGCCAAGAGGCATCCAAGACACCCAAGATGGCCTCTAAGACGGCCCCGAAGCGCCCCAAGAGGGCCCCAAGTCGGCCCAGAAAGGCCCCCAAGACGGCTCCCGACGGCGTCAGACGTGCCAGGAGCCCACCAAGACGGCCCAAGAGGCCCCCAAGAGGGCCTCCAGGAAGGCCCGAAAAGGCCAAAATTATTGATTTCCCTGGAGTTTTTGAAGGATTGTGACATTTGCTTGTTGTTCGGCCTTCCGACGGCCCGAGACGGCCCAAGTGTCCCCGAAGATCGCCCAAGAGGTCACAGAAGGCCTCCAAGAAGCGCCAAAAGGAAACCCTCAGAGGCACCCTCAGAGGCCTTCAGGAGGCCCCTAGAGGTCTTCAAGAGGCCTCTAAGAAGTATCCCAAGAGAAAACTCCAAGAGGTGTTCAAGTGGGCTCTGGCCCACAACCCAGGCACGGTGGCGGGATGGGCCGACGGCCACCAAATCCGCCGCCCCCTGCTTGCAGGGTGCACGGCGTGCTGGACGAGCTGTTCAGGTTTTGGTTTTGGTTCTTTTTCTAAAAGAACTCCCCAGTGGGCTTCGGCCCGTCCCGCCGGCCACCCTTCCAGGACCTCAATTCCCCAATTTCCTGCCCAAAAACGGCCGTTTCGCTAGGGACATCCTCAAAAAATCGCGACGATGGCCCAAGATGGCCTCCAAGTCCGCCCGAGATGGTCCAAGACGGCCTCGAAAACGGCCCAAGAGAGTGCAAGACGGCCCAAGACGGCCCAAGAGGCCCCCCAGAGGCCTCCCAGACGGCCCAAGAGGCCTCCAAGAGGTCCTCCAGGAGAGTCCGAAGAGGCCAAAATCATTGATTTTCCCTTGGTTTTTGAAGGATTTTGGCATTTGCGCCTTTTCGGCTCTCCGACGGCTCAAGACGGCCCAAGAAGCCCCCAAGATCGCCCAAGAGGCCCCCAAGAGAGCCCCATGATGGCCCAAGTGGCCTCCAAGATGGCCCCTAGAGGGCCCCAAGAGGGCCCAAGAGGCCTCCAACACGCCCAAGATGGCCTCCCAGACGCCCAAGATGGCCTCCAAGACGGCCCTGGAGCATTCCAAGCGGGCCCCAAGTCGGCCCATAGAGGCCCCCCAAACGGCTTCCGACGGCTTCAGACGTGCCAGGAACCCACCAAGATGGCCGAAGTTGGCTCGAAGCTGGCCCGAGACGGCCCAAAAAGCCCCACCAAAGATCGCCCAAAGCTTGCCCAAGAGGCCTCCAAGACGGCCAAGATGACCTTCCGCCTGCCCACGTGTTCCCCGAAGGCTTTCCAAACCGATTCGGGGAACACGTGGTCCGATACCTTGGCAGGTCTGGCCTCAACGTTCGGCCACATAGGCGCTTCCAAAAAGGCAGGGGGCGGCGGTGATTCGCCGTAGGCGTCTTCGATCCGCCGCCCCCTGTCGATTCGTCGCAGGGGTGCCTGGCGTGCCGAACCTCTTGGTTTTCGTTCTTTTTGCAAAAGAACTCCCCCTGGGGCTCCGACACGTCCCGCCGACCACCCGGAAACTGCATCAGTCAATGCCTGAAACGGCCGTGTCGCTCGGGACATCCTCAAAAAATCGCGAAGATGGCCCAAGATGGTCCAAGACGGCCTCCAAGACGGCCCAAGAGAGTCCAAGACGGCCCAAGACGGACCAAAAGGCCCCCCAGAGGCCTCCCAGACGGCCCAAGAGGCCTCCAAGAGGTCCTCCAGGAGGGCCCGAAGAGGCCAAAATCCTTGTTTTGTCACATGTTTTTGAAGAATTTTGGAATTTGCTTCTTCTCAGCATCCCGACAGCTTAAGACGGCCCAAGAGGCCCCCAAGATCGCCCAAGAGGCCCCCAAGAGGGCCCCATGACGGCCCAAGTGGCCCCCAAGACGGCCCCAAGAGGGCCCCAAGATAGCCCAAGAGGCTTCCAACACGCCCAAGATGGTCTCCAAGACGCTCAAGATGGCCTCCAAGACGGCCCCGAAGCGCCCCAAGAGGGCCCCAAGTCGGCCCAGAAAGGCCTTCCAAAGGGCTCCCGACGGCGTCAGACGTGCCAGGAACCCACCAAGATGGCCGAAGTTGACTCGAAGCTGGCCCAAGACGGCCCAAGAGGCCCCCAAGAGGGCCTCCAGGAAGGCCAGAAAATGCCAAAAACCTTGATTTTCCGCAGGTGTTCGAAGGATTTCGGCATTTCCTTCTTTTCGGCCTTCCGACGGCCCGAGACGGCCAAAGAGCCCCCAAAGATCGCTGAAAGATCGCCCAAGAGGCATCCAAGATGGCCCCAGAACGGCCCAAGAGGGCCCCAAGGCGGCCCCAAGAGGCCCCCAAGACGGCACAGGAGGCCTTTAAGACGCCCAAGATGGCCTCCAAGACGGCCCTGGAGCAGTCCAAGAGGGCCCCAAGTCGGCCCATAGAGGCCCCCCAAACTGCTTCCGACGGCGTCAGACGGACCAGGAGCCCACCAAGACGGCCGAACATGGCCCTAAGATGGCCCAAGACGGCCCAAGAGGCATCCAAGAGGGCCTCCAGGAAGGCCCGAAAATGCCAAAATCATTTATTTCCCACGAGTTTTCGGACGGATTGTGGCATTTGCTTGTTTTTCGGGCCTTCCGACAGCCCGAGTGCCCCCAAAGATCGCCCAAGAGGCCCAAGACACGGCCCCAACAGGCCCCCAAGACGGCCAAAGAGGTCTCCAAGACGCTCAAGATGGCCTCCAAGACGGTCCAAGAGCCCTCCAAGACGTCATCCAAGAAGGGCCGAAAGGGTCAAAATGGCCTCCATACGGCCAAGATGACCTTCAAGATGCCCACGTATTCCCCGAAGGCTTTCCAAACCGATTCGGGGAACACATGGTCCGATAGCTCGGCAGGTCTGGCCTCAACGTTCGGCCACATAGGCGCCCGTTCGGCCACAAAGGATCTTGGAATCTGCTTCTTCGTCTTCTTCTTCTTCTTATTCTTCTTCTTCTTCTTCTTCTTCTTCTTCTTCTCGGCACTCCGACGGCTCAAGACGGCCCAAGAGGCCCCCAAGATCGCCCAAGAGGCCCCCAAGAGAGCCCCATGACGGCCCAAGTGGCCTCCAAGACGGCCCCGAAGCGCCCCAAGAGGGCCCCAAGTCGGCCCAGAAAGGCCCCCAAGACGGCTCCCGACGGCGTCAGACGTGCCAGGAACCCACCAAGATGGCCGAAGTTGGCTCGAAGCTGGCCCAAGACGGCCCAAGAGGCCCCCAAGAGGTCCTCCAGGAAGGCCCGAAAAGGCCAAAATCATTGATTTCCCATAGGCGTTTGACGGATTTCGGAATCTGCTTCTTCTCGGCATTCCGACGGCTCAAGACGGCCCAAGAGGCCCCCAAGATCGCCCAAGAGGCCCCCAAGAGGGCCCCATGAAGGCCCAAGTGGCATCCAAGACGGCCCCAAGAAGGCCCCAAGACGGCCCAAGAGGCCTCCAACACGCCCAAGATGGCCTCCAAGACGCCCAAGATGGCCTCCAAGACGGCCCCGAAGCGCCCCACGTCGGCCCAGAAAGGCCCCCAAGACGGCTCCCGACGGCGTCAGACGTGCCAGGAACCCACCAAGATGGCCGAAGTTGGCTCGAAGCTGGCCCAAGACGGCCCAAGAGACCCCCAAGAGGGCCTCCAGGAAGGCCAGAAGAGGCCAACAACATTGATGTTCCAAAGGTTTTTGACGAATTTTGACATTTGCTTCTTTTCGGCCTTACGACGGCCCGAGATCGCCCAAGAGCCCCCAAAGATCGCCGAAAGATCACCCAAGAGGCCTCCAAGATGGCCCCAGAACGGCCCAAGAGGGCCCCAAGAGGCCCCCGAGACGGCCCAAAGAGGCCCCCAAGAGGGCACAGGAGGCCGTTAAGACGCCCAAGATGGCCTCCAAGACGGCCCTGGAGCATTCCAAGAGGGCCCCAAGTCGGCCCATAGAGGCCCCCCAAACGGCTTCCGACGGCTGGTTTTTGAAGGATTGTGGCATTTGCTTGTTTTCTGCCTTCCGACGGCCCGAGACAGCCCAAGTACCCCCAAAGATCGCTCAAGACGCCCAAGACACGACCCCAAGAGGCCCCCAAGACGGCCCAAGAGGTCTCCAAGACGCTCGAGATGGCCTCCAAGACGGCCCAAGAGCCCTCCAAGACGTCCTCCAAGAAGGCCCGAAAGGGTCAAAGATGACCTTCAAGATGACCTCCAGGCGGCCAAGATGACCTTCAAGATGCCCACGTGTTCCCCGAAGGCTTTCCAAACCGATTCGGGGAACACATGGTCCGATAGCTTGGCAGGTCTGGCCTCAACGTTCGGCCACATAGGCGCTTCCAAAAAGGCAGGGGGCGGCGGTGATTCGCCGTAGGCGTCTTCGATCCGCCGCCCCCGATTCATTTATCACAAAGGTGCCTGGCGTGCTGAACTTCTTACGGTATGGTGTTGGTTTTTCTAAAAGAACTATCCCATGGGGTTTCGGCCCGTCCCGCCGGACACCCGGAAAGGACCTCAACGTGCGCAAGGGTTCCTCCAAGACGGCCCAAGATGGCTTCTAAGATGGCCACGTTGGCGCAAGATGGCCTCCTCCAAGTTCGCCCACGATGGTCCAAGATCGTCTCCAAGACGGGCCAAGAAGGTCCAAGATACCTCCAAGTCCGCCGACAAAGCCACCAAGATTGCCCAAGCTGGCCCCAGGACTACCAAACACACTCCGAGACGCCCCCAAGAGGCCCCCAAGACGGCCCACGAGACCTCCAAGAGGTCCTCCAGGATGGCCCGAAGAGACCAAAATCAGTGATGCTCCGTAGGCTTTTGAAAGATTTTGGCATTTGGGGGGGGGGGCTTCCGACGGCCCGAGACGGCCCAAGAGCCTCCCAAGATCGCCCCAAGATCGCCCAAGAGGCCTCCAAGAAGGCCCCAGAACGGCCCAAGAGGCTTCCAAGGCGACCTCAAGAGGACCCCAAGACGGCCCAAGAGGCCTCCAAGACGTCCGAGATGGCCTCCAAGACAGCCCTGGAGCACCCCAAGGGGGCCCCAAGTCGGCCCAAAGAGGCCCCCAAGACGGCGTCCGACGGAGTCAGGCGGGCCAGGAGCACACCAAGACGGCACAAGAGGCCTCCAAGACGCGCAAGATGGCACGACCCTGGAGCACCCCAAGAGGGCCCCAAGTCGGCCCTGAGAGGCCCCCGAGACGGCTTCAGACGGCGTTAGACGGGCCAGGAGCCCACCAAGACGGCCCAAGATGGCTCTAAGATGGCCCAAGACGGCCCAAGAGGCCTCCAGGAAGGCCCGAAGAGGCCAAAATAATCGATGTTCCCCAGGTGTTTGAAGGATTTGGACATGTGTTTCTTCTCGGCCTTCAAGAGCCCCCAAAGAGATCGCCCAAGAGGCCCCCAAGAGGGCCCCATGAAGGCCCAAGTGGCATCCAAGACGGCCCCAAGAAGACCCCAAGACGGCCCAAGAGGCCTCCAAGACGTCCGATATGGACTCCAAGACGGCCCTGGAGCACCCCAAGGCGTCAGACAGGCCAGGAGGCCATCAAGACGGCCCAAGCTGGCTCCCAGATGCCCCAAGACGGCCCAAGAGGGCCCCAGGAGGTCTCCAAGACGGCAAGAGACCCCCAAGAGGGCCCTCCTGACGTTGAAGGGGGCCAAAGGGGCAAAGGTGGGCATAGCGAGCGTTTTGCATACGTCCAGCGCTATCTGGCTCAAGGTAGCACTACCCAATGTGACTATCTTCCGCCCGAGAGGTACACTCGAACCTGAGTGTCGGATAAAGGCCACATCCCCAGAACGGCTCAAGAGGCCCCCAAGACAGCCCCAAGACGGCCCAAAGAAGGCCCCAAGACGGTCCAAGGAGCCTCCAAGGCGCCCAAGATGGCCTCCAAGACGGCCCTGGAGCACCCCGAGAGGGCCCTCAGTCGACCCTGAGAGGCCCCCGAGACGGCTTCCGACGGCGTCAGACGGGCCAGGAGCCCACCAAGACGGCCCAAGCTGGCTCTAAGGTGGCCCAAGACGGCCCAAGAGGCCTCCAGCAAGGCCCGAAGAGACCAAATCATCGATGTTCCTCAAGCGTTTGAAGGATTCGGGCATGTGCTTCTGCTCTGCCTTCCGACGGCACGAGGCGGCCCAAGAGCCCCCAAAGATCGCCCCAGGATCGCCCAAGAGGCCTCCAAAATGGCCTCATGGCGACCCAACAGAACCCCAAGACGGCCCCAAGAAGGCCCCAAGACGGCCCAAGAGGCCTCCAAGACGTCCGAGATGGCCTCCAAGACAGCCCTGGAGCACCCCAAGAGGGCCCCAAGTCGGCCCAGAGAGGCCCCCAAGACGGCGTCCGACGGAGACAGGCGGGCCAGGAGCACACCAAGACGGCCCAAGATGACTCCAAGATGGCCCAAGACGGCCCAAGAGGCCCCCAAGACGGCCCAAGAGGCCTCCAAGAGGGCCTCCAAGAAGGCGGAGACCAAAATCCGTGATTGTCCTTATGTGGTTGGCATGTGCGTATGTTCGGCCTTCCGACGGCCCGAGGCGGCCCACGAGCCCCCAAAAATCTCCCCAAGATCGCCCAAGAGACCTCCAAGATGGCCCCAGAACGGCTCAAGAGACCTCCAAGACGACCCCAGAGGGCGCCAAGACAGCCCAGGATGCGTCCAAGACGCCCAGGGTGGCCTCCAAGACGGCCCTGGAGCACCCCAAGAGGGCCCCAAATCGGCCCAGAAAGGCACCCAAGACGGACGGCGTCAGACGGGCCAGGAAAGCCCTAAGGCTACCAAAGAAGCCCCCGAGAAGCCCCCGCAGGCCCCCAGCAGGCCCAAGGCGGCCCCCAAGATGGCTCCAAGAGGCTCCCAAAAAGTCACCCAAAGGACCCAAGAGTGGCCCCAGAGGTTCCCTAGATGCCTCCTCCTCCTCCTACTCATCATCATCTTTCTCCCCCTGCCGCTCCCTCATCCTCCTCCTCCTCCTCCTCCTTGTCCCCCCCCTCATCATCCTCCTCCTCCTCATCCTCCTCCTCCTCCTCCTCCTCCTCCTCCTCCTCCTCCTCCTCTCCTCCTCCTCCTCCTCCTCCTCCTCCTCCTCCTCCTCCTCCTCCTCTTCTTATTCTTAGTATTATTATTATATCATTATTATTAGTATTATTATTATTAGTAGTAGTAGTATTATTATTACTATTATTATTACTATTCGTATTATTCGCATTCTTCTTCGTATTATTATTAGTATTGTTATTGTTCGTATGCTTCTTCTTAGTATTATTATTGCTTTTCTTCTGATTGTTATTATATTCTTATTATTAACAGTATAACTATTAATAATAATATTAGTATTCGTAATAGTATTGTTCTTCTTATTCGTATTACTAATATTAATCGTCTTATTATTAACATTGGTATTATTTGTATTCTTAGTATTGGTATTATTATTCGTCTTATTATTATTATTGTTATTAGTGTTATGCTTATTATTATTTTACTATTATCATGCTTAGTGTTCTTCTTATTATTATTATAATTGCTATTCTTATTATTCTTAGTACTGGTAGTATTATCCTTATTCTTACTATTATCTTTATCATTATTCCTCCTCCTCCTCCTCCTCCTCCTCCTCCTCCCTCCTCCTCCTCCTCCTCCTCCTCCTCCTCCTCCTCCTCCTCCTCCTCCTCCTCCTCCTCCTCTTCCTCTTCCTCTTCCTCCTCCTCCTCCTCATCCTGATCTTCCCCGCCATCCTCCCCCAGGTATTCCCCGAAGGGTTTCCACAACGGCTGGGGGAACATATGGTCCGATAGCTTGGCAGAGCTCTTGTCACAGCGCTCGGCCACACCGGCGATTCCATAAGGCAGGGGGCGGCCTTGATTCGCCGTGGCGACTTCGATATAGACATCCCTCTACAGATATCCATGCCTTCTCTGAGGCTCTCTATGACTCTCCATGGCGCCCTGGGCGGCCCGAAGCTTCTCTGTGGCTCTCCATGTCTCTCCGAGGCTTCCACAAAGGTCCAGAAAGGCCACCAAGGCCGTCAAGATCCCTCAAGAAGGCCGTTCCAGGAGGCCCGAACCATTCACAAATCTCAGACGATCTTTTCGTACTTGACACGTAAATCTGCTGGGTGTCCTGGGCCTCTCGGCTGCAGATGGCTCCAAAAGGTGAGGAGCTACAGGGTCCTCAAGAAGACCCCAAGGCGGCCCAGGACAGCACCAAGAAAGCATCAAGACGGCCCCAGAAGGGCCCAGTGCAGCCCAAGAGACCCCCAAAAAGACCCAAGAAGGCCCCAAGACGCCCCCCCCCGGCAGCCCAGCCCCAAGAGACTTCCTAGGTAGCCGAGAGGGGCTCAAGACGGCCCAAGACGGCACCAAGACGGCCCAAGAAAGTCCAAGACGGCCCAAGAGGGCCCCACAGGAGCGCAAGACGGACCCAAGACGGCACAGGTAGCCCCTTCGAGAGCCCCTGAAGGAATAGAGACGAGATGCGTCACACGTTACGGTCTTCTGGGGAATGATCGAAGCGTCACCTCACTGCTGCACTGGCACGGGAGAAGGACTTGTCGCAGGCAGCTGGATAATGCCACCAAGGAGGCAACTCCCACACGAAGATTCAGAAGGCCGCACAGAAAACATGTAACACGGAGCCCCTCCATAACCGTTCCCATGCCCATGGCGACCAATGCGTAATTGTTTCCCGAGGGTGAATCACACAGTGCAGCCATAAGCGGCGGCAGCAGCAAAAGCCGTGACAGCAGCAGTGGCGTCAGGGGCCGTGGTGGCGGCAGCCGCAACATGGACGCGGCAACATCATTGAAAACAGAGGGGATAGCAGTGACAGCCATGGCAACAGCAGCGGTGGCGACAGTGACAGCAACTTCAACAGCGACAGTGACAGGATGGCGCGTCCACTGGGCAAAGAGCGGGCCGTTGAATGATGAGCAAAAGTATAACCGTTGTGCGACCGTTGTGTGATGAGGACGCGTGCACAGATGTGCCCTCGGACAAGGGCGCTGGGTTAAGGGGCAGAGCGCGCCCGTCAGGTAACATGGTTTCAGGGACAGCTCGTAAACTGATGCAGCACGAATGTGGGCAGCCCCAGCCGCCCTTACGGTGCAAGGGTCGCGTCAAGCCCTGGCGTGAAGTAGCGCGAAAAATCACGTCAGCAACGTCGGGAAGAGTACTCATAGCACCAGCCGTCTGTGAACGCACGTGCTCCCATCATCCTAGTTCCAACAGTTCACTGTGGAAATCAGGCCTCTCCCCACAAGCCATTAGCCCCACGGCAGCACGACTAATCACCCGTGCGATCTCATGATCAGCCTCACGGATCGGGCGCCAGCCCAGGGAGGGGTGGACCGTAACCTGGCTTAGCCTGGCCAATGTCGGACATCCCCTCCGCGCGATGGAGGTACGGGCGGCGAGGCCCGAAGAACCCGAGGAGCAGGATTAGCAGCAGCAGGACCGGCAGCTGGAGCAGATTGCCAGTGACCTCTGCACGCACTCGTCTGGCACGGCAGACGACGTCCCCTTGCAGCCGATGCAGATCGCACTCGTGCTCCCGCTGCCCGCGGCCGACAAGCCAGGCGGCTCCGGGAGCGCAAGCGCAAGAACGGGTCGTAGCGATGGGTCGGCCCTGGCGCATCCAGGGCAAAACGGCACCGCTTCTTGGCGCACGCTTTCCTAGGGTCTCAGGGGCTAGCTTGCGCTGCGCCGCGGCTGGACGCAAGCCCGTGCCCCTCTCCACACTGCTCCATTTCCTTCGTCAAGGGGTGGGTAGGAGAGGGAGATGCATAGAAAAACGCCCCCTGCAAGGGAAAACACGCAGAAGAGGAACGTCGATGGGGGGCAGAGAGCAAAGAGGAAAGGGCGAGAAATGCGACGAGGGAGGAGGAAAGAGAAGAGAACCAGGAAAGGTAAGAAAGTCATCGGTGGTCTCCCAACACCCTTCAGGCCTCTACAATCCTTAGCGTCCTGAAAAGCATGAAAGACAGGCGCGCAGCATGGGCCTTCTGCGGACAGCAGCTCGAACGCCTCAGCTCCCGTTTCGTCCCAAATTGTATGTACAAATGTGTATAAACATACATATATGTATACATATATATACATATATACATGTATATATATATATATATGCACACACGCATACATACATACATGCATGCATGCATATATACACACCTACATTAAAACATACATACATACATACATATGTACATGCATGCATGCATGCATGCATACATATATACATACATACATACATACATACATACATACATACATACATACATACATACATACATACATACATACATACATACATACATATATACATACATACATACATACATACATACATACATACATACATACATACATACATACATACATACACGCATACATACATTCAGTCATGCATACATACATACATATACAAGAACCACGCGCGCGCTACGCGCGCGCCTAAGTTCTAGTCACGGCATCATGGCTCCAAAGGGTGCAACGGCAAGCTGTGCCATCGACAGCGGATCTCGTTCCACAGGGTCCTGACGGCCGTCCCTGCTGGAGCCTTGGATTTCTCGTACGGCGCTGCCGGCAGGAGGGGGAGGCGGAGGAGGAGGAGGAGAAACGGCGGTGGGGAAGTGAGGGGAGGGGCGGAAGGAGGATGAGGAGGTGGAGGAGAAAAAAAGTGCGCAGCAGCAGCACCAGCAGCAGCGTGAGCAGAATGAGGAGCTGGAGCAGGGGAGAGAAAAAGGAGTATGAAGAGGAACAGCTGGAGTTTCCGCGAGCTCCGCCGCGCGCTTTGCCGCGCACGGCCGCAGCGGGGCCGCAGCGGAGGCCTTGTGGAAGTGTCTGGAACCGTTTTGTCGGCCAGTTGGGCTGTGCCGGGCCCAGCTTCAGCTGCCTCAGGGTACTCCTGGGCCCCCCTGGGTGCCTTCTTCGGCCGTCTAAAGGCAGCGTTGGGAGCCTCAGGCGCCGCAGTGGGCGGTTTGGGAGCCCTCCTTGTGGAGCAATGAGAGTCGGGAAGCTGAATAAGCGGGAAAGCCAGAGACCTGCAAGAAACATTGAGAAATTGGGAGCCTTTAGGGCCGAACCGAGACGGTTTGGGCGTTCTCTGGGGCTGCCGTGCGGCGTGGGGATGCAGAACAGGTCGCACGGAGAAAAACCGTGGAGAACCCCATGGGAAAAGAAAGTGTTTGAGTTTTGGGGAGCTCTCCTGGAGGCCTCTGGGAGGCCTGTGGGAAGTGTCTGGCACCAGGCGGGAGCAGCCTCTGGAGTTCCCTGCAACCTCTTGGGGCTATGATGGCTCTGGGGCGCCGAAATCTTGTCAAAGCACAAGGAAAGTAAGACCCTGGGCTCCCCATGCGCCGCCGAAGCCCCTGGGCGGGACCCTAAAATGTTTGAGTTCGGGGGGGCTCTCCTGGAGGTACTGGGAGGCCCGTGGGAGACCTGGGGCACCAGGCGGGAGCAGCCTCTGGAGCTCCTTGCAACCTCTTGGGGCAAAGGGAAAGTGCGCGCCGATCCTCCCATGCGGAGCCATCTTGGGACAAGGTTGGGAGCCTCTGAGGCCGAACCGGGACGGTCTGGGCGTGCTCTGGGGCTGCCGTGCAGCGTGGGGATGCAGACCAGGGTGCATGGAGAAAAACGTTGAAAAAAGGTGGGAAAAAAATGTTTGAGCTTTAAGGAGCTCTTCTGGAGGTCTCTGGGAGGCCCGTGGGAAACCTGGGGCACCAGGCGGGAGCAGCCTCTGGAGCTCCTTGCAACCTCTCGGGGCAAAGGGAAAGTTCGCGCCGATCCTCCCATGCGGAGCCATCTTGGGACAAGGTTGGGAGCCTCTGAGGCCGAACCGGGACGGTCTGGGCGTGCTCTGGGGCTGCCGTGCAGCGTGGGGATGCAGACCAGGGTGCATGGAGAAAAACGTTGAAAAAACTATGGGAAAAGAAAATGTTTGAGCTTTGGGGAGCTCTCCTGGAGGCCTCTGGGAGGCCTGTGGGAAGCCTCTGGCACCAGGAGGGAGTAGCCCCTGGAGCTCCCTGCAACCTCTTGGGGCTCTGTTGGCTCTGGGTCGCCGAAGACCTGTCAAAACACAGGGAAAGCAAGGCCCTGGGCCCCCCATGCGCCGCCGAGGTCCCTGGGCGGGACCCCCCAGGCCACGTCCCCCGGGATATTCCTATTCTTATGACCTTTTTACCCGGAACCCCCCACCCACCCACCCCCCGAAACCGGACCACCACCACCACCCGGGACACACCAGACGCCCCTGTCTTCCACCCAACGAACGCCCTGGACGCCCTTTCGGAGTCCCGGCGGCCTTCTGGGCAGTTGGACGCCCCTGCCGATCGGAGCCCACGGGCCCAAAACGGGCCCCAAGACGGCCCATCGGCGCTCAGAGAGGACCCGCTATGGTTTCAAGACGGCCCACGAGGTCCCCAAGACGGTCCAGGAAGCCCCACAAGGGATCCCCAAGAGACAAAAATCGTCCCATTCCCTGAGGAAACGTACGCTATTGAAGATATTAGCTTTTTCCGCTTTCACAGCGTCCACGGCATGCCCAGAGACTCTCAAGATCGCTCCAGGACGGCCTCCGAGGCCTCTATGAGCGGCCCAAGGCGGCCCAGGAGAGCTCCAAGACGGATCAAGAGAAGCCCAAGGCGGCCCAAGAGGGGCCCCAGAGGGCCCCGAGAACTCCCAAGAGAGCCCGAGGAGAGCCACAGGAGGCCCCCAAGAGTGGGCCAAGAGGGCCCCCGAAAAGCCCCTGGCCGGCCCGGCCTCCCAAAACGGCCAAAAGAGGGTTCGGGGACTGCCCAAGAGGGCTCCAAGACGGCCCAAAACAGCCCCGAAAGGAGGCCTCTGGTCTGGAGAGTCACCAGGAGCTCAAACGCGAGCCCACACCGTTCCAATATAGTTTCCAGCAGTTCTCTTACACTCCACGAGGCCGTAGTTCGCAGGACGGTGGTTCGAAAGGACCTCAGAAGCCCCACAAGCGTCCAGGACCCCTCCAGGCATTCAGGAAGCGACCAATCGTCGTCGCCGCCGTCGTCGTCGTCGTCGTCCTACGGAGGAGCATGAGGTCTCGGCCTGTCATCGCGGGCTGCCGCCTCATTATTGCGTAGCGCGCTTACTGACGCCCCGAGCGCTCGCTCCCGCGGCCTGCCCGAGAGGAGGAGCAGGAGAAGCAGGAGGAGGAGGAAGACGACGACGACGACGACGAGGAAGGGGCAAGTTTCTGAGCGCTTCTGGTCCCATCGGGAGCTTCCAGAGGCCCTCGAGAGACGAGCGCCCCATCTGCAGTTCAGACGAGAGCCCCATTGTCGTCGTCGTCGTTGTCGTCGGCGTCGTCGTCGTCGTGGTGGTGGTGGTTGTGGTGGGGCTGGTGCTAGTGGTGGTGGTGGTCCTCGTGATCGTGGTCGTATTCGTGGTCTCGACGCCCCCTCTGCTGAAACACGTGATGATTTTATTGTTTTTCCGAGAAGCGTCCGGAACAAGGCGCATGGCGCGAAGCGCCAATGCAGTCTTGTAAATAGATGTGTGTATGCGTAATACACACAGCAATGAAAATGTGTATATGTGTGCATGCGTATATGTATGTAGATGTACATATAAGAAAACACACCCACGAAAACAAACAAACCGCACAAAGAACTTGCACATATATGTGCGGACGGGCGCGCACTTCTTCGCGCGCACTCAGGTTCTACAGCGCCCCGGCCCTCGACAACATAGCAAGTGCGCATGTGTCACCATGCGCGTACTTAAGGATCGAACTTTGCGACGACAATGACAAGGAGACACTCCGAAGGTCAAGGAAGCAAGCCTCACCACAGGCTCCCCTTGGCTTTCCCATTCCTCCGTCTGTTCCTCCTTCAACTGCTCCTCCTCGTCCTTCTCTTCCGCTTCCAACTCCTCCTTATCCTCTTCATTCCCTCTGAGACTTTCTCCTCATCGTCCTCATCCCCGTCGTCGTTGTCGTCGTCGTTGCCTAAGGCCTCGGACTGCTCAGATCCGTTCAGGCGCAGTGGCCTCCGCCGACTCTTCGCCTAGTCTCCGCCCAGCAGGTTCGCCCCAGGAGATGGCCTGATTCATGGCGATGCGGCCGCTCGCGCTGTGCCTCGGCATGGCGGCCCCCGCGTTCGACGACGCCGACGAAGGCTACCAGTCCAAGCCCCTGCGCAGCACCTCGATGGTCGGCTGGAACCCGTTCAGCCTCGTCAGCCACGAGGGTCGCCTGGAGGCCATCAGCGCGGAGTTCCGCAACATGGATGCGATTCTCGCCCCAGGCACGAAGATACGGAGCAGGGCAAGTACACCACATCACAAAGAAAGGACTCAATATCATCTTTGGATTCATTTTGGATGGACGCGAGCAGCAGGCACTAACTCCAGCGCGGGCTGCAGCATCGGATTTTCACGACGTCTCGAACGGAACATCACACGTGTCGTGTCTGCACCACCACACATTCAAGGACGAGCTGGCAGCATCGACGTACAACGTGGACCACACCGAGTGCCCTACATCGTCACCTACTTCCCACCACGCCCACATCTCGCCAAGGACCACCACTGCTGGAAGAAGACCTGCCTCCAACTCTGGCGGTGGGTACTACATCAATTCACAACGACTCCTGAGCGCACCGTGCCGATCATGTTCAGCGACATGAATTTGCGATTTGGTCTACACGGCTCCCACTCCAGCGCCGACGCCAGCATCGGCCCGTACCAAGCAGGCCCCGAAGACGACCTCGCCCAGCGCCTGCACACGGACATGCTCGAGCACGAGTTGAGCGCGGTCAACAGCTACTGGAACCTCGGGCCCAGCTACTACGGGAACCACGGATCCCTCAGCCCATCGACTATTTCGTCGCCCCCACCAGCCTCAAGTTCGCAATCACACGCATGGTCATGGGCTGGCATGCCTCACACCGACTACGGACCCTCCCCGTCATCGACCACGTCCCGATGATCATGGAAGTACGCATCTCGGCTCCAGGGCAGTACCGCGATCCTGACCAACGACGATGGGACTGGGGCATGCTTGCCGCCTGCCTGCAACAAGGACACCAACGCCGTGAATTTCTCCAAGACCTACGAGAGCAATACGACCAGCATCGCGTTCGCCTCACTCGCCTCACTGCCGACACCACTCCAACACGGCATGCAGCTGTAGTCGGGTACCTCATCAAGACCACCGCCAAGAAGGACTTCACCCGAGAAGGCCACACGCCCACCCGGGTACTTGAAGCCAAGGCCGAGCGCGCACGACTACTCCGACAACGAGCACAACTCTGTGAAGCTGGCCGCCGACTCCACCACGACGACCTCCGCCGAGTATCACAACAGCCCAAATCATTCCGACGCTGGTATAACTACTGGTGGCGTACGTCCGTGGACAATCAACTACGTGAAGCGTGGACTGTCCGAGACCTCGCTCGAGTTAGACATCTCGCTCGACAACACCCTGGCACGCGCACCGGTATAAAAAAGCGCAACTACCTGTCCGTCACTGCTGTCCGACCCCGAGGTCAAGCCTTCCTCGATGCACTTGCCAAGCCAGCTACCGAAGGAGGCATGAGCGCCACATCACATCCCACTAGGGACGCCACCATTGAGAAGCTTCTACTTACACCAGTGGAGGACATTGCCCAGTGCGGCCCCGTTCAGTACGGAGCAACTCAGACCGACTTGGACAACGCCGTGGAGGACCTCGGGTACATGAAGAAGCGCATCTGGGCCAACAAACACCGACGGTACAACCCTGGATGGTCTTGGCCTGGCGAGATCACGCAGCTCCTCCTCTACCCGCAGTACTTGACTAAGCTCAAGACGGAGACAATCGGCCTGGGACACGAAGACCAACAGTATCTCCACGTCCATCAACTCGCACAAGCCGAAGTACCTGCCCGACGCCTCCGCTGCCACATCCCGCTTGAGGAAGCCCACGTCGTCCACCTTCTTTTTACGTCGCTCCTGGCTCACCTCCGCACCACCCGCATGCTGCCCGCACAGGCAGTGACGAGCCAGGTCGTTACCATCGGGAAAAAGAACAAAGAACCCAGCGGCGACGAGATCCACGACATCAACCACTGCCTCCGACTCCTGCACTGTTTCTGCCACTGGTGGCGCATTTACCTACGCGTGGGCCTCTGCGACTACGGAGGACCATTCAACGCCCCAGCCTGGGGCTACGGAGGAATACGACAACGACGGCGCGAGGAACTTATACCTTGGTCAAGGTTGTCATGTGGCGGCTGCGCGCGGCTGACCGCAACTTTCTTGTCAAGTCCTACAACATGCGCGACGCCTTCGTCACAGGTGACCACTCCCTGCTCTTCCAGGCCCACTACGACCGCACCGACGACGACCACTTCGACGACCTCCTCACCCAGCATCGCGAACACGCTGTTCTCGCCATCGACGCCAGTGACGCTCAAGTTTCAGTACGACCAACAACAGGTGGACGCATGGGCGACAGCAACGAGCCCGAGCTCTTTATGGCAGCGTTCCACAGAGGAGTCGAAGCCTGGCTTGACGAAACCACGGAGCTCACCAACAACGACCTGACCGCAGAGTGCCCCATCACGCACACGACCCAGCAGATCACGATGAGCGCCTTCATCGACGACCTCATCCGCATCTACGCGCTACCAGAAAGCCCACCACACGCACGATGGGCGCTCGCCGTCGACTACCTGGACAACGCCACGCTCAACAAGTACATACATATGACTGGCCACCGACAGAACATCGAGAAGCAGGACACCCTCGTCTACACCACCAACGCCCGCGTCACTCGCGACATTGAGCACCGCATTGCAGGCACCAACGTTTACAACCTCATCCACCTCGGCGGCCTCATTACGCCCACTGGCACCAACTACGCAGAGATACGTGCCCGCATCCTGTCAGCTGCTGTGGGTTGGACTCGCCCTGGGCACCACTGGACAAGCCCTGACCATGGAAATACAAGCGCAGCACCTTCATCACTAACGTGGCGGGGCGCGCCTGGTACGCCTTGGAGTCTTACATGCTCACCCCAACCGAGTACAATAAGATCGATGTATGCCTTGCCAAGAAGATGCGTGCCATGCTGTTGGGACAAGCTCATTATGAACGGGACGACGGAGCACACCGGAGCTGGACGACTGATAAAGTATTTCGTGAATGGCAGCTCGCACCGACCGCAGTGGAACTTATGATCAAGCGACTCAACTGGTGGAAAGTTATTATTAACGACCCCGACCATCATGCTCAATTTCTGGCCACGTTTCTGGGCGACTACATTTTCGAGATCAACGCTAGAGCACACGGACGCCCAGCCTCGACGCCACCACTACGCCATGACCGACTTCAAGCAGATGCAGGTGTACATCCGTGGGCAGTCCAACTCCACGACGACCTACACCAACTACTGGACCATCCCATGGGTGCCACGTTCAAGGAGGAGTGGGACCCTCCGACCATAGAAACACGATTCCGAGATGAGCACGTACGCCAGGCCTTTCTTGCATGTGATATGCGCCTTTTTCGCAGCACGTATGCGAGCAGCCAATGGGCCCCGAGCGGTTCGATGGCTAACGACGTGCCCGCCGTTAATCAGGAGACGGGCGATACAGACAGCGAGACCGAGCTGCTAGCCCCGTTCCGATGTACAATCGAAAACTGCCGAGCGAGGTTCTACACCGTTCATCGCCTTGCTACTCATCAAACCCACTCGTCAGCGCCTGGTCACGGTCGCGCCACCATCATCAATGCCATCACCATCGACAACATGTGCCTCCGCTGCTCTACAGTATTCTCATGCATCGATCATTGCCAACGCCATATTCAGAGGTCCTGGAAAGCGAATAGATGCATCCCCGAACTAACCCATCATCTGCATGAATGGAAACCGTCACGTGTGACTCGATGCCCGCTTGCGAATATCAGCGACAAACCCGAGTGCCACGAAATTTATCACGATCCACGAGAACTCAGACGACATCTCGCCGATCATACTCCGCCGACTCCGTCGGGATCTAGGCTCAAGCCTGTACGTGTGAAAGGCCACCTCTCAGAAGTCTCAGGCTCCTGCGCATATCCCTCGCCAATTCTCGGAGAAACGCAGAGCGGGTCTGGGTGCCTGAGGACACTGCTGAACTACGAGATCAGCTCCACGCAGCTTGTCACAGCCAGCCTACACGTACTTCAATTGTGATAAGGACCACCGCACGGACAGCCCGACCGAACCCGACAGTCACCACCGCGAGCACCACTGCATCCACCTTGGTCAACTCCCCACAGCTGGTGACTACCACTCCAGTAGTACCTGAACCTCTTCGACGACGAGACGACGGCGGCGGCCGCACAGCCAGCGTCGACACGAGCCAGCTGGCGCCTCCCGATGGGATCCTCCCAGGCGTCTGGGCACTCTGGCAGCGCCGCCAGCACCGACAAGCCGCTAGCCAAGCAGAAGGCGAACGCAGGGGGCGCAGTGCTGAAGGACAAGGAGGCCAAGGACACGATGGTGGTTGACGAGGGCGCCGAGCAGGGAGACCGCAAGCGCAAAGTACGACGCGGAGGTCGACGCCAGCGCGGACAGCACACACAGAAGACGTGGACCAGCCGCGACAAGAACCTCACCGAGATGCTCACCGCCATCCTGAAGATGACCCTGATGAACGCTCAGAGACTTCGGATCCTGAGCGCCGCCACGCTCGACACGCTCACGCTGGCCCGCGACCACCAGCTGATCACAGCACTGTCCTCGGAGCTCGAGAACTACAAGGCCCACCTCGACAAGCTGCGCCACGGAACCGCAGAGCAGAAGCTGGAGCTGAAGACCGTGGGCAGCCCGACCGCCAGCCTGGCGCTCTGCCTCGTCGAGACGACGTGCAAGCTCGACATCGGCAGCGGCAACCAGAAAAACCTTCACGACTACCTCGACAAGGCCCAGCCGAGCGAGGACAAAGCAGCCGACATCACCAAGGAGCTGCTCGAGGAACAGGTCACGATGATCAAGCTCGAGAAGTGCAACGACGAGAAGATGACGAAACTTCTGTTCGTGGCGCCGCGCTGGGACCTCCGCACCGACTTCATCACAGCCATCAAAGCCGAGGGGACCGTCAAGCACCACCTGGGGATCGCCCCGCCTGGTTGGCTGGAGAAGGAACTGAGCGTCTGGCTAGACGCCCTAGCCAAGTGATTCGGTTCGTGCCAGGGAAAATGTTAGACAATACTATCCCCGCTCCTCCTACTGAGCCTCCCTCTCCCGTGATTCTTGATTTCGAAGACGGTGAAACCGACCCCCCAGGTCTCCCAGGGGACGAGGGAGCCGATTTGGAGACTGCCGAGTTCTTGTTTGAATAAATCCTGTCGCCGTGGGGCACGCCCAGCCCTGTAGCACGCGCTAGAGTGAGCACCGTGCCGCACGCCACACGCACTAAGGAATTTTATCCCTGGCGGCGGGTTCCAGATGTTTGCTTCGCTGTAATCTGCCTCGAACGCCGATTTGAGTGCGGGCACGCAGTCACTGTTCGTTACATCACAGCCCCCTGTGCTGAAAAAAGTCGTCGTTGCCTCCTCCTATTCCTGGTTCTCCTCACCCGCATGTTGCTTAGGGCTGTGTTCAAGCCTCTTCTCGTCCGCTCGGACCTCCGCAATCCTGCCCCTCCGTCTCCTCGCCGTCCTCATCCCCACTGTCCACTTCATCGTCGTCGTCCTCCACAACGTGGGCCCACCGATTTGCAAACGCATGTGGATCGAACGAGTTGTGAATTAAAGTCGGCCCTCCAGGACCGTCTCGGAAGATCCGAAAGGCCATGATTGCGCAAGTGTGCCTCTGAGATCGACCGAACCCCTCCACCCCTCCACCCCAGATGGGATGGGTCTCAGGGTTCCTCCGGCCGCCCCCCAACCCCCCGAAATGGGGGGAACGACGACGACGACGACGACGACGACGACGACGACGACGACGACGACGAAGAAGACACCGTCCGCTCTGGCTTCCTGAAGCACCGCAACACCACGCGACACGCAGAGGGAGGCGACGACGGGGAAGACACCGTGGATGGCCCTCTCTTCCATACCTTGCTCCCTTTTCTCACTTTCTCTCCTCCTCCCCCTCCTCCTCCTCCCTATTGGGGGGGAGGGCCGGACCCCATACCCACCACCGCACGCCCACAGGGGAAGAACCCACCACGCCACGCCCACAGGGAAGGGGCCCATCACGCGGGTGGGGGGCCGGTGGCATCAGCATGAGGGGGGGACGGGACCCATCATCATCATCATCATCATCATCATCATCATCATCATCATCATCATCATCATCATCATCATCATCATCATCATCATCATCATCATCATCATCATCATCATCATCATCATCATCATCATCATCACATATATATGCCCCAGTGAAGCCCTCGACAACTTCCCGCAATTGACCAGAAGGGGCACGTCTGAGTGATGCGTGTTGCAAGACAGTCGGCGAAATCGGGGCGGCGAGCTAAACCTGCGGGGATCTGGCTTCTCCGCTCTCTTCCGTGTCGTTGAATTGAGGCTGCGCTGGGGGGAATCATGCATCATCCATGGCATCCCCGAGAAATGTCAGAGATCCCGAACGTAACCCTCCAGACGACGACAATCAGCATTGTACATTCTACTAGAGGCAATCGCCAGCTCATTCTCTTAGAGGCAATTGCCAGCAGAAGGGTGGGCGACTTGTTCACTCTGCGCGCCCCAAATACAATATGTGTCGAAAAGATTGGGGAGATGCCTGAGATCCGAATCGATGTTCCCGAGGCATCTCCAGGACCATCGCGAATGACGTGGGCCCCATAAGCTTTAGAGGTTTCTTGGGGTCTCTTGGGAAGCGTCCTCTTAGCCTCTGGGAAACATTTGAGGGGCCACGGGGGGCCTCGGGCATGTTGGGGCGTCTTGGGGGCCTCTTGAGGGCTAGCTGGACAGGTCGGCGTCTCTGCGGCCCCTCTTGGGGTTATGTTGGGAGCGAATTGGGCTCTTTTGGGTGGCATCTTGGGCCGTTTTGGGGCCCTCTGGGGCGTCCTGGGGCGGTCGTAAGGGCCTTTTGGGGCGATCTGGGGGGCATCTTGGGCCGTCATGGGCGGTCGGATGGATCTTACCTCGGCGCCCTGTCGGGAAGGCCTCTCGGAGCGTCTGGGGGGCTTTTGCAAGCCTTCTTGGGCGGCTTGCAGCGCTCTGAGGGCGCTTTCGAATCGTCGAGTTGGCATGTTGCACCGCCTGGAGGCCATGGTGGGCGCTCTGGGAGCGCTCTTGGCGGTGAACCGGTCTCCAGGGGGGCGAAAAACATGCCCTGGACCGTGTGGGCTACATTCGATTGCTGAGGGGGGGGGGGCATTTGTCATTTTCATTATATACATAGAGAGAGACATACACATACATATATATATATATACACACACATATATACATATACATATATACAAATACATATACATATACATACACATACACATATACATATACATATACATACACATCTACATCTACATCTACATCTACATCTACATCTACATATACATATACATATACATATACGTATACATATACATATACATATACATATACATATACATATGCATATACATATACATATACAAATAAATATATATATATATATATAACCGCCCTGTGGGCAATAAGGAGGTTGGGGGGATTGAGATCAAATGCCCACCCTGGCTGACCTCCAGCCTGTCACTTTGATATCATCTCTCTCTTTCTCTCTGTCTCTCTGTCTCTCTCTCTCTCTCTCTCTCTATCGCCCTCTGTCTCTCTCTCTCTCTCGCTCTCTTGTTTTCTCTCTCTCTCTCTTTTTTTTCTCTCTCTCTCTCTCTCTCTCTCTCTCGAGCCTCGCAGTCTGCTGCGATCGCGCCCAGGCGCCGACAAAAATGAATTGGTGGAGTGGGTTGGGTGGATTGGATTGGATGGGATAAGAAGGATTGTATAAGATAAGATGAGTTGGATTGGAAGATGGATTGGATATGATAAGATGGATTGGATTGGCCCGCCGCAGGCGCAGAAACAAATGAATTGATGGATTGGGTTGGATGGATTGGATTGGGTGGGATAAGATCAGATGGGACAAGATGTGTTGGAGAAGATGGGATGGATTGGATTGGACAAGATGGACTGGAGAAGATAAGCTGGATTGGATAAGAAAGCCCGCCCCCAGCGCCGACAAAATGAATTGATTAATTGGGTTGGGTGGGTTGGATTGGATGGGATAAGATGGGTTGGATAAGAAAGATGGATTGGATTGGAAGAAACGGATTTGATATGATAAAATGGATTGGATTGCACCGCAGGCGCAGAAACAAATGAATTGATGGATTGGGTTGGGTGGATTGGATTGGGTGGTATCAGATAAGATGGGACAAGGTAGGTTTGGTAAGAAAAAATGGATTGGATTGGACAAGATGGATTGGAGAAGATAAGCGGGATTGGATGAGAAAAAACGCCGCAGGCGCCGCACAAAATGAATTATGATATTTGCGACATGCATTAGCGCCGGGACGCCCGGGACACCCAGAACAACAAGGAGACCGCCGGGCCCAACTGGAACACCTCCCGGCCACAGGCGGACGGGAAACGGATTTTCGCTTCTACTGACACCCGGGACACCCGGGACACCGCCCGGCCCAACTGGGACTCCCAGCCAACGGCGGACGGGAACGGACTTTCGCTCCTACTTCGGCCAAGCTACAGGAGGATCACGCGCAGCTTCGCCTCGCCCGCGCGCACGGCACGAACACGAAACCAAAACCGATTCCCCGGTGTGGGGTCTCCGTGCCACTGCGATCTCACCCCCCAACCTCCGATACATATATCTATATATATATATATATGCATAAACCTATATAAATATTTACATACATATGGATATATACATGTATGTGCGTGTGTGCCGTTATGTTTGTACATCTGCCAGTGTCCCTATTCGTCCTATCTGGCCTTATATCACTACTCTTGCTCATGGCCAATGTTTTGTGTTTGGTATCTCTCTTTCTCTCTCTCTCTCTCTCTCTCTCTCTGTCTCTCTCTCTTTGTCTCTGTCTCCCTTTTCTTTCTCTCTCTCTCTCTCTCTCTCTCCCTCTCTGGGTGCGTATAGTTGTACATATCATATGTATGATACATTTGCTTTTCCCACAGCGCAAGCACCGATGAATGCTGCACCACCATTCGTCACTTCGTGCAAATATTGGGCCCCATCTCGGCGGGCAAGCTGCGGCCACAGGCAGAGCAGTGAGGTTAGACTGCAGATTTCCGCGTCCACCCAACCAACGCCACAAGATGATAATATCGACCGTGGCCCACACGGTGGTACTTGAAAGGAGAGCAGAGGAGTCGGAAGGCGACGACGAGGAACGGGCAGCGTGGGCGCCAAAAGGCGCGCACGCACACTAACAAGTTGAACTACAGCGGCGGCCCGTACAAGGGGCAGCAGAGAAACGTTACAAATATTGCAATCAGCGGGTGATGGAATATTTCCCCAATCCCAATCACGCAGGAGAGAGGCAGGAAGAGTGGGGGGAAGAGAGAGAGAGAGAGACACATAGAGAAGCGAAACCTAACATAACATAACTAAGATAACGCGCCTGGCAGGCCCGCGAGCACGGATGGCATATAGCAGAGCTATAAAACTGGGTGCGAGGCACGCGCCAGAATCAATCTGAGATAAGGCGACCATGGAGAGGCCGAGCCCCGCCGAAAATACTGTGCAAGCCTGAGGCAGACCTACGAGAACCAGGGCGGCCCACAGGGTCGGGCAGTGCTGGGCGGGGAAGCGGCCTCGGCCCGCGTGCAAGCAGGGCCACCGCACCAACTGGGGGAGGAGAGCGAGGAGGGGAGAAGAGAGGAGGGAGAAGAAGAGGAGGGAAAGGGGAACACTCACTGGATGTCGACGTCATGAGGCGGAACTCCGTCGCGCAGAAGTGGCCCAGCGAGCTGAGCACCACGGTGGTGATGGTGACCAGGTGTTGTCCTGATGGCAAGTCCTGAAAGGAACCTGCTGGAGACAGTAGAAGGACATCCACCCCAAGATCCCCCACCACCCCGGGCGGAGACCACACCCCAAGGCAGCACACTTGAGAGCCCAAGCTGTCCTGAGGCTGTCCAGGCCGCAGTGGCTGCAGCTGCTGGGGCGGGGCTGCACGAGTGACGCAGCACGAAATACTCGTCGTGCTGCTCGCGGTGTCCGCCATGCTGCCCCTGGTATTCGACGCGCTGCTCAAAAACACTCGTCGTGCAATGCTCATGGTATCCTTCGTGCTATTCAATGTCAGCGTCGCGATGCTCATGAAAACTGGCGTGCTGTTTAGGCTGTCCGTCGCACTGGTCATGGTATTCGCCTTGCTGTTCGTGACACCTGTCGAACAACCTATGGTATCTGGCGTGTATTGCTCGTGGTGCCCGCCGTGCTGCTCACGGCGTGCGCTTCGACGAAGGACGTCACACGTCCAGGCAGGTATTCCGTGACATCACGAAACCCCCAGTAGGCAGGTATTCCGTGACATCACGAAGCCCCCAGTGCGACGAGCGTCATACAAATGGCCATGGCAAGTCTGATTTGGGAAAGAACATTATAGTACATGTGGTTGGTGGTGGCGTATTTGCAGGCGTATGCGCAGGCGTTGATTCCAGCGTTGGTGCTGGCGTCGGCGCGGGCGGAGGCGCCGACGTAGGTGCCGGCGTCGGTGCAGGTGTCTGTGCAAATGCAGGCGCTGGCGCTGGTGCCAGCGTAGGCGCAGGCGTTGGTGCTGGTGTCAGTGCTGGCGTCGGCGCTGGCGCAGGCGCTGGTGCTGGCGCAGTCGTAGGCGCAGGCGTTGATGCTGTCGTCGGTGATGGCGTCGGCGCTGGCGTAGGCGCCAGCGCAGGCGCTGGCGTTGGTGCTGGCGTCGGTGCTGGTATAGGCGTTGGCGTTGGCGCCGGCGTAGGTGGTGCAGGCGTCGGTGCTGGTGTATGCCCTGGCGCTGGTGCCGGCATAGGCGCAGGCGTCGGTGCTGGCGTCGGTGCTGGCATCGGCGCTGGCGTATCACCGCACTCAGGCTGGCCGAGTAATCGTCACTGCACTTCCGGCGCAGGCGCTGGCGAGAATGCTGGCGTCGGTGCTGGCGTCGGCGCTGATGTAGTCGCTGGCGTCGGTGCCGGCGTAGGTGCTGACGTCGGTGCAGGCGTCTGTACTAGCGTCAGCGCTTGCGTCGGTGCCAGCGTTGGTGCTGGTGTCGATGCTGGCGTCGGCGCTGGTGCAGGCGCTGGCGTTGATGCTGGCGTCGGCGTTGGCGTCGGCGCTGGCGTGGCTGGTCATTGAACCCGTCGTGCTGCACATGGTAAACGGCGTGCTGAGTAGAGCTGTAGCCGACAGAGGCCCTGGCAGGTCCAAGTAACGCCGTAGAACTCCGCAGAAATAAACATCCCCTGCGTTCCCGCCTCATGGCAAGACTAAAATCGGAGTCTAACTTCAGCTCCGATGACAGCTCCTGCGCCGAACGGCGAACGCTTCGACGAAGGACGACGAGCGTTACGACAAAGCGAAGGTGGAAACCGTGGCACGCGCAGGCGGATATTCCGTGACATCACGAAGCCCCCAGAGCTACGAGCGTCATAACAAGGATCATCGCAAGCCTGGTATGCAGCAGCAGGTTGCAGCCCATGCAAGTGGAGGTGGCAACGGTGCCGGCGTAGGCGCAGGCGCTGATTCTGAACCCGTCGTGCCCACAGACGGTGCTGGCGTCGGCGTGGGCGTAGGCGCCGGCGTTGGTGCTGGCGTCGGTGGTGGCGTCGGTGCTGATGCAGGCGCTGGCGCTGGTGCCAGCGGAGGCGCTGCCGTTGCTGCTGGCGTCGGTGTTGCTGGCGTCGGTGATGGTGCAGGTGCCGGCGCTAATGCCAGCGGCGGCGCTGGCGTTGTCGTGCTGGATATCGCCGTGGTGCTCGACGCCGTCGTGAAGTTCACTAAGGAAGCACTCGCTTCCGCAGAGCTCGATTAAGATCCGGTGCTCGACTCCGTACTGGCGGATGCTGTGACAATTCTCGGCTCCGCAGTGCCAAGTACCGGCGTGGAGCTCGACTCCGTCGAGAAGTTTACCGTGGCAGCGCCCGCATGCTTCCATAGAGCTGGAGAGCGCTGTGGTGCTCGAAGTCGTCGTGGCGGGCGCCTTCAAAGCGCTCGACTCTGTATTGCTAGATCTTGAGGTGGTGCTCAACTCTTTCGAGACTCCGTCGTGGAGGATACGGCCGTGGTGAAACGCAGACGTGCTGCTGGAACCGATCGTGCTGGACAGCACCGTGCAAGAACCCCTCGTTCTGAAACCCGTCGTGCTGCACAGTATCGCGATGCTGGCACCCCATGGGCCTCGCACTCCGTCGTGCTGCTCAGCGTCGTACTGCTGGATCCCGTCGTGCTGCCCACCGAGGAGCTGCTGGGGACCGTCGTGCTGCGCACAAGTGGGCGTAGGCGTCACTATGTTGAACGCCGTCGTGCTGGTCAGCGTCGTGCCGCTGGATCCCGTCGTGCTGCCCCACCGTCGTGCCGCAGGTGGCCGTTGTGCTTGTCGTAAGCAGAGGGAGTCGGAGCTGGAGACGGAGACAGCGCTGGAGGAGGGATTGGGGTCAGAACCAATGCAGGCGACGAGTCGACAGGGAGCTTCATGGGACAATTTTCGAATACATTACTTCGTCCAATGCAGGCGCCAGCGTTGATGCTGGAGTCGGAGCTGGCGTAGGCGCTGGCGTTGGGTCTGTCGACGGTGCTGGAATCGGAGCTGGCATAGGCTCTGGCGCTGGGCCTGTCGCCGGTGCTGGAGTCGGAGATGGCGTAGGCGCTGGCGTCTGCGCCGGCGTAGGTGGAAGTGCTGCCGCTGGCGTCCGATCTGACAACGGCGACTGTGCTGGCGATGACGTTGGTGCCGGCATAGACGCTGGCGTTGATGCTGGCGTTGGTGATGGATGGTGCTGGTGCCGGCGTTGGCGCAGGCGTTGATGCTGGCGACAATGCTGGCTTCGGCGCTGGCGGAAACGCCGGCGCTAGTTCCGGCGTTGGTGCTGGCGTATGTGTGTAGGCGCTGGCGTTGCAGCCGGCAGAAGCGCCAGCGTTGGTGCGCCGGCGCTGGTGTCGGCGCTGACGTAGGCGCTGGGACTGTTGCCAGCGAAGGCACAAGCGTTGATGCTGGCGTCGGAGGTGGCGCAGTTGCTGGTGGAGGCACTGGCGTTGGTGCCGTCGGAGGCGCCAGTATTGGTGCTGCCGTTGGTGCTGGCGTCGGCGGCGGCATAGGCTCTGGCGTTGGTGCCAGCGTAGGCGCGGGCGTTGGCGCTGGCGTCGATGCTGGCGCTGGTGCTGGTGTAGGCGCTGGCGCTCATGCCAGCGATGCTGGTGTCGTTACTGGTGCAGGTGATGGCATTGGTGCCAGGCGCACGCGTGAATGCCGGCGCAGGCACTGGCGCTGGTGCCGGCGTAGGCGCGGGCTGGTGCTGGCGTCGTTGCTGGCGCTGGCGCTGGTGTAGGCGCGCGTTCATGCCAGCGTAGGCACCTGCGTTGGTGCTATCGTCGGTGCTGGCGTCGACGGTGGCGTAGGCTCTGGCGCTGGTGCTGGCGTAGGCGCGGGCGTTGGCGCTGGCGTCGATGCTGGCGCTGGTGCTGGTGTAGACGCTGGCGTTCATGCCGCCGATGCTGGTAATGGCACTGGTGTAGGTGATGGCGTTGGTGCCGGCGGAGGCGCACGTGGATGCCGGCGTAGGCACTGGCGCTGGTGCCTGCGTAGGCGCGGGCGCTGGTGCCGGCGTCGATGTTGGCGCTGGTGCTGGTGTAGGCGCTGGCGTTCATGCCGACGTAATTAGGCGCCAGCGTTGGTGCTGTCGTCGGTGCTGGCGTCCACGGTGGCGTAGGCTCTGGCGTTGGTGCCAGCGTAGGCGCGGGCGTTGGCGCTGGCGTCGATGCTGGCGCTGGTGCTGGCGTAGGCGCTGGCGCTCATGCCGGCGATGCTGGTGACGGCACTGGTGTAGGTAATGGCGTTGGTGCCTGCGAAAGCGCACGGGTGGATGCCGACGTAGGCACTGGCGCTGGTGCCGGCGTAGGCGCGGGCGCTGGTGCTGGCGTCGATGCTGGCGCTGGTGCTGGTGTAGGCGCTGGCGCTCATGTCGTCGTAGGCGCGGGCGTTGGTGCTGTCGTGGTGCTGGCGTCGACGGCAATAGGCGTAGGCTCTGGCGTTGGTGCCGGCGTAGGCGCGGGCGTTGGCGCTGGCGTCGATGCTGGCGCTGGTGCTAGTGTAGGCGCTGGCGCCCATGCTGTCGATGCTGGTGTCGGCACTGCTGTACGTAATGGCGTTGGTGGCGGCGGAGGCGTACGCGCACTGGCGCTGGCGCTGGTGCCGGCGTAGGCGCGGGCGCTGGTGCTGGCGTCGATGGTGGCGCTGGCGCTGTTCTGGGCACTGGGGCACTGGCGTTCATGCCAGCGCAGGCGCCAGCGTTGGTGCTGTCGTCGGTGCTGGCGTCGACGGTGGCGTAGGCTCTGGCGCTGGTGCCGGCGTAGGCGCGGGCGTTGGCGCTGGCGTCGATGCTGGCGGTGGTGCTGGTGTAGACGCTGGCGCTCATGCCAGCGATGCTGGTGACGGCACTGGTGTATGTGATGGCGTTGGTGCCGGCGGAGGCGCACGCGAGGATGCCGGGGTAGGCACTGGCGCTGGTGCCGGCGTAGGCGCGGGCGCTGGTGCTGGCGTCGATGCTGGCGCTGGCGCTGGTGTAGGCGCTGGCGTTCATGCCGGCGTAGGCGCCGGCGTTGGTGCTTTCGTCGGTGCTGGTATAGGCGTTGGCGTAGGCTCTGGCGTAGGTTCTGACATTGGTGCCGGCGTAGGCGCGGGCGTATGCGCTGGCGTCGATGCTGGCGCTGCTCTCCTCGTGGACTCGGATGGCCTCCCTTCAGGGTACTGGTGGTGGCAATTTGCAGTAAGCGTGGTGGCGACACTCGACGTCGTGCATGGGGCGGGTGAGGATGTGGAGAACAAGACAAAGGGTCAGCGAAAGAGAACCGGTCACCCTGAGACCCGAAGTCAATATGCGACGGTGGGTCCCCACGTCGACGAGGCAATGCGTGCCACACGAGCTTCAGCAGAACTGCCCAAGCGCCCTGTTGGCGGCGGCGTGCCCGCGGACAAGCTCACGAACAGATTGGCGGAGGGCCTTTATGGAGGCTGAAACTGCTGACACCTGGCCTTGCCTCGCCAAAACTGTGGACTCTGTAGGCGGCAGCGGTGCGGGGAGCCTTGCGCACCAGGAGGTCCAGGTTGCTCGGCAACGGCTTTGGCGCAATGTCCATAAGCAGGAAGGCCGCCAGGCAGTCTGCTGTAGTGCGTGGGCGCTGAGAACTGCCACAGGGCAGGACAAGAGGCATAATGCTCAATATTGTCCAATTCGTGCCCTCTGCAGACTGGGCATTGGTTGCCGAAGCCGCCTGCCACCGGGAAGCGCCGATATGTCATCCAGCCGTTCCACATCGTCCGGAACACGGCTGCCCAAACCCGCGGCGGCACCAGAGGGGCAAGAGCGTTCAGCGCCAGAACGCAGCGCTCCGCCCGAACACGGGGAAATTGCGGGACGCCCCAACGAGCCAGCATGTGTCGAACACGTTGACCAAGCCAGCCGCGGTCTGTCCCAGGGAGCGCGGCCTGTGCGGCGCGCTGGAACTGCCGACGCACCCGCATCGCCGTGGTTTCTGGAAACGGACGCTCTGCTTGGCCAGATAATTCGCGTTCCAGCGTGAGCGGCCGCACGCCAATGCGGCGAAAATGTTCGACTGCCTGTTCAAGTTGGAATACGAAGGCCTTGTGCGGCACCAGTTGTGCCTTGAGCCTGTTCAGGCTGCCCACGCCCCGTGCCGCACCAAGTGCGGTGCATCGCTCCTCCACCGCCGTAGCTCTCTCGCCCAGGATTCCACGCGGAGCCCGCTCGGCGGCGCCTCCAAGTGAGCCACGCGGAACTAGCATGCCAGTGACGCCGCGGCTGCATCTGGAAATTCCTGCGGAAAGCCTAAGGCTCGAAAGCTGCGAAGGTCTTCTGGTAAGCACCATTCGCCCGGGCCTGACGCCAGCGCCCGGAGCGCCGCCGCTTCTGCTTGAACCCACTGCGCAAGCAGTGCGTCGAGCTGCAGGAGGAAGCACACCACGGGAAATACATACACCTTGTACACTGTACACCATAATCGTTAGGAACAGACCGCCCCCGGCGGACCCCCATGCCACAGCCCGCTCTTGATACTTGCGGAGAGGCTCGTCGAAAGCACGGTCGCCTCGTTAAGGGCCCAGCATGAAACCCAAATATTTCGCGCACTGGTCAGAACCGACGCCCGCCCACGCAGGAAAGTCTCGAGACACGGCCGCCGCGAAGGCTGGAAACTCCCCCAAGAAGAGCGGCACGATGACTGTTTCGGGAAGATTAAGCCAGAGCCCTGAAATCCGAGCAAATTCTTCGTAAAGTTGGACCACCACTGGAAAGGTAACGGTGCCGCGGGGGAGCACCACGGCCACGTCGTCGTCATATGCTCTGACCGTCGCGCCTGGTACAAGCCTCGCCAGCCTGCGCAGGAGCACGTCGACCGCCGCCGAGAAGAAGAGAGGTGAAAGTGGGCAGCCCGAGCGAATGCGCGCGAGCAGTTCGAATCCTCCGCGATGACGGCCCCCAGCCACCAACGAGCAAGTGTTTCGCTGATACAATATGGACACGAGGCTGAATACCCACTGAGGTAGTCCGACCGCGCCCAGGGCATCCTGCAGGAATTGGCGGGAGACGCTGGGGAACGCCGCCTTGAAATCGAAGAACACCGCCACGCCCGACTCCTCGCACAGGGCGCGCTGCATCATGGCGTCGTCAATGTCCACGACGTTCGCAAGCATGGAACGTCCGAGGAGAAAGCCGCGCTGCACATGCGAAACCCAGTCGGCAAGCAAGGGGTTCCATGCGCTGCCGCACAGCATTGGCGAATATCCTGTCGTCGCAGTTGACAATGTTCAACGGCCTCGCGTCGCCCGGATCAAAGAAATCGCCCGCTCCGCCCTTGTGGCCCGACGGCGCCTTCGGCGGGGATACCATCAAGCTCTGGTTGAAGCCCAGCTCGTCGGAGGGGCCCCTCAAGAAGTCGTCGAGCTCGTCTGGGGCGGGGCCTGCGGGCAAGCTATGCAGCGCATCAAAGAGAACGTCGGTTGCCAAGGGCCCGAGGCGCCGCCATGCGCTGAATGGGATGCCATCCGGCCCCGGCGCTGAATCTGGCGCAGCTTCAACTGCGCTCTGAACGTCCTGCCGTTGCGTCTGCCAGATTATCAGCTGGCGGGGGCCCGACGGAGGACAGGCCCTCGCGAAGCCACTTCTGCAGGCGTCGCCGGCCCACGCGGCACGAGGCGAACACTGAGGGCCAGTGCTCGCGCAGCGCTGCAGCCATCTCGCCAGGGTCGGCAAGCATCTCGCCGCAAGCGTTCCGCACCGCCGGCACGGCCGAGCACATGCCGGGAGAAAGCCGCCGAAGCGCCCGACCACCTCCGCGCGGGTGAACGAGCCCCATAGGGTCGAAAGCGAGCGTTCGAAGTTGTGGATAGGACTGCAGGCAGCGCCTCATTGCTCCAGCACGCCCGCATTCTGCCGCGCGAAGAAATCTCACGGTGCACCCCAGCAGGTCGCCCGGCCCGAGGGGGCCACAACGTGCCCGGGCAGCCTCGGCGGCCACCCGGCCCAACGCGGCGAGGAAAGCAAGCTGGAGCAACACCAGCCTGTGCAGAGGATCCCCGCTGCCTGGGCCATCGCTGGCTCGCTCGCGAAAATCGACGGACACTCTGGCAACCCACGTGTAGTCTTGAAGAACAGTCGCTGGGATGGGCCGCGGCCCGCCAGGGGCACGCGCCGGGCGCCGCCGGACGAAAGCCACGACGCTATGCGCGGACGAGTGCGGCACCCACTCCAGGGGTGCGCAATAGATGTGTCGGTCAAGCTGCTCTGCCACAGAATGATTCCAATACACCTGGTCCAGTCGCGAGCGCGCGCTGGCGCTGCCTCGTGCGGCAATGCCAATGTGGTCTGGAAGTCGCGCTCGTCTGCAGCGTCGCGCTGGCCAGAATAATACGCGGAAGCCTTCGAGAACCGATCGCGCTCAACCACGACCCAGTTGAAGTCGCCCATCACCACTGAGAGGGCAGAGGCAGCGGGGGCCATGGCGATGGCCAGCCGCCGACGCATGTCCGCGCGTTGCTGGCGAGCGCGTGAATCAGGATCCCCTTGTCGCGGTGCCCCTCGCGGCTGAACAAGGCCAGAGGCGCTCGAAGAAGCAAAGTACACCGTGCACAAGTCCGGGGAACCCTGCGGCCCGACCAAGCGCAGCACCCCAGCCCGGCCAAGGGCGACCCGTTCCCATCGGGCGAGCGCGGGGTCAAACTGCTGAAGAAATTTGTGCTTCACGACGACGCCGACCCCAGCCTGGCAGGAAGTCCCCGGAGAGAACCATGCGCGGCAGCCGCGAGGGCCGGCCCAGGCCACCCCCTCCCCCTCGAGGTTGCGCGTCTCGGACAGGGCCAAGAATTCCCGTGAGCGAAGGAGACGATGGACGCACATGTCCTTGGATGCGCGCCTGCTGCGCTTGCGCGCGAACAGGGCCTGAGCGCCCCACGTGGCGCCCTGCAGTTCCCCTCGGAACGGGGCCAGAGTCAAGCCGTCAGCGCTGGCCTGAGACCCCTGGCCGCCTTCGGGGGGGGACTGGCCAGGGGGCCGCGGCGGGGGGCGAGGGGCCCGCGTGACGCGGGGGCGCGGCGCTGGTCGCGCCAGCGGCAGCTTGGGGGGCTGCGCCGCCGCGGAGACAGCAGCCGCCATCCCAAGTGAAAGGTGAAGTCCAGGAGTGCTCGCGTTGATGAGGTAGGGAGCGCAGGGCGCAGGGTTGCAGAAGAAGAAGGAGATCGCCACGATCGACACGGCGTGCATGCTTGTCGAGGTCCAGCTGCCAGTTGCGGAGGCCGCACCGTGTATAGACCTCAATTAACACCGTACCTGGGTTCAGATGCGGTGGCGGCCCGTCGCCGCCTCCCCCGCCAAGGGACGCGCTGCGGGGGCGGGGTCCTGGCCCCCCGGCCCCGGCGGACGTTTCCCTGCTGCCTCTCAAGCTCGTCGTTAGCCACGCTGATAATCAACAAGTCGAACCCAAGTTGCACTGCCTTGCCGTGGACGTCTTCCATGATATTCCGGGCGTCGTCCAAACTCGTCAAGTTGACTCGCACTCGGCCTGGGTGCGCAGCAGGATCCTGGTCAGCGAGCCTGCTCCACGAGTTCGCCACGCCCCCCGTGTCGTATCCACGGAGCCTTGCTCCTGCACGGCGCGGGATCGTAGCCCAAGGAGCCGCCCACAGTCAACGTGGTGGTCGCGGCGAGGGCTGGTGAGCGGGCAGGAGCTGCGGCGCGGGTCCAGCGGACCACCCCCATCTGAGGCGGGGTGATTGTTGGCGTCACCCATGAACGGCCTCCCTGTAGGGATGGCCGGTGCCGAAGCTTGAGCACGCAGCTGTCCGTATCCTCTGAGCCTCTGAGAGTATCTGGTCCATGACGCTCCTCCACGTCTCCTTGGAGGCCGCCGTCCGAAGTGCCACCAACTTGTCCTTGATGAACACGGCCTCTTCGCACAGATGCCACACTGGAAGAATCGCAGCCGGAGTGGTCAACTCCATGAAGAAAGCGGCACTGTCCGAGTACAGCTGGCGCGAACCAATAACGGAACCACCTGGGAGGCGAGCGTGCTCAGCGCGCCCAGCGCCAGGTGCAGAGTGCCGCAGGTGTCGCATGAGTAAGCTCAGGTCTAAATCCGTGATGCCGGCGAGTGGCACGAGGACCTCGAGCCTGGCCCTGGAAAGATCAGGAGGGGAAGCAGGGCTGCGCCAGAGAGGACCCACGCGAGCAGCCAAAGAGCGGCCCACGAGCTCGACCGCCGCGACAGCCGTCGGCACAGCTGCAGTCGGGCAGTCCACATAGAAAGAATGACCGGCGCTGGCCGCAAGAATGGGCTCGGCAACCGACAAGACCTTCGGGAAGGACATGGGCAGGCTGCAGCATAACGTCGCCATGAGCAAGCCCCTCATGGAGTTCGTGGGGCCGCCGCTGCCGGAGGAGACCATCTGCAGCTCCTGGTGGACGAAAGCCTGCTCCCGCACTAAACCTCGGGGCTCCCCCATCAGCGGGTGCCAGAAGAGGCCCCTAATCATGCTCGTGGTAGTGCATCCTGGGCATACCTTCGTTAAGAACAAAAAAACCACGTGGACAAGCACCTGCTAAGGCGGCGACGTGCTTCATATAGCCTGAAAGGAGACGTCCAAGGACAGCCGGATCCACTGGAGCCCACAACACAGCACCGCCTGGGCCCAGCAGCGAGACGAAGTCCTTGCCCTCTGCGGCCAACTGGGACAGGCGGCGCGCAGCAGCAGGCGCACGCATACGCGGGTGTGCTTGCACAGCGGGTGAGAGCGGGAGCACCTCGCAGAGCTGCGCGGCCACGAACTCCGTCTCCGACGCCGGGGTGTTCAATATGAACTCCACCGCCGTCGTGCCCAGCTCCTGCCAACGAGGAAGGGGGTCTCCGCGAACTCGCCGACGACCAGCGAGGACACGAGGGAGATCAGCAACACAATGCTCGAATGCCGTCTCGAATCGGGAGAATGCGGACCATGCCAAGTTGCGATCCGCCGACGCCCACGACGTCGACGAGGAACACGATAGGAATAGGCGCGCCCGCCACCAACAACGCTCGATGCAAGCGAGATCAGGGGCGGGACCTTCCATCGGGAAGAGGCCCAGCCAGGCCCAGGGGGCGTCCAAGTCCGCGTCAAAGGCCAACGTCTTCAGAAACCTCTGCCGGGCCCCCATCCAGTCAGGGACGACCGAGACAAACTCGCCGGCTGGAGCAACCTGGCAGCAGCGAGCGCCCCGGCAATCTCCATGTGCTGCAACAACTCCTCCTATAGAGAAGGGGGCGACCAGGGTGCCAAGTGGCTCAGTGCTGCCGTGATCCTGCGGCAGCTGCACCGCTGGAGAGGGGGCTCCCTGCTGGGGCCCGCCTCCGCTCTCGTCGATAGCGATGCCGCCGTCGTCGAGGTCGAGGCGCGCAGCGGCCTGCGTCAAGCCACTGCCGTCGGCGGGGTGGTCGACGGTGGCCATCGCGGGCTCCTCAGCCATCGCGCTGGCTGCCGCTGCGGCAGGGTCGCCCTGGGGCAGCGCTGTGGGCCCGGCGGCAGCAGCGCCAGCCGCGGATGCGGCGCCGGGGAGGGCTGGGAGTCCAGGAGGCGCGGGTGCAGCGGCGGCTGGAAGCGAAGCTGGGCCCCCAGCAGCGGCTGGGATCCCTGTCAGCAGGGTGGCTGGCCCAGCACCCCGGAGCCGGAGTACCAGCCACAAGGTCGCGTCCTGGGAGATGTGGAGGTCCGACAGCGCATGCGTGTCATCCAGCTAACATCCAGCATAGATCAGCCGCTGATGAGCAGGGGGGATGCCCTCATTGTCCTGGATCTGGAACTTGACGAAGTCGATCGTGTCGCTTGGCGTCACCTTGAGTGATGGACTTGCCTGTGAGCGACTTGACGAAAATCTGAATGATCGCGCTGGTAGCGGTGGTGCTGGTGTCAATGCTGCTGGCGTAATGGGTGGCGTCAGTGCTGATACTGGCAGCAGTGCCATCCTGGGAGCTAGCGCTTGCGCTGGCGTCAGTGTTCACGTGTGCGACCGCCTGGGAGCTGGCTGCAGTGCTGTCCCTGATGCCGCCGTCGCGTTGGACGCCAACTTTCTGGTCGAGGCAAAAATGGCGGGCGAACTCCTGCGGATAGCCCTTGTCCCCAAGCACGCTGATCATCTGCGGGTCGCGCACGTCGTGACTGCCGTGGTCGTCGCGTTGCTCGTCGCACACGTCGTCGCATCCTTCATCATGATCGTCGTGGACCAGGGTCGGAGCTGGAGCCGGAGATGCCCGGTCGCAGATGTTGAGGCGCGACCCGGGACAGCTGGAGTTCTCGCCGTGCATGGCCATGTCGACGTAGGCGGGAGACTCGAGCGGCAACGCCTTCACCGAGATCTCTGTGGAGGGCGTCTCTTCCGTGTCGGAGGCGGAGCCGGGAACGAGGTCAGCTTAGGTCTTTGATGTCTGTCGCGGAAACGGCCTCTAACATGTCATTGACATTCGGCCTGCCGGGAACGAGGTCAGTTAGGTCGTTAATACCCGTCGCGGCGTGGCCTCTAGAGTCGGTGCCAGCGTCGATGCTGCTGGCGTCTTGGATGACGTCGAGAGGGTCATGGTACTGCTAGCAGAGCGCCGGCGGGCTGGTCGCAACGGTGCCCCTGGCTGTCCGAGCCGTGGTCGTCCTCCTTCTCCCCCTGGCCTTGGTCGTGGTCCTCGCCGTGGCCCTCGTCGGAGTCGGTATTGAAGCTGCCGGCGTCGGTGCCAGCGTCGGTGCTGCTGGCGTTGGAGCTGGAGTCGGCGCCATCGTCGAAACTGCCGGCGGCGGTGCCAATG
>CAUYUJ010005557.1:1471956-1477738 GCA_963575745.1 Prorocentrum cordatum
GCATGAGCAAGGGACACAGACTGCAGAAGGGCACGGTCGCGCGCACCCGCTGGCGCACGCGCAACTCCCCAACACAGGTCAAGGGCCGTGTCATTCAGGCCCCGACCGCCGCTCGTCAATGTCACGGCCAGGGAACTAGGGTCACACATAAAGCAATGAGGCCGACGGGCCGACGGGGGAGGTGCGAGGGGGTCGGGGACGCCATGCCAATTGCTGTCGTTCTCGGAGTCATCACCCCAGTGGTCTATGCGCGCCCGCTGCGCGTCGAGCAGGAGGGTGGCGCCCATGGGGTCGCCGCCGAAGGGTGTTGCAGCCACGCGGCGCTCTGTGCAAATCGGGCGTATCCCAAGGCAACAACGGGCTACCTCATTGGCAGCTGGAGCGCGACAAAACGTCTTTTCGCAGTCGCGCAGGAGGAGGAAGAGACTGCGCGCACCAAACGGCACATCTGCATGGGAAAAGTTGGCCGCCACTGTGGCAGTACTCCTTCACAACGGCTTCCCACTCAATCTGCGGCCTGTGGCTCAACAATGAGTTCAACCTCTCTGCGCGGCCAGCAGCTGCCAGTGCGCGCTTGAAAACACCCTTCGCCCAACTCGTCTTAGGTCTGCCGCGGCATCTTCGGCCCACCGGCTCTCTTGGCTGAAATGACAAATTCTCGGGGTCGTAAACGCTTTGCCTCACAGTGTCGGTCGTGCTTCACCGAACCAGTGTCCCCATCCATTTGAGCTGTCTCTCCGAGAACATTCTGCTCTTAGGTTGAACACCGGCTTGTAGTAGAACCGAGGCGTTTGTGGCATGGCTGTAACAACAGAACGGTATCTTCATGACTCTTCTAAGGCACCTGTTCTGAAACCCGTCGACCTTCTGGATCTCCGCGGTGGACAGCCACAGCGAATGCAGGTCGCACAAGACCTTACTCACAACGCAGGCGTTGAATATCTCCAATTTTCTAGCGCGGGATACTCCGGAGTGGGACCAGACGCGGCGTAGTTTTTCGAATTCCTCTCGTGCGGCTCCAATTCGGCGATTGAGCTCTGAGCCAGACGTCCCTTCCGACGTGATCGTGCAACCCACGTAGACAATGTTGCTTTTGGAGTTGATTTCGTCGCCGGTCGGCACAGTGATGCTAGCGACGTCTGTTGAGGAGACGAGCTCCAGCCTCTTCCACTTGAAATTCAAACCGTAGACGCTGCCCGCTCGCCACACGAAGTGCATGTACTTCTCTACGTTGCCAGTGTCGACGTCGATCAGAGGAGCGTCATCTGCATATCGGATATCATTGGCATGCGTTTTTGTAGAAAGCTGCGTTCTGGATGTTTCTGGGAGCTTTTGGCGTCGGTAATGAAGACCGTCATGACCATGCTGAAAAGGAGCGGGGCCCACGGGCAACCCTTGCAGATTCCGCATTGTTGGCTCCGCTGGCCCGATCGCCTGCCAGCGTCAGAAACACAGAAGCAACGATTCGCGTAGATCGCCTCGATACACCGCAGGAACTTGACTGGCAAGCCGAATCTCCTCAACGATTGACATAATACTTCTGGCGCGATCGAGTCAAAGGCCTTGGCCAAATCCAAGGCTAGAAGCACCAACCCCTTATCCTGCATTGCGTTTGCCTCCTCAACGATCCTGCGGATGCGGAAGAGTGCGTCGAGGGTGCCACGGCCAGGGCGAAATCCAAATTGACTGTCCCAGATGCGCTCGTCAGCACCAGCTTTGAGCAACCGCTGCAATAACATTGATGCAAAAAAACTTGTATCCGATCTGCAGAAGTAAAATAGGCCTGTGAATTCCCGCAGGGTGATTCCGAAATGGCCTGGGAGCTGGGGGGTCCCTGGGCAAATGGCGCAACATTGTCCACTGAGGGCCGATCGGGGCATCAGCACCGTTCTTTTGCGGCCCACGGCCAGGCCTTGCTGTTGAAAATGGGTTGGGCCCTTCCTGATGACCGCGAAAACAAGAAAATGGCAACGTAAACGTGTCCGCACCCTCCTCCTCCTCCTCCTCCTCCTCCTCCTCCTCCTCCTCCTCCTCCTCCTCCTCCTCCTCCTCCTCCTCCTCCTCCTCCTGTCCTCCTCATGTTCCCCCTTCTCCTACATCACGTGTTTATGTAAATTGCTCTGCCCAGTCGCACCCCTGCGTCTATCCACGCGCCCTGGCAGGAGCGAACCCAACGCTGGCTATATGGTGGTGCCCGCACCCCCGAATATGGAGGGCCGGGCGGGGTTCATGCTTAATTGCGCAATTCAGTGCCAGCAGCGCCCTCACAGGCGCCCAGGACGCGCGCGCCCATAGCAGCAGGGGGGGCGCGTGATGCCCAGGTCGGGGCGGAGGAGAGGATGAGGATGATGATGATGATGATGATGATGATGATGATGAGGAGGAGGAGGAGGAGGAGGAGGAGGAGGAGGAGGACGAGGAGGAAGAGGAGGACGAGGAGGAGGAGGGGGGGCGGAGTGCGGAGGAGGCGTGGACGTTTGTCCACTTCGCCGTGCTACCCCCAGCCTGGGCAGCCAATTCGTACCGATCCTTGTGCGGGCTACTAACCAGAACGAACCCTCGCTAGCAACCCCTACTAACAGGCTGCAAGTCGGAGTGCAACCCAAGCAGACCTGGCAGTTTGGTTAGTGATCCTTTTCCTCCTCCTCCACCTCCTCCTCCTCCTCCCCATATCCCTCCTCCTCCTTCTCCTCCTCCTACGTGCAGCCGAAGGGATACCCAGGGCATAAGGAAAATGAATGGGAACACGAAGCAAAAAAAAAGAAAACACGGGATGATATGCGCAATGAAAACGGATGGTCTTGCACGAACGCACGACTAAAACGGTAGTACACGAATATACGACGGACACGGGCGCACGGCCCGCTACCCGGGGCCCAAACGGCGGCGGCAAAGGGAGATAATTCAGCCAGGAGAAACAGCAGGCACTAAAGGAAATATTGTTCGAGCCTGGTGCTTACATGAAAATGTTGTGCCTCGTCGGCAGCCCGGGTGCAAACCACCCAGACCACCGACAAAACACAGCAAACGACTCGTACTAAATAGTTACTGGCACAAGCTAACAGGGCGCTAACAGCAGACGGTTAACAGGAGCAGCGACCAATCACTTGTGTGCATCACTCTACTCGGAAGCTGCCTCAGAAACAGAATTCCTGGACGCAGCCCCCTCACCTGCACGCCATGTTCAACAATTTCCCAAGCCGTGGACTGCGACGACATAGTCGTCGCAAGCCCAAGCCAACTTCGCCTGCTGCCAAGGTTGCGATGGTGGACGAAACGTTGACTTGGCCATGCTGGTCGTCAACGTCTGTGGTGAGACTGCTGCGTTGGGAGCTGGGCATGAACTTGTCGCGCCGCTCCTGGTTCAGCTTGACAACATTGCGGTCGTAGCTTAGGTGGCCACTCATGATGTCCAAGATCAACTCCTGGCCGACACTCCCCTCGGTCATTGGGTTGGCTCTCATGTCGCGGGCGTCGCATCAAATCACATCCTCGATGGGCTTGGTGTGGGAATTTATCTGGCAACCACCACGAATGCCCGGCCATGCTTTTCTCCGACAGGGGCTGACCAACATGCATGGCCAGGGCCGAAAAGAAACACATGCCGTCCACGACCAGCGTTGCAGGCACCGCGCAACCCCCCCAAGTACTTCAGCCTCCTGATCTCTTCAGGGAAGGCTGGCCCACGGATCATCTCGTGGAGCGCGAGGAGGCAAGCCGTCTGCTGCTCCACAGGCTGCGAGCAGCTCCAACCGAATAACGACATGCACACGGGCTCGCGCGATCGGCTCACGGCGTCGAACAAGTGGCACACCTCCTTGCCGGTGCTAAGGAACTCGTCCAAACGCATGGATACGGCTCCTCTCATGCCGTATCCTGTCTCCTCCTTCCTCTTGAAGGACGCGTCGCTGCGCGCGGAGAGTTGGCCAGCGCACTCCATGCAGAGACACGCGACGCGCGCCTTGATCTTCTGAGTGGCCATGGGCCAAGGCAACGGAGTTGAGCTGCATCGCGCGGCGGATGAACAGCTTGTCCCCGGCCCTCTGCAGCGCGACAGCGCACGCGGCGAAGCGGCGCTGGGCGAGCAGAACGCATGGAGCTGGCCCCGGGATGGAGACAGAGAGGGCTGGAAATTAAGCATGAGTACTAGCGCCGAGCCACCAGCACAAGAGTGACCCGACGCCTCGCGCTCGACCTCGAGCTCCGGCCTGGCAAGTTTTACAGAGAAGGCTCGGGGCGCGCCCGCGCAGACCGCGCCCGGCTTGACGCGGCGACGGCACGCGGCGTGGCGGTCGAAGGACTCGCAACTGGGCACTTGCCCGATGGCTGCTCTGCCGCGCGGCAGGGCGAAGTCCAGGTCACGCGGCGCCCCCCCCCTGAATTGCCCCTGCACATCGGAACGCATCATGTGCAGTCGCGCCCCGCAGGAAAGCCTTCTCGACATCCACGGCGACGCAGACCCAGTCCGGGCGACGCGCCGCCCCCTGGGACGGCACGCGCTGCGACGCGCGCTCCGCTGCCCCCGCAGAGGCCCCCAGGGCTCCAGCGCCCACGTCGCGGGAGCCTCTGGGCGCCACGCGGCACCGAATGGTCCTCGCGGTCTCGCCGCCGGGCCCTTTCCGGCGCTTCCACACGAAGACGCATCTGGAGTCCACGACGTTTCGGGCGGCCTCGAGCGGTCGCCTCTCGAAACATTCGCACTTGATACATATGGCGAGCTCCTCGGGGATGGTCGCTGGCACTTCCTGCGACAGCCGGGGCACTTCCCCCACCTGCCAGGGAATCGGCGTCGCGCTGGATGACCACGGTCTTGACGGCGGCATCCACGTTAAGCACGGCTGTCTGGGAAGCGCCAGCAGCACGGTTGCCAAACGTCCTCGTTGAAGCCAGGCATGCTTCGCGCACCCCTGGGCCGAGGTAAAACTCGACATGCATTCCTACTTCGCCCTCCTCGTCCTCCTCGTCCTCCTCCTCCTCCTCCTCCTCCTCCTCCTCCTCCTCGTCCTGCTCCTCCTCCTCCTCCTCTCCTCCTCCTCCTCCTCCTTCTCCTCCTCCTCCTCCTCCTCCTCCTCCTCCTCCTCCTCTCTCCTCCTCCTCCTCCCTCCCTCCCTCCCTCCCTCCCTCCCTCCCTCCCTCCCCTCCTCCCTCCTTCCCCCCCTCCCTCCCTCCCCTCCCCTCCCCCTCCTCCCCCCCCTCTCCCCCTCCCCCCCTCCCCCCCCCCCCCCCCCCCTTCCCTCCCTCCCCCCCTCCCTCCCCCCCCCCCCCCTCCCCCCCTGCCCCCTCCCTCCTGCCATCCATCCATCCATCCATCCTCACCCCCCCCCCTCCCCCCCTCCCCCCCCTCCCCCTCCCCCTCCCCTCCCCTCCACAATTACACAATATGAAAATACTCTCCCACTTCCCCTGATGGCGTCCCGAAGATATCCGACACCCCCCGCGTATTGTTTTTTACACACAGGATTTCCAGGAAACGGGTTTTCGCTTGTGTTTTTTTCGAAATGCTGCTCTCGCTGAGGCGCCGGCCTCATTTCTGCTCCCGAATCGTTCCGAATCGTGCTCCCGCTGCAGCGTGGGCCTCATTTTCGGATCGGTGTTTGGCCTCCGTCGTTCAGGATGGCGTTTTCGCCCCAGCGCGGGCCTTTTTCTCGCGCGCCCATCCGCCCGCCACCACCGCGCCGCACCGCCACCACCACCACCACCACCACCACCACCACCACAACCACCACCAGCACCAGCACCAGTACCAACACCACCACCGCCAGCACCACCACCACCACCACCA
>CAUYUJ010005557.1:1477838-1590338 GCA_963575745.1 Prorocentrum cordatum
CCTCCCTCCTTCCTCCCTCCCCCCCTCATCCCTCCCTGCAGAAGATGAGGAAGAAGGCCAGGAGTACTGCAGACAGGACTCCTTTCCTAATATTTTCCACGATGCTGATCACCCCATTCGAATGCGCGCCGGTCTCCCGGCTTAAGCACCGGCCTAAGGCTCACAGCACCTCTAGAGCCAATGACGGCGGCGACGGCGGCAGCGACGGCGGCGGCGGCTGCTCTATACAACGGTTCCCCTGTTGTCCGTTTCAGCTCGTGCATGCTACACTCTACTCATGGTTCCTGCAGTGCACAAAACAGAACAATGTTCGTGCAGAGGTCACGTTGCGCCTACCCTCCCTGGCGCCACGACCTATGCAGCAAATCTCTCCGTTTCAGCTCTTGCATGCTACATTCTATGAGCAGCTCAAAGGATGGAGATCTTTCACTTTGAAACGAAATAGAAACGAGCATTACAATACAATACATGGCAAACCGACTAAGACCACCATCAGATAGCCCCCATCGAACCCTGGGGAGCGTCTTCCCTCGATGCTGAATTCACCTCCCGTGGTCGTGCAACAGGGTTGGGGGATCTCGACGTAGGCTCCGCAGGGCAAGCGCATCCGGTCCGACTGCGGCCGGGCCGCCACTAAGCCTCCCCACAAACCATGCACACGAGCAGCTTCACCCTGTGAGCGGCTGGCGGACTCCCCTGACCAACCGCCTGCAAGCCAGGACAGCGATGATCGCCGCGGGGTGCGCCAATTGCGCAGGCGCCGCGCTGCCAAAGGCGAGCGCGTGAGCAGAATGGTGGAACATCTCGCGGACAATGCCCATAACCTCGTCATAGTGCCCGCCATCTGGCACATCGACGCCGCCTGCCATCGACCCTGGCGGCAAAATGCGGTGGTGCTCTGGCAACGTGCCCCGCGGTCCGTCTGCTGCGCCCTCCACGCCTGGCCAATCTCCATCTGGTCTGGCAGTGGGCTTGCCTTCCCGGGCCCCGGGTGCTCGGTGGCGGGATCCGCGTAGTAACGCTGATCGGTGGCGGGACCCGCGTCGTAACGCTGATCGATGGCGGGATCTGCGTCGTAACGCTGATTCTCCTCCACTGCCGTTGGCGTGTCCTGTGAAGGCGATGATACCCCAACCTCCAACATTGAATTCGGCGTTTCCTCTGGGCGTGCGAACACCGCGAGTCCAGCCAGCACAGCGGCTTGCACGCCATTCTCTACGACGGAGCAGAACATGCCGATGTACGGCAACGCCAACAGAGCGATGTAGTACACCGCGGCATAACACACCGTAGAAGAATTCACCAAAAACGAACACGCTCGCATCAGCGCACCCCCAAACGTCTTCCGGGGTGCGCGCGCCACACCGCTGGAACTTCAGGGGTGAACCTGAAGCCTCCCAGCGTGCCACACACCCTGGTTGTCGACGTGCTCGTAGAAGCCGTCCAGGACCTGCTCCTTTGCCCACTGCAAGGCGCCCACGCTGCCGGCGGTGGTGGCGTTCACCTTCTGGCGCCACTGGTCGACGGACTTGAGGCGCTGGACGGTGTCCGCCCATTGCCGGAAAGGCATTGGCCCCGCTGCTACCTCGGTCCGCAGGTCCACCATCTCGCGGCGGTTCGGCGAGAAGCCAAGCTTTGGCATAGCCGCGTCGTGGACCTCGGGCGTGACGAGCGGCTGGAAAAGGGCCGTTGGCCCGCCCAGCCCAGGCCCCGGCGGTGGCTGCGCCGCCGCTGCTGCTGCCCCTGCGGGGGCGGGCCCTCCCGCCAGTCGAACGAGCATGCTCTTCACGTCCCGGATGTCTGCCCCGGACTCCTGCACCACGGTCTCAATCTTGTGGAGCTTCTCCTTCTGGCTGGCCACGTCCTCCTGCACCGTGTCGACCTGGCTGCGCAGCCGTTTGAAGGCAGACGAGGCCTCCAAGCTGCGTTCGAACTTCTCCGCGTCGGTCCCCAATGCCCCGCCGAAGCCGGCGAGCTCCGCCAAGCGCTTGACGTGCTGCGCGAGCTTCGTGTCCTGGACGCTTCCGCTTTTCGCCACCGGCTGGCCGTGCTTCGCAACTGTCACCAAGGCCTCGGCGAGCTCCCGCGCCGTGGGCTCCGCAGCCGTCTCGGGCGCCTTCGCCGGCGGGGCCGCGGCGCTCTGAGCAGCGCCCTGAGGGGGGGGGAACTGCGTGCTCATCGCCATGCCCATCTGCGCCATTTCCCCCAAGGCCTTCATCGAAGCAACTGCGTCGTAGAACTGGTCGGTGACCTGCGTGAACGGGTTCACTGCTGGCTGAACTGCGCACTGCGAAATTCATTGATGGCACTGGGTCGCCGTTGACGCGACCTCTTTGGATCAGGACAACCGGCGAGCATTTATCCGCGAAGTCCCGCGCCACGCCGGTAAGTCGCGATGACACGAAGGCTGCCTGGCGAAACTCGTTGAGACCTGATTTCGCCACTGACCAGATCACCACCTCCCGCACCCATCGCTGGAAAGGCACCCGAGATTGCTGCTCGGGCCCCCAGGCGCGGAGGCGTCGCGCGTCGTCGCCGCCGCCGCCAGCGCCCATGCAGGACAGGCAGCTCGCCGATGCAAGCATGCCAACTCCGATGGCCTTCCATCCGCAGTGGAGGTCCCACCACAATGAAATCTAAGAGATACTGGACGCCGGGGGCCCACCGACAGCGCTGCTTCGACCGTGAGACTCTGAGCCGACGTGGGCACCCGCCCCGGGCGTGTTCCTCCTCGTCAGCGTATTCAGCCTAAGATTCCGCAGTTTCGTTTTTAGCATTCTCGGCACTCGGCCCCCCGCGACATAGTTGTAAGAATGCTCGTCGTGCGTCGCGTCGTCACTGTACTTGACACCCCCGACTGCACGATCGTCGAGAAGAGTGCGCATCGGGATCTCGTCCTGCCAAACTGAAGGGAATGCGTGGGTGTGGATATAGGTCAGACTCCAAGAGGTCGGAGACAGAAAGTGTCAGGTCTGTTTCGCTGTCCATTGCCCGACCCTCCAAGGACCGCCCACTTTTCTCCGACTGTTCTTCCGAGGGTGAGCGTGACATAGTCGCGACACGCTCGAAGCCCTCGGTTAGCGCCGTTGCCGTGAACGCTGTATCGATAAACTGCTCATCATTGACGGCAGTCGGATCCTCGAGTGGCCCAGGCACAGTCTGCGCACGCCCACGCTGAAGAGCAGGCGGGGGCGGCTGGGAGCAGCGGTCCTCGAAATGCTCGATGTAGTCGTTCTTGTACAACTTATCGTAAAATGGACCTCCGGTTGTGAAGATAACGGGAAAGGGCACCGCGAAAACGGTCCGGGGTGACGGTAGCCTGCTGGAGAGACTTACTGTACGAAGAGATGTGGGAGTCGTGGTGATCGACACCTCACCAGGCGAGAGTGCCACGCGGGCCCTGGCAGCGAAGGCAGTGAAAGGGAGCCAGAGCCCTGCTACAAATTTAGAGATGACATGTGCGATGAATTTGGATGTTCTTGCGCGAACGGATAGCCGAAGCGATAGAATGTGCGTCAACTACGGGCACGGATGCACGGCCTGTTACCTGAGCCCAGAACCAGCAAAGGAAGATAATTCAGGCAGGACATAGGGCAGGCACCAAAGGATGTACCGTTCGAGTGGGAGGGGAGCGAGGAGGAAGAAGAAGGAGGAGGAGGAGGAGGAAGAGGAGGAGAAGGAGAAGACAAGGGACGGTAGGAGGAAGGAGAGAGGGGACGGTTGGGCACTGTCATTCGGATGAGGGGCGGAGGAGGTGACGGAGTGGAATGGCGAGCAAGAGGAGGAGGACGCGTATAGAATGCACCTCCCCGAGGGGTGCCACACGCGCATGTCACTCGGTGGAAGGGGGGAGGGGACGCAGTGGAGAGGTGAGCAGAAGAAACGGATTCGTATGGAGTGCATCCTCACGAGGGCGCCATACACGCATGCCTAGGGAAGTGGCACGGTAAAAATACCGCCAACGTAAAAGTGTTTGGCGTGCACGTTCGTGTTCAACATAGAAGCGTATATGGTGCACAACCGTTTATAGGTATACAAGATGGGGCCGGGAGGGAGAGACGCGTATTGAATACGCGGACAGTGAGTGGTTCGTCCCCAGAGGGGCGCCGTGCACTCAAAATACTGCGTTCTGACCGTATTACACGCATAAACGACGAGTCGCTGTCAAAATGTGGCGTTCGCTTCAACGCCGCGTAAATTTGCCGTAAAGTCCCAGACAGCAACAAGGATGGAGAGCAGGTCGTTTTCAAAATGTGGCTCTCGCCGTGGTGTCACAGCCGTGGAGGGCGGCACCTTCTCAAAATGAGAATATCGCTGGACACTTGCTCCAAAATTGCGACCAGGAGCAAAAACACCTTGCAACAATAACAATGACATAGGGCGATTCCTTTTCAACATGGGGCGCTCCCTGGAAGACTCTCCTGAAACGCAAGATTGTGCAACAGCTGCACCGATGCAGGGCGCCTCTTCAAGTTCCTCAGGGCAGGTCCTTTCCAGGACGGAGCCGTCACCCGAATGGCAGGCCCGCGGGGCGCTTGTCTTTCAAGTGGGAGCGTCCCGCAGAGGAAAGACACGCCTACAAGGATTAGTGCAGAGAGGGGGCCTGTGACGGGAGGATGTGCTACAGCATCGTTGACTCATTGATCCATCCTTCGTTTACCATGGTCCTCCTCCTCCTCCTCTGCCTCTTCTTCCTCCTCCTCCTCTACCTATCCCGCCCTCATCACTCCTTCCCCACCCCCCCTACCCCCTCCTATATACCCCGATCCCCTGCGGGCACATCTGCCCAGAGGGCCAAGTGCGGAGACACCAGCCCCGGCAGGTCGCGGCAGTGGTCCTGGCCGTCTGGATGCCCGGGGGGCACACCCTCTCGCTCACAGACGCTCTCTCTCACTCTCTCTCTCTCTCTCTCTTTCTCTCCCTCCCTCCCTCCCTCCCTCCCTCCCTCCCTCCTCATCTCTCCATATATCCGCCGATCCGGCGTGTGAGTTTCTGAGAGCGTGGCACGCGGGCTTGAGCTCGCTCAAGCTTCGCTCTGTCGGGGGGGGGGGGCTGACGCCATTCAGGCCCGGGAGAGAGAAGAAGAGGATAGAGGGCTGACGCCATTCAGGCCGGAGGAAGGAGGAGGGGGGGTGGGGGGGAAACGCCCTTGGGCAGGAAGGGAAAAAAAAGGGGGGGGGCGGGGGGGGGGGGGGAAGCATGGACACGCCATTTCAGGCCGGGGGGAAGTCGGGGGAAGGGGGGGGGGGGGGGAACGGGAACTGACGGCCATGGCTGACGCCATTTCAGGCACGGAAAGGAAGGCGAGGAGGAGGGAAGAGAGGGCCTGACGCCATTCAGGCCAGGGAGAAGGAGGGGGGGGGGGGGGGGCTGACGCCAGTCAGGCCGGGGAGGGGGGGGGGCTGGCGCCATGGCTGACGCCATTCAAACCCGGGAGGGAGAGGATGGGGAGGAGGGTTTCGCTCTGTCGAAGGGGGGGGGGGGGGGGGGGGCTGACGCTAGTCAGGCCGGGGACGGGGGGAGATGAGAGGGGGGGAAGCGCTGACGCTTCTAGGCCCGTGGGGGGTGGAACGGGGGGGGGGCTGACGCCATTCAGGCCCGGGAGGGGGGGGAGGGGGGGGGGGCTGACGCCAGTCAGGCCGGGAAGAAAGGAATGGTGGTGGGGGGGGGGCTGTCGAATTCAGGCCCGGGATTAGGAGGGGGTGGGCGGGTGGGGGGGTCGCTATGTTGGAGGGGGCTCTTGGAGGGGAGGGGGCTGACGCCATTCAAGCACGGGAGGAAGAGGGGGGGAGGGCTTTCGCTCGTCGGGGGGAGGGGAAGGGACTAACGCCAGCGCGCCGCGGGACGCAGCAGTTCGGCAGCTTCACGAGCGGCGCCAGTTCGGCAGCTTCACGAGCGGCGCGAGCACGCGCACGAGGCCACCGACAGGGAGAAGGCGTACAAGCGGCCCAGAGGGAGGAAGGGGGGGGGGGGGCGGGGCTGACGCCCATTCAGGCCCGGGAGGGAGGAGGGGTGACAGGGGATGACGCAGTCAGGCGGGGGAAGGAGGAGTGGGGGGGAGGGGGGGGAGGCTAAACGCATTCAGGCCATGAGGGAAAAGGGGGGGGAGCCTTTCCGTTCTGTCGAAAGGGGGGGTGGGGGGTGGGGGGGCTGACGCCACATTTCAGGCTGGGAGGGAGGAGGGGGTTGGGGAGGAGGAGCTGACGACATTTCAGGGGCCGGGAGGGAGGAGGAGAGGGGGGCTGCGCTCTGTCCGGGGGGGGGGGGGGGGGCTGCCGCCCATTTCAGCCCGGGAGAGGAGGGGGGGGGGACTGACGCCATTGCAGGCCCGGAGGGAGGAGGGGGGGTGGGGGGGAAGGGAACGTATGGGAGGGAGGCGGGGGGGGGGGAGGGGGGGGGGGGGAACGCATGGCTGACCCCCATTTTCAGGCCACAGGAGCCCCGAGGAAAGTCGGGGGAACGGGCAAAGGAACTGACAAAAATAGCTGACGCCATTCAGGCCCGGGAGGAAGATCTGGAGGGGAGAAGGGGGCTGACGCCATGACTGACGCCATTCAGGCCCGGGAGAGGAGAGGGGGGGGGGAGGGCCGACGCCATGGCTGACGCCATTCACGCCCGGGACGGGGGAGTCGGGGGGTGGGCGGGGGCTGACGCCATTCAGGCCCGGAAAGCGGGAGGGGACACCCCATGAGTTTGGCTGTTCACGCGACATCGTCACTTTCGAGTATCCGAAGGTTGCTCAAGCGAGTTCAACATCTCTATCTTATGAGGATATCTCGAGCGAGCGCTCTACTTCCAAACATAAAAGGTCATCCGTTGCAAGCAGAATCGGTAGCACCCCGGATCGGCAGCACTAGCCAGAGGACACTATATATAAATATAGACATACAAGATGTTACCGGCTCGCTGCGCTTCGCCTTTAAGATCTTGGTCGCACGGCTCCAGGGAGGCGCGATGAGATCGGTTGTCGTCACAGCCGCGGTGTGTTCTGGCCATGGAGACCATGGAGCAAACAGGGCTGATAGGACCCAGGGAATATTGCGGCTCAAAGAGCTCAGAAAGGGTCTCTGCCGTCATGGGGCCCAGGGGCTCGGAGCCCCCATTTTAGCCGGGGGTAATGCTGCCGATGCGGCTCCAGGGGGTCATGAGACTCACCGGGCTCACAGGGCTCATGGGATTCGTTGGGGTCATGGGACTGTTTGCGCACATCGGGCACGGGGCTCATAATGCTGAGTGGCTTTCATAGAGGTCCTGGGGGTCATAGGAGGCTCATGGTGCTTATAAGGATCCTGGGGCTCCTTGGAGTCATCAGCTTTTGGGGGCCATTGGGCTCATAAAGCTCGCAATGCTCCTGGGGGCCACAGGGCCCATAGCGCTAACAGAGCGCGCAGGCCTCGTAGGGCTCATGGGGCCGATTGGCGTGAAGGGGCAAGTCGGGGCCATAGGACTCATAGGGCCCATAGGCCGTATACGGCTCACTGGGCTCGCAGGGCTCAGAGGGGGGTCTCATGGGTCTCGCATGGCTTCACGGCTCCTAGTGCTGAGGGGGGTCTAGGGCTCATAGGGCGCATAAGCTTCATAGGGGTCATCGCGCTCACATGTTGTTATGGAGGGTCGGGTGGGCATGGGGCTCGGCTCATTGAGTTCATGGTGCTCCTGGGGCTCGCGAGCTCATAAAGCTCATAGGGCTTCTAACCTGGGGCGCCTTCGCCAGCGGTGGAAAAACTTGGCCTCGCGCGAGGTGGCGGGCCTCACCAGGCCACAGGTAGGCGCCCACCATCAAGAGCCAGAACACCGCCAGGTCGCGCCGGCCGCTAGGATGCCACAGCCGTCTCGCCACGCCCATCCAAGCCGCCCGGGGCAGAGGACACCGCGCCCTTGAGGGGCGCAGCATGCGCCTGCCGAGCACGCGGCAAGCGCGCGGCAGGGCCAGTTCCCCCTTGATCTGGCAGTCGGGCACGTGCATGAAGATGGCGGCCAGCAGTTTATCGCCCGTCGACGCGACCTTTCCCCCATGGTAAAGCTCGTCGCAAAATCTCGCGAAGGCCGAGCGGGGGTCAGCGGCAGGGGCCGCGATGGACCTGAGACGACTGCGGGTCGGGAAGAGATCCATCAACTTCGCACACTGCCAGCGGCTCCGACCCCAAACAGACAGCAGCCGCGTCAGCGACGTTGGAGAGCTGGCGGGTGGCATCTCGCGCCTGCTCCCCCGAGAGTCCAGGCGGCGGCGCACGGGCCTGGGCAGCTCGCGCCGAGGGACACAGCTCGGGGGCGCCAGCAACGCTGACGGCAGGCAGGGCCGGGGCGCGAGGCTCCTCGGAGATGCTGAGCCCCGCGGCGCCGCCCCGCGCCTCGCCGTCGCTGCCCGATCGGGCCGCGGCGCTGGCCGCGGCGGCCGCCGAGCGGCGCCGCCCCGGCGGGCCCGCGCGGGTCACGAGACAGCCGCCCTCGGCACGGCCCCCGCCCTTGAACCCCGCGGGGCGAGGCGGCGGGGGCGGAGCCGTCGGGCCCCGCCAGGCCGTTCGAGATGCAGGGCGCCCGCCAGCACTCTCGCGGGCACGGCCGCCATGGTCGGCAGCGCCCAGCTCGCTGGGCACCCGTCGCCAGCTCGCGCGGGCGCCCGAGGCGAGCGTCAAATCCACCACTCGGCGACGAATGTTGAGCACATGTATATATATATATATATAGAGAGAGAGAGAGAGAGATGTATATATTCTCATACGCACCTCTCCGAGGGAGTAGAGCTCAGAGGCGATTAATGCGCACGCGTCCGCGATTTTTCTGGGCGTTTCGCTCGGGACATCCTCGAAATTCTGAAAATCAGTGGCACCCCTCACGCAGATCGTGACGTCAGGGTCCAAAAACACATGGGAATTTCAACATGTTAACATAAAACCTTCAAAAACACATGGTAATTTCAATAATTGTGACCCCGATTCTCAGGGAATGGCGGTTTCGCTTAAAAAATCCTTCCAAAATCGAGCCCCAGACCCCGCCTCGGAGCCTCCTGGGGGCCTTCTGGAACCTCCTGGGGCCTCCTGGGGCTTTCTGAACCTTCTGGCACCCCAGACCCCCCCCGCCTCGGAGCCTCCTGAGGGTCTCCTGAAACCTCCTGGGGCCTCCTGCGGCCTCCTGGAGCCTCTTGGGGCCTCCTGAAGCCTCCTGGGGTCTCCTGGGGCCTCCTGAGGCCGCCTGGGGCTTCCTGGGGCCTCCTGGGGCTTCAGAACTACATGCACACAGAGACACAAATCACGCCCAACACATCACACGCTAGACAAACATACACACACACACACACACACACACACACACAACACCTACAACACACAAAAAGCACGCACCACACAAAGCATACATCACACACACACGCACAATACTCACAATCCTGGGGCCTCCTGGAGCCTCTTCTGGTATCCAAGTCGGGCCTCCTGAGGCTTCCTGGGGGGTCCTGGTACACACATCGCAAGGTGTGGCAACCCCACTTGCGCTCGAGTGCGACTTCGATGTTGCATTTCACTCCTGCTTCAAACGCCCCTTTAATTTTTTTGTATGAGCCTGGGCACACACGTGCCACTTGTATATATATATATATATATATAAGTAGATGTATACACATACATACATACATGCATACATACATACATACATACATACATTGATACATACATACATACATGCATACATACATACATACATACATGCATACATACATACATTCATGCATACATACACACACATACATACATACATACATACATACATACATACATACATACATGCATGCATGCATGCATGCATACGTACGTCCGTACATACCTACATACACGCATACATACATGCATACATACACATATGCATATTTACATCACCGCAGCGACCTTCCGAGAGCGCGAGAGGAAGAACAAGATTGCCATCCAACGCCACGCGCCTCTTCCCCCAGCAGTCCGCGCCCGACGGGGTCAGTTTCGCAGCGCGTAAATATCCTCTTGCTTCATTGCGATGCATTGGCTCCTTCCCGAACTGGGGCGAATAGCGCGCGGTGGTCCACTCGGCGCCGCGGATGGCGCGCGTGAACACTTCGGGGGAAGCAGCGTTGACAGACCCTTGCCCCGAGAGGACAGACGGATGAGCGTCTAAAAGCGAAGCCTCTGCTGCGCGGGCCGCCCGATCGGGCGGTCGCCAGCGGCCGTCGCCCTCGCGCGCGCGACGGAAGCGCAGCCGCCCATGCCAACGACCAGCGGTCTTCACGCCCGCAAGGCTCCACGCGGCCGCGACAGAGGCGCGGCCCGTCGGCCACGACGACCTGCGGGGGCCACTCGGGTCGGAGGGGAGGGCGGTCAGCAGCCCGCGGAAGATCTTGAGCTCCCGTCGCGCCAACGCCCAAAGGGGCCGAGCGCGCTGGCAGCCCTGCTGGGCGACCGAATAGACGGCGCCGAAGCAACTCAAGGCTCTCGCGGCGGCAGAGCGCAGCGAACGCGCAGTGGCGACACGGGGGCGGCGCTGCACCAGGTAGCCGAGCCCCGCGCACAGCTTCCAGAACCTGCGCGGCGCCAACGGGGCGCGAGCGGGCGAGCCCTCCAAATGCCCGCCAAGCATGGCCATGCTCTCGGCAGCGTCGGCCTCGTCGTGAACGGCCAGCCCTACGCGCTCGAGGGCCCTGGAAGCCTCGCGCCTGTGACCGCATCGCGGTCAATGCCGGCCACCGGCGCATTTTCGACGCAGAGCGAGCGGATCGGCTCCTCGAGCGGGCCGGGCACCAACGCAAAGTCCACGGCCCGCAGCTCGGGCTTCAGGGTCTCGCACTGGTCCAGCGTCCTCTCGCAAGCCTTTTGCGCGAAGTAGAGCTCCCAGCTCCATTCCATGGAAACCGCAGCCAGCTGGTAGGCACGCGACGCCGCCTCCAGGCACGCGAAGTTGGAGCTGCCGACCTGGTCGTACGTCGTGGCCATCTCATCGGCAAAGCTCTTGAGCATCCACTTGGTGCGGCGGCCGTCGGGGGTGCCGCCATGGTCGACGATGTAGTCACGCAACCACACGTAGCTCCTCCCAGCCACCAGCGGGGAATTGTCGAGCACCTCTTGCTTCATGAAAGACACCGCCTCACGAGAATCCCGATGGCAACGGCCCTCACGATCGCGCGTGAGGGGCCCCAAGAGGAGCGCGTCATCATCGGCAGCCTGATCCTTCACATGGTCGGCGAGACAAACGGTATGGAGCTCAATGGGCACGATCCTGGCGTACCGCAAAGCCCCCTCTCTTCCCATATCACGTCGCCGGCCCTCGGAATCACCTCGTCAAACTGCCGGCACTCGTTGGCGACCGCCTTCATGATGGCCCAGGCGGTGCCCGGCGGAGGAGGGCGCTCGTCCGCGAGAACCTCTGCACCCTTGCCGCCTGTCGGTGGGGCGTCGGTCCCGCCCAGCTGAGCGTCGCCCCCGCCGCCCTGACACGCGCCCAGCTCGATGGAGGGGAGATCAGGAGGAGGCGCGGGCGGCGCGGGAGCGGACGAGACCTTGCCCGCAGTCCGCCGCAGGAAACCAGGTACCTCGCTGAAGATGGCGATCTGCACATTGCGGGGCTAGTCACTATAACGCATGAAAGAGGGAGGCTCGTGTACAATCAGGCCAGCAGCTCGAATAGCGGCGCGGGCGTCACGAATCATCACTATCAGCTCGGCCTCGATGGGGTACTATCGAAATTGATAGACACGACCAGGCGGGCGTACACATGCGGGCGTCGCTCCTGTGGTGACGGACACGCAGCTCGGTCCGTCGCCGTCGGCGCCCGCGGCCAACTGCTCGTCATAGATGTCTCCGTCGGGGGTGAGGCAAGTCCAGCTCGAGGGTTGAACAAAACCTGCCACAGGCCAGATGAGCAGCCTCTCTCCTGCCAGATGCCTGGGTCATCTTTGCAGCACACGCCGATAACCCTCCCTAGCACGAGCTCATTGAAGAACTCCTCCACATCGGCGACGGTCCCGTCGGCCGAGGTCAGCCTGAGGCTCGCGGACAGCAGGGACATCTCGACGACGTTCGAACGTACAGAAACCGATAAGCTGGGTGAGGAACAAGGTCATGAAGACGCCCCCCGTGTGCACGAAGAGTGGGTCGATGTGGTCCGAGGAAACCCCTCGATCGGCACGCAGCTCGGCAAGCTCGACCGACAGGCTGGCGAAGGCCGTGCTAAATTGGCCGAGGGGGGCGTAGCAATCGGAGAGGTTGGCGGCGTACACCGCGGTGACCTCCGCGTCGCCCACCGAGAACCTCTGGGCAGCCTCGACCGCCCATCCGTCCCAGTCAGCAGGCGGGTCCCCTCTTCCCTTGACGCGCAGCAAGCCTGGCCACCACGCGTCCAGCGCGCACCAGGCGCACAGCAGCAGCCACGATGGCGGCCGAAAGGAGGGAGGGCGCATGCGTCCCGGGTGCTCCCCGAGGTGAAAAAGTCTTGAGCGAGGCTATACGGACATGCATGGCTCTTCTCCTACAAGTTCTCAGGACACGTCTGATCACCAGCATTATCAGAGTGACCAACGACACTAGCAAAACATACATCAGCATCAACATCAGCATTATCAGCATCAGCATCACCACCATCGTCGCCATCAGCAACAACATCCGCATCAGCAGCCGCATCATCCATCTGATCAACAACAACAACAGCATCAACAACAACAACAACATTAACAACAACAACAACAACAACAACAACAACAACAACAACAACAACAATAACAACAACAACAAAAACAACAAAAACAACATTATCATATTCAGCATGGTCATTATCATCATCATCATCATCATCATCATCATCGTCATCATCATCAGCATCATCATCATCAGCATCATCATCATCATCGTCATCATCAGCATTATCATCGTCATAATCAGCGTCGTCAGCATCGACAACAGCATCGACATCATCAACATCAGCATCATCATCGTCATTATCATCAACATCATCAGTATTAGCATCATCGTCAGCACCAGCAATCCTCATCGTCGTCATCAGCATCAGCATCGTCATCAAAAGGGCAGCAGCATCATCAGTAGCATCGGCATAATCCTCATCATCGTCATAAGTATCAGCATCATCCGAATCAGCACCATCAGCATCATCATCACCAACATCATCATCAGCATCAGTATCGTCGTCGTCGCCGTCGTCGTCGTCTTCCCCTCCTACTCACCATCCACCGCATCATAATCATCATCATCATCATCATCAGCAGCAGCATCATCAGTATCATCATCATCCTCCTCCTCATCACCATCATCGTAATCATCATCAGTAGTATCATCAGCAGTAACAGCAACTTCATAATCAACATCAGCCTCATCATGATCATCGTGATCATCGTCATTATCATCGTCGTCGTCATCATCAGTATCATCATCAGCATCATCATCAGCATCGTCATCATCACCAGCAGCAGCATCATCACCGCCATCATCATAATCAGAATCATCAAAGTTATCACCGTCGTCATCTTCATCCCTGGCTCGCCTTGTCCGTGTCCTTCTCCCGCATCCTCCTCTTCCTCCACCTCCTCCTCCTAGCCATTTCCAGGTCTCTGCATTGAGAATAACTGAAGCAACTCACTTGGAAATGGCGCAGCTGCCTCGAGACAGCTTCAGTGTCAGATGCCTCAGCAGGGCAGTGGTGCAGGGCCTCTCTCCCACTGGCGCTACTCGTATTCCTGTGTTGGGCATAAGAATCGAGGGCGGGAAACCCAATGTCGGTTATGCGGGCGGGCAGCACCCTCTTGGGCCCTACAAGCTATGCAGCGAGCGAGGTACCATGCAGCCCAAGACCAGCCCCGGCAAGGCCCCATTGGGCAAGTGAAGCCATGGGTCGCCGCATGATTCGTCGCTAAATCGGAACATCAAAGAGGCGGTGGCCCAAGCGAAGAAGGAGCTACAGAAAGAGTTGGAGCTGGCGTTGCTCGGAGACCCCCAGCTTTGCCCCTCGGAGAAGCAGCAGGAGGCCATATCGGTCAACATCGGCGGGTGCTCCCATGCAGCGGCTGTGCTGACAGCCGAGGTGCTCAGCGAGGATCAGGAGTAGCTCGAGAAGCACAACCAATCGCTGGTGGAGCTGGGTGCGATTATCAAGAAGAACAAAATTGCCACGGCGGTCCAAGCGCTCGGCAAGCCGAAGGAGAGCCCGGGCGTGGCAGATGCGTACCAGGCGCTCCCGATCGTCCAGAAGCTGTTCGAGTCGCTCGCGCAGATGGGGGAGCTGCCTGGGTTTGCGCGAAAGCCGTCGCGCTGCAGAACTCCGTCAACGACGCCAAGCAAGGCCTGGAGTCCGAGGCGAAGGCAGCCGAGGACGAGAAGGCACGCAATGCGGTGGCAGAGCAGGCGGCCAGGCCTGCTCAGGCTGCTGCTCCTTCCGCTGGCACTGCCGATGGCAGTGACCTGCCAGTGGATGATGGCGCCGACGACTTCGACCTTGACGATGGCGACTTCGACTTCAAGCAGGAGGGGGATCGCGCGAAGGTCAAGCGCATCCAGGACCTCCTCAAGCGCAGCGAGAAGCAGCGGAGGGTTTAGCCAGACCATTGTCGGCTACCCTCACGCCCACAGCGCGGCTCGGTGCGTCGGGAACCTCTTGGCGAACCGACCCCGCGCCGCCCGCCTTCGGGGGGAGTAGTCGCTTGGGCGGAGAGGCCAGTGAGCAGAGCCATCTCTTCCCGAGTCGCGCCGCGAGCTTGGACATCGTGACGGCGAACGTCACGACGTGGTCCTGAAGGAAGGACCTGCTGATGGGAAGGCTGGACGTGGGGGCGGGCCTAGTCTTAGATGTTGTTCTCGAGCATTCCAGGAGCATCCTGAAGTCCAGAGGCCCTTGATGCCAGTGTAGCAACCCTGCACAGGTCCTTCACCTTGCCCTCGCCTGAATTGGAGCCAGTATGAAGTCCTCGTCAGGGATCGTCGGACCCTCCAGCGAGTCCATCAATATGGAGCGTTTCTCCCCCAGCAGAACTGGGGCGGCTGTGAAGCCATGGATGTTGCGGCGAACGGCTTTGTTTCCTTGGGCAGGTAACAGTGCGGGCGATCAGAGTGGAACTGGAAGCGGCTTGAGAATGCGTTGTTCGGTCGAAAGCCCTGGCTCAGCAGGCACGGTCGGCATCTTGACGTGAACCTGTCGTCGGGCACCCGCTGGTCTCAGCAGCGTCTCTTCCGCCACGACAGGTCTGCGTCAAGAGATTGCATGATGCGTGGCTGTCTTGGGACGCTGTTCCATCGAAGCTCGTTGTGCGAGTGCGCTGACAGTTTCAGGCGCACCGGCATGCCCCGCTCGGTCGGGGAGGCGGCCAGTAGAGTTCGGAAGCTGGGGGAAGACGAAGCCGAGTTGCTTGCCCGCGGCCCTCGAAAAAATCTGCGGCCGACCAGAGGCTCCTGAGGAGCACTGGGTTCGGTGGGTCGGGGCCCACCCTGGATGGCGTTGGGGAGGGCCCATATTTGTTCACGGCTCGGCGTTCCGCAATGAGCACGGCCCCTGCAGGCGAGCACGATAGTCGGCGGGTCGAGTAGACCAGCGGGACAACTTCGCTGCTTGAATGCATGGGGCGGTGCCGAGGTCGTGGGGGAGCCCGAGCAGCGGGCGCGGGACGGGACGGGGAACGCTACGCGTTTCATATACTTGCGCGGTTCTCCGAACCCCAGCTGATGGCGACGACGGTGTTGCCCTAGAAGCTTACAGTGACTGTGCTGGCTCTGCAAGGTGTGCGCGTAATTCGCCGAAGGCCCTGGACCCCAGGAACGAGCGTCGCCACTTATGGAGACTCTGGTGAGACCGCGTTAGGGCCTCCTCGTCCGTGCTCAAAGTCAAAATCCACAGGAGCGTCTCCGAGGCATGTTGAGGACCTTTGGCCGCTTCGGGGGAATCCGTTGGCCGGCAAGTGGGCCAAAGCTGGGGCCCGTCTTCGGGAGGTTCCAGAGGATCAAGACAATGCTGTTGAGGCCTGCGAGCGCAAGGCACAAGACGTTGCCCTGCGGCTCGGCGGGCTGCATGGGTGGCTGCACGAGGCAGGCTTCCAAGACTCAGACGGAGTTGGAGGCACTGCCGATGTTGTGCTAGACCTGGACGTGGACACCTCTCAGCTGTAACCCGAGGAGGCTCAGGCCTGGGAGAAGCACTGCGAACGCAGAGCTGCCCTCGAGCTTCGTATCGCCATCCCGCCAGAGCTGTACCCTGGGCAAGCCCCAGCTCCCTCTGCGGAGCCTACCGCTGCTTGGACGGCGGACCGCACGTCGATGCTGATATGCTGAACCCGTTCGGAGACTTGAGCACCTGCTTCACTTCCTCCTGGTACCTCCCACTCCCCTGAGCAGACGCTGTTTCCAGAAGCGGGCCAAACGCGTACTTGGAAAAAAGGCAGTTTGCCCCTGCCATCGCTGCAAAGTGGCAATTGACCGTCATGCGGCCCTCGGCGCACAGCCTCAACCACCTCTCGCATAGGAGTTCGCCCAGCAGTTCCTGGTCGTAGGCCAAATCGTTGATAGGGCCCAATTACTCGAAGTCTTTATCCCAGTCCTCGTCTGAACCCTTGCTCCAGACCGCTCCGAAGGATGTTGGCCTTCTTGCCCTTTCAGAATTTCAACGCTCCAAGACGTCCCAAGAGGCCCCAAACAAGGCCCCAATACAGCCCAAGAGAGCCTCAAGATGGCCCAGGAGGCCCAAAGACAAGCCCAAGAGCCCCCCGAGACGACCCCGAGAGGGGCCCAAGAGGGGTAACAAGAACTGATACTTCGAGCCCTCCACCCCAAGATGCCCCCGAGATCTCCCGAGAGACCACCTCCTCCTCCTCCTACTCCTCCTCCTCTTCCTCCTCCTCCTCCTCCTCCTCCTCCTTTTTCCCTTCCTCCTCCTCTCCTCATTCCACACACGTTCCCACAAGGGCTTCCACAACGGCTGGGGGAACACGTAGTCCAACGGCTTGGCAGGACTTCGGTCCGACATTCGGCCCCATGGGGGGGTCCAAAAGGCAGGGGGGCGGTGGCTCGCCGTGGGCGTCTTCGAAAGTACGAATGAATCCCCCGTTTCTCTCTCTCTCTCTCTCTCTCTCTTTCTCTGCGACAATGCACTGAAAAGAATGAAAACATCTCCGTCCGGCGCTGGAGGGACGGACAGCCAGGCTCAATAGATGAGCTCCAAATGCCAGGCAGTGTCCATCCGAAATGATTTACACCTGTCCGCTCGACCACCTGCTTACGCAGCGAACTCATACCATGCAACCTCACGGCCAAATGGCTCAACAGGGTCGTCAAAGACACGTTCGAAAGCATGACTGCCTGCCCCCATGTGGGCGTCTATCGGACGCTGGGAAACTGCATAGGATACCAGAGCGAGCTCACCTGAAGGACACCGATTACACACCTTCACGCATCATGGCCAGGGCTGGTGTAGGTGTAAAGTCGGCGTCACCCGACGTACAGCATCGCTGGACCAGTCGGAGTTGCTTACATATTATGTGTCTGCATATGTGTGGACGTGGGAAAATCACGGAGGTCACTTAACCCTGGGGACTGCCCCGGGAGCATTGGCCCGCTAATCTCGGACTTGCGGCCGAGCAACGCTCCTTGAACTCCCTGTACGTCCCCATGAACCGAGCAGCGTGAGCTGCTCGATCCCCGACTCGGCCCTCCTGTGCGGCGCCGGAGAGGAGCGAGGTAAGGTAGGGTGCCCACTGGAAGAGACCTCCGTATACCAATGTCAGAGCGCACCAAACAAGAGTCACGCATACCAGTTGTGAATGATGGCGGAAGCTCATACAAACACAAGAGAACTGATCTAACTCATTAGCAAGAAGCATGTGAAGGTATGGGCCCCTCCTCCTCCACCTCCCGTCTGCCGCCTCATCCACCGCCTCCTCCTCATCATCCTGATCCCTTCACGTACTCCTCCCTCCTTTCTCATCCCTCATCCCTTATTGCGTGTTGTTTCGTGTACAAAAATCAAGCGGGGGGCGGTGTCGGGGGAACCTAAGGCCAGCCAACACATTCCTCATCAAAACTCGGCGCCAGTGCTGGACGTTTGCTTCTGCCTGAAACTGAGACATAACACATTCAGCGATTCCCCTGGCTCCTATCCGCGTCTGCGGGGGAAGGATATCTAACTTAAGTGGTAGGGCTAGCCACATCTCTGCGCTGCGCGAAGCACGAAGCGCGATCATCCTCTCGCCCTCGGGCGACCCGAATGCGAAACACAAGCGCGATTATCTTTGCACCCATGCGGGTCAGCTAACGTGTAAACCGCTAGTGGCCATCCTGCAAGAAGCTTGTGCTCAGAATACCTTTTGACGGCCTTCCTCGCTTCTGAGGTCTGGTGCGTGAGCAGAACGAGGAAGAACGCCATCGAAGCGAACAAACATCGTGATCATAGCCACTACTCCTTAGCGGTTCCGCGTAGAGAAGTACAAAGCGAATCTCGTGGCGCATGAAAAACAAGTCAAGCTCGAACTATAAATCGCAACTTAAAGCGATGTAGCAAACAAGGGCGCCGAGCAGTCGAAAGTTGGAAGAAAGCGAGGTGCACAGGCAGCCACAATCGCTCCCAGCACCTACCACTGTGCGGCTAAGGTCTACCCGAATCTAAGGAGGGAAGGAAAATGCTATCGAGGCGAAAGAATATGGCGTCTGGCATGTCCGCTCTTGGAGCTAGCATGCTCTGCCGGCGTTGAAGCAGGCTGGCGCTCTGAATGGTCTCAGGCAGGCCAGCAAACACACTCACCCGCAAACCAAATGGCAAACTTGCCCTCTTTCACAGCCCGGCACTGGACTGTGAGACAGGAGGAAGACGGAGGAGGCAGGACAAGGAAAGGAAGACGGAGGACGGATGATGACGACGACTGCGCTGGCCGACGACCCCTACCAACGGCCCGTCCACCCCGTCCACCCTTTTGACTCTGGTCGCCTGCGCCACAGCCATACTGGCAGTGCGGGCCGGTATCCGCGCTGCGCGCACGATGAGTAGCGCGGCCCCGGCCCCCGTGCCAGCAGCACGAGGCCGTGCCAACAGCCCGCCGCGAGCAAGGGCGGGGCGAGCCGTAGCGGCCTCCGTCGGCCGCAACAGCGTGCCATAGGGCACGGGCGGCGAGTCGGCAGGCATGCCCGCGACGGTGCCTATGTCCTGCGCGGCAATCTGGGAGGGGGCCCAGAACTTGGCTGATGGCATGCTCCTCTTCACCATCCTCGTCCTCGTCTGCCTCCGCCTCTCCACTCATTATTGATATTGTCCCTGCTATTTTGTGATACCTGGCCCCGTACTTCCCCTGTTAAAAGCACCCGAAGTGGAGCGCCCCAGTTCTGTCAATCCAAACACAACGAAAAGGCGACAAATATATTGTTCAATACTCACGTTCCGTCGTCATCAGCATCATTACCAGGCGTGTGACAGGAACAGGACGCGGTGTACATTGCGCATGCGATCGCAAAGTGTTCTTCACATCGGATGTCTTTGCAGATTATGTCGACAGTTCCGTTCGCGCTTACGCACGGGGCAAATTGTTTCCCGCCGAGGCCCTCGGAAGCGTGGCCACGCGCGAGAAAGCGAATGGTGTTCCCGCATCAGCACAGCGCAGATTTATCTTGGAAGTTGCGTTCGCGCTTGAAAGCGGCGCACGTTTCTTGCCGCCAAGCCCACAAAGAATTATGAACACACTTCGCGGGAGAACTTCAACACTGAAGATGAAGCGCGGCAACCACACGAGCGCGAGGGCCTTCAAAACTACATGAGTTGTTAACCCCGCTTCCGCTTCGAAACCAAGATCCAAATAAGAGTTACCGCGCCTTGCCGTTTCCCCTGCCATCCAGGAGAAGTTGAAATACGCCATGGGATATAAATGCCAGGCCCTAACCGCCATGCTGACTGCGCATTTGATTTGGACCACAATCACAACTCACGCGCCTCCCCCGCACGCACGACACGAATCGAAATCGAACCCGATGTCCCTGTTAGGGCATTTTCGTTTTTACCCCCCTAAACTCTGCAAGAAGACAGAGTGGCAATGGTCGGGGCCCGCTTTCTCGCTCGAGCTGTCCACCTTGACTCCGGCTTAACTCCTGATTATCATGCTTCTTATATGCAAACATACGCGGACGATAAAGGCGGCCCATATACAGTGCAGTGTAGGGAGCCCACGCTGGGATATAACAAACGTGACCATAAATGTGAGGCCGCGACCAGTAGCTCCAGGATCGCATGGACTGGAGCACCATCCACGGCTTAGAAAACTCCTAATTCCTCTGGATCCTCCTCGTCGTCCTCCTCCCCCTGCTCCTCCTGCTCCTGCTGCTCCTCCTCCTCCTCCTCCTCCTCTTCCATCACCTCCTCCTCTTCCTGAGAGAGCGAGGAACAACAACATAAAAAGAGAGAGAGGGAGTCATGGACATGAATATACAACACATACATGTACGAGAGAGACGGAGAGTGAGAGAGAGGGAGGGGGAGGTTTGGTAGACAGCTGAGGGTTCCTGATATTCATGGCGACGTTGACAAGTTTGGAATGTTTTGGGATGGGCTTGGGAAGTTCACCGAGATATGTCTCTGAAGTTCTGAAGCGAGTCCGCAAGTCTTCGGAATTTCCCAGGGCTCCTCAACGAAGACTGGGAAAGATGGTCAACCCGCTCGACGCACGGGGTCCGCGTTTACAGTCCAGGCCAGAAGCTTGATACTCCTCTTCTTCCTAGTCCTCCTCCCACTCCTCCTCCTCCTCTTCCTCCTCCTCCTCCTCCTCATCCTCCTCCCCCTCCTCCTCCTCCTCCTCCTCCTCCTTCTCTTCCTCCTCCTCTTCACCAGCCCCGACAAAAAGGGATGGATGAGCCATTGCGCCCCATCCGACACGTACAGGATTCGCATACCCTGAAGGACATCAGCGCTACACTACAATCCTCCACCTCCTCCTCTCCCTCCGCCTCATTCCCTCCTCATTCCCTCCTCATCCTCCCCCTATCCCCGTCGCTGCTGGACCCAATGGGGGCGTGTGTGGCCCCCGAGCATGACCCTCCTCCGTACGGCGAAGCCAGGACGAGGACAATGCGGACGAAGATAAGTCGAGAAGTCTCTGACATCCGGCGACTCTGGAAGATTGAAGATGTATTGGGCGCCGCGGCCTTCCAGAATGATCTGAGAGCGTTCCAGAACGCTCTGGAACGGATTTATCCTCGTCCGAGCCCAGACCGACATGCTCTTCCTCCTCCTCCTCCTCCTCCTCCTGCTCCTCGTCCTCCTCAACCTCCTCCTCCTCCTCCTCATCCAGGAGAGTGGCGGCGCGGACGACTCCACGTACACCACGGTGAGCGACCGGACGAGGGGACAGCATCTCAGCAGGCAGCTCCTCCGAGCGATGGCCGTTGCTGAGGATGCGAAGGGGGCGCAGGACGAGAGGGAGGAGGACGACAACGCCACGAGAACAAGGAGGAGGAGAGAGAGTAAGACTTGGGTAAATCTTCTGAAGTTTTACAAAGATGTGGGGGGATCTCGGGAGAGGGTGGCAAGAAGTGGGGGAGGGAAGGAGGGAGGAAAAGGAGAGAAAGGATTGAGGGAAAGGGAGGGAGGAGGGAGCAGGAGGAGGATGTCAACCGTTCACCCACAGCGATCCTGACCAAGCCCATGAACGGTCACAAACCGTCCGGCTCGCATTGGCAAGCAGCCGGAAAGCAGCAAAGAGAGCGAGAGGGCACGAGCGCTGGCTCGGGCGTCCTCCGGCGCTCCCGAAGGGAGAAGCAGGAATGGCACCGAGCCCACTGGCGCCAGCACCCGACGACAGCAGCGCCTGGAGGCGCGGAGAGTGGGGCAGGCCAAAAGCCCCGTTACGCATCCCGCGAAGATTCACGTGCATGCCCTTTGCATCCCGCGGCGCGTGGCTCTGCATAATTTGGCAGTCCATGACATGCCCCAGAACGTCCTTAATGAGATCCATCGAACACTAGCGCCACTCATCTGTGAAGCTGGGACTGCTGGCCAATCCGCTGTAAACTAAGGCAAGCCAATACATACATTACCGCTTGGGAAGCGCCAGCCCATCCGCTATCGTGCGGCACAGCGGCAGAAGGGATGCACTGGCAAGCACTGTTCGATCATCCGCTTCCCCGGTCCTCGTCAGCGGTGTTGGGCCAGCGTCACTTCCACTCAAGACGGGCGCGGACAGGCGCGACGCAGGAGACAGTGGCGAGGCCACCCGAAGCCGCCAAGGAAGCAGCCGTTCCCGCCAGGGCGGCCAGGCCGAGGCCTCCGCCGAAGTGTGGCGGGCACGCGGTGCGTCACTCAATCGGCCGTCTGGCGCACCGAGGCCGCCGTGAGCCGCCGCCGAGGCCGCCATGGAGGTCGCACCCGTGAGGTTCCGCACGCGCGGGGCGCCACACTTGTCGCACGAACAATCGGTCCAGGGTCCACTCGCTGGCGTCAGATATCGTGCAGATGCGTCTGATGTTTCCGAGGCCGTGAATGGACATGCGGATTGCACACAGCACACGCCAGCACGGTGGAGGTGGTCATGAAAAGTCGCCGAACAAGGCGAACGGCGATCGGCAGAGATGAAAGAGAAAAGGAGAAAGCTGAGAGAAAGATAAATAGAGAGAGAGAGAGAGAGAGAGAATCAGAGGCAGCAGCGTGGAATGGGGACTCCCCGCTGCAATGTCCCGGCGGAAAACCACGGGTCACGCCCGGAGGCCGCGAGGAGGACATCCACTTTTACGCCCATAACTATCCTCTTTGACGTCCACCACCTCATCCTCCCCCGTCATCCGCAACAAGCACCTACTCGTGCGCCTTCTCGGGCGGCGCCACCCTGGCATCCCCCTCCCCGTCGTCGTCCTCCTCCTGGCCATCCTGGTTTTCCTCCTCCTCCTCCTCCTCGTCCTGCTGCTCCCCTCCTCCTCCTCCTCCTCCTCCTCCTCCTCCTCCTCCTCCTCCTCCTCCTCCTCCTCCTCCTCCTCCTCCTCCTCCTCCTCCTCCTCCTCCTCCTCCTCTCCTCCTCCTCCTCCTCCTCCTCCTCCTCCTCCTCCTCCTCCTCCTCTCCTCCCCTCCTCCTCCTCCTCCTCCTCCTCCTCCTCCTCCTCCTCCTCGTCCTCCTCGTCCTGTTGCTGCTCCTCCTCCTCCCTTACCTCCTCCTCCTCGTCCCCCCCCATCCTCCTCCACCTGCTCCTGCGCCAGATCATGAATAAGACGCGGCAGGCTGCGTGAATCAGACGGCGCCAATGCACCTACATCCGCGGGCAGCTTGCGCGCGGGTGAACGCGCAACGATCCCCGCGGCATCGCGCCCCCAAGTTCAAACTAGGCGGTGCAGCGGACCGCTCCTGTCAAAGCCTCGCCCCCCCCCCCCCCCCCCCCCCCCTCGGGGGCGGTTAACCCACCCATCCCGCTAGCAGACCGTGGAGGCCTTGAATAAGGAATCCAGTGTTTGGAGCCTTATGAAGATCCACTTGCGTGGAACGGGGGGGGGCAGAAGATGTCCACCCCCAATCATTGTGAGTTCTCTACCCTCCCTCCGTCTCCTCTCCCTCCCTCCTCCTTCCCGCCTCCCTCCTCCCTCCCCCCTCCCTCCCACCCTTCCTCCGCCTCAGATCCCCTGGAAGAGGGCGGCAGGTGAGCGGTGCGGTTGCGGTTGCGCGCCGCGGGCGGGTTGAAATGTGTCGCCCACTTGGGGTTGCGGTTGCGCGCCCGCGGGCGGGTTGAAATGCGTCGCCCAGTTGCGCTTGCGCGCCCGCGGGCGGTCTCACATGTGTCGCCCAGTTGCGCCTGCGGTTGCGCGCCCGCGAGCGGGTTGAAATGTGTCGCCCAGGTGCGGTTGCGGTTGCGCGCCCGCGGGCGGGTCGACATGTGTCGCGTAGTTGTGGTTGCGCGCCCGCGGGCGGATTGAAATGTGTCGCCCAGGTGCGGTTGCGGTTGCGCGCCCGCGGGCGGTTTGAAATGTGTCGCCCAGTAGCGGTTGCACTTGCGCGCGGGTCGAAATGTGTCGCCGGTTGCGCGCCCGCGGGCGGGTTGAAATGCGTCGCCCAGGTGCAGTTGCGGTTGCGCGCCCGAGGGCGGGTTGAAATGTGTCGCCCAATTGCGGTTGCGGTTGCGCGCCACGGGCGGGCCCGCCCAGTTGCGTTGCGGTTGCGCGCGCGGGCGATTGTGAGCTTGCGCGCCCGCGGGCGGGTTGAATTGTGTCGCCCAGTTGCGGTTGCGGTTGCGCGCCCGCGGGCGGGTTGAATTGTGTCGCCCAGTTGCGGTTGTGCGGCCGCGGGCGGGTTGAAATGTGTCGCCCAGTTGCGGTTGCGGTTGCGCGCCCGCGGGCGGGTTGAAATGCGTCGCCCAGTTGCGGTTGCGGTTGCGCGCCCGCGGGCGGGTTGAAATGGGTCGCCCAGTTGCGGTTGCGCGCCCGCGGACGGTTTGAAATGTGTTGTTCAAGGCGCCCTCCTGATGTTCAATCAGTCAATCAGTCAGTGAATCAGTCGGTCAGTCAGTCAGTCACCGGCGGGCACGGAATTTCACCCGGCTCCGCCGGAAACAAAACAAAAAATCCGCCGATCCAGCGTGTGAGTTCCTGAGAGCGTGGGCTTGAGCTCGCTCAAGCTTCGCTCTGGCGAGGGGGGGGGGCTGACGCGAGCTGACGCGGGCTGACGTTTTTCCCGCCCCGGGACCCGGGACCCCGGACCCGGGCGCGTTCCTTCGGGGCGGGGAGGGATGGGAGGGAGGAGGGAAGGGGGGGGGGGGGGGGCTGACGCGAGCTGACGCGAGCTGACGCGGGCTGGCGCGGGCTGACGCGTTTCTGGCCCCGGGACCCGGGACCCGGGCGCGCTCTTGGGAAAGGGGGGGGAGCGCGAGCTGACGCGAGCTGACGCGGGCTGACGCGGGCCGACGCCTTTCCGGCTCCGGGACCCGGGACCTGGGCGCGCTCCTGGGAGGCAGCTAGAGGGAGACCGGCTCCGGGACCCGGACCCGGGACCCGGGCGCGCTCCTGGGAAGGAGAAAGGGGGGGGGGGGGGGCAAACCCCGGACCCGGGACCCGCGACCGGCGCGGGACCCGGGACCCCGGACCCTGCAGGACGAGCGCAGAATCTGGGACCCGCGACGGGCGCGGGACCTGCAGGGACCCGGGACCCAAGACCCGGGACCCGCGACCGGCGCGGGACCCGGGACCCCGGACCCAGGACGAGCGCGGGACCCGGGACCCGCGACCCGGGACCGGCATGGGACCCGAGACCTGGAACTGGCGCGGGACCCAGGACCCGGGACCCGGGACCGCCGCGGGACCCGCGGCCCAAGACCGGCGCGAGACCCGGGACCCGCGACCCTGGACCGGAGCGGGACCCGGGACCCGGGACCCGGGACCGGCGCGGGACCCGGGACCCGGGACCAGCGCAGGACCCGGGACCCGGGACCGGCGCGAGACCCTGGTCGGACCCGGGACCAGCGCGGGACCCGGGACCCGGGACGAGCGCGACCCGGGACCCGGGACTGGCACGAGACCCGGGACCAGCGCGGAACCCGGGACCCAAACCCGGGAGCGGCGCGGGGGACCCGGGACCCCAGACCGGCCCGGGACTCGGGACTCGGGACCCGGGACAAGCGCAGGACCCGGGACCGGGACGCCAGGACCGGCGCGGGACCCGCCACCCGCGGGACCGGCGGCGCGGGACCCGGGACCCGGGACTGGCGCAGTTCCCGGGACCCGGGACCCAGCGCGCGGACCCTGGACCCAGGACCGGCGCGGGACCCGGCACCTAGCTGGGACCGGCGCGGGACCCGGGACCCGGGACCGGCGCGGGACCCGGGACCCAGGACCGGCGCGAGACCGGGACCCGCGACCCGGGTCCCGGGACCGGCGCGGGACCCGGGACCCGGGACCGGCGCGGGACCCGCGACCCGGGACCGGCAGACCCGGGTCCCAGTCCCGGCGCGGGACCCGAGACCCCGGACCCGGGACCGGCTGACCCGGCACCTGTGACTCGGGACCCGGGACCAGGGACGGGTCGGCCGGGACAAGCGCGGGACCCGGGACCGGGCACCGGGGACCCGGGACCAGCGGACCCGGGACCCGGGATCCAGGACCGGGGCGGGACCCAGAACCTGGGACCCGGGATCAAGGACGGGACTGCCGGGATGAGCGCGGGACCCGGGATCCGGGACCCGGGACCCGACCCCCGCGGGTCCCGGGACCGGGACGAGCGCGGGACCCGGGACCCGAGACCCGGGACACAGGACCGCGCGCGGGACCAGCGACCCGGGACCGGCAGACCCGGGTCCCGGGACCCGGGACCGGCGCGGGACCCGGGACCCAGGACCTGGGCTCCTACCGCCAGAAGGCTCGCGCTGTCAAAACGTAGGTTTTGACAGCGCGAGCCTCTGCCACCGACGAGGGAAAGGAGCAGCGGAAAGGGCACGAAGAGGAAGGGAAGGAGGAGGAAGAGGATGGGGGAGGAGAAGGAGAAGCAAGACGAGGAGGAGTACAAAGATTAAGAGCGCCCCGGATCGGCGGCACTGGCCGGAGGCCACTACAATAGATAAGAGCACGACTCGGAAACCTGCGAGATAAAGAGAAAGGAACAAGACACAAACAGGCAGACAGACAGACACTCAGATAGATGGACAGACAGACAGACACACACACACACACAGACAGACAGACAGACAGACAGACAGACAGACAGACAGACAGACAGACAGGCAGACAGACAGACAGACAGACAGACAGACAGAAAGACAGACAGACAGACAGACAGACAGACAGACGGACAGACACACAGACAGACAGACAGACAAAAGAGAAAGAAACAAAAAAAGAGACAGAGAGAAAGAGAGAAAGAGATTAGTTGTACAGGTAGAGAGGATGGGAAGACGAAGAGATGAATGGTGAACGGAGTGTGTCAAAGCGAAACATACATGGAGCAGGAAAGACGAAGTACGAGTGCAAGGATATGGAACCACCCTCACACCTACGTAACATGCGCTGCTAAATTCCAATGGATGAACCACAGCCTCATTTTCATCAGAGCGGGGGCCGAACAGACATTCACTGTCCCTGGGCGCGTGGCTGAAGTGAGATTCTGCGGTGCGGATTGTTATTGTTGATGCTGATGTTGCTGTTGTTGAATTCTCACTTCTAGAGATTCTGCTGATCTCTGGACCGGTTCCGCGCGCTCTCGCCTCGCCGCCGGCTACATTTTCTCTGCAAACGAAGCACCCGCGCGAGCGTTGGCTTGAGTGTAAAATGTGTGCCCTTCGAGGCCCAGCTACAACGACAACGGCTCCCGCTCCACACTTCCTCAATATTTACCCCGAGACACCCTGGCCAGAGAGGCCCCCGAACTCAGGAACGGCGCTCTCGCTCGAGACTTTCTCGAAATTCAATCAAACTGGCGGAGGCCCAGCCACGACGACAAGGGCTCCTCCTCGATATTTCCTCACGATGTACTCCGAGAGTCCTTGGCCAGGAAGGCCCCCGAACTCAGGAACGGCGCTCTCGCTCGACACGTTCTCGCGATTGAATCAACTTGGTGGAGGCCCAACTACGACGACAAGGGCTCCCGTTCGATACATCCTCAAGATGTACTCGCCGAGGCCCTTGCCAGAGAGGCCCCCGAACTCAAGAGTGGCGCTCTCGCTCGAGACGCGTTCGTCGTTCAGTCAAGTTGTTGGAGGCCCAGCCGCGACGACAAGGGCTCCTGTTCGATACTTTCTCAAGCTGTACTTCGAGACCCCGGGAGCCTACCTGCGACGACAGGGATTCCCACTCGACACGCCCTCGCCATTTACTCCCAGACGCTCTGCCCAGAGAACCCCCCGAACCACAGAGGCCCCAGCACGCTGCTCACTGAAGCCTTCGGACACAGCCCGCAGAAGCCCCAAGCGCGCCCACGGGGGCCCACGCATGCTGCCCACTGAGGCCCTCGGACACAGCCCACAGAGGCCCCCGCGCGCCGACACAGGCTCCAGCACGCTACCCACTGAGGCCCTCGGACACAGCCCGCAGAGGACCCAAGCGCGCCCACAGAGACCCCAGCCGACAGAGGCCCCAAGCGCGCCCACAGAGACCCCGGCGCGCTGGCCACTGAGGCCCCCAACGCAGCCCACAGGGGCTGAGAGTAAGCCCATAGAGGCCTAGCACGCTGCCCGCAGGCCGTCCAGCACAGCCCGCAGAGGCCCCAAGCGCGCCCACGGAGGCTCCAACACGCAGCCCACGGAGGCCTCCGACGAAGCTCGCAAGGGCCCCAAGCGCGCCCACAGAGAACCCAGCGCGCTGCCCACTCAGGCCCCCGACACAGCCCACAAAGGCCCCAGCCCACAGAGGCCCCAAGCGAGCCCACGGAGGCTCCAGCACGTTGCCCACGGAGGCTCCTCGACACAGCTCACAGAGGCCCCAGCCCACTGAAGCCTCAAGCGCGCCCACAGAGGCCCCAGCACGCCGCCCACTGAAGCCATGAAGCCCACGGCAGCCCACAAAGGCCCCAAGCGTGCCCATGGAAGCCCCTGCCCACAAAGGCCCCAAAACACAGCCCACAGAGGCCCCAAGCACGCCCACGGAGGCCCCAGCCCACTGAGGGCCCCTAGCGCGCCCACAGAGGCCCCAGCGCGCTGCCCACTGAGGACCCCGACGCCGCCCACAGAGGCGCCCAGCCCACTGAGGCCCCAAGCGCGCTGCCCACGGAGGCCCCCCGACGAAGCCCACTGAGGCCAAGCGCGCCCACAGAGGCCCCAACCCACAGAGGCCCCAAGCGCGCCCACAGAGACCTCCGCGCGCTGCCCACCGAGGCCCCCGACACCGCCCGCAGACGCCCAAGCCCATAGAGGCCCCAAGAGCGCCCACGGAGGCCCCAGAGGGCTGTCTACGGAGGCCCCCAAACACAGCCACAGAGAGCCCAGCTCACTAAGGCCCCAAACGCGCCCACAGTGGCCCCGGCGCGCTGCCCACTGAGGCCCCCGACGCAGCCCACTGAGACCCCACGCGCGCCCACAGAGGCCCCAGCCCACAGAGGCCCCCGCGCGCGCTGCCCACTGAGGCCCCCCAGGCTCCAGTGCGCTGCCCACAGAGGCCCCCGACGCCGCCCACAAAAGCCCCAGCCCACAGAGGCCCCAGCCCACAGAGGCCCCAGCCCGCAGAGGTCCCAGCCTGCAGGCGCCCCCGCCTGATATTTCCTTATCATGCATTCCCTAATCGCGCTCTCGCGCGGGACTTCCTCATAATTGATGCAGGAACTCTCGCGCGGGGCGCCCTCGCAATTGATTCAGATGCCGCGCCCTCGACGCTCAGGAATCACGCTTTCGCTGTGGAACGCCTCGCGATTTATTTGGGAATCGCGCTATCGCTCGATGCTTTCTTGCGTTCAAGCAGGGCGCACGCTTCAGCGACCCGCCTGCTCGGCCTGGCCGCCTGGGCCCGCCGCCCCGACCCGCCCGTTAGAGTCTGTCCGCCCGGTCTGCCCGTCTGATTCTGCCACGTCGCCACGTGTTTTCTGCCCCTCGCCCACCTTCTGCCATTCTCTCTCGTGCTCCATCCTCCTACTTCCCCACTGCCCCTTCCATCCATCCGCCCCCCCCCTGCATCAGGGACTGCACGAAATACGCGCTGCAGGTGGCGAGCACGCGAGCAAATCCGCCGATCCGGCGCGTGAATTTAACGGGGTGGGGGTGACTGGGGTGGCTTTGCCGGGGAGGGGGAGGGGGGGGGTCTGGTGGCGTGGGTTCTGGTGGCGTGGGGGGGGGAACGAATGCAGTACAATGGCACTGTGCTCTCGTTGCTTTCTCCACTCGCCGCGGTTTCACTTTGACACTTTCTCGGCCAGGCGATCGCGCATTCCTATTCCGCGCGACATCTGCGAGCTCGCCCGAACTCTGCCCGCCACAATCACCAAAACGACGTTCACACCACTTGGTGTCGCTACGACCGACTTCGGCGTCGCGACGACCGTCTAATATGATTGCGCGTTGGAGCAACCCGACGGCATGTCTCTGCGTCCGAACGGGGGTAAGTTCTGGAGAAGTGGCAACCGAATCTGGTCACTCCGGACCGCCAGTGGCCATCCCGGTTAAGTACTGGCACGAGATGGCGTGCTGTCGGTCTCACGCTCAAGCCATCGCTTCGCGGCAAGTTTCTGGAGGTAATATTTTGCGTGTTCGGTCGCTACGTGGATGACGGCGACGTGTTCCAGGCCGTCGTCCCCGATTTGCGGACCGCACTTACGCTTCTCGCATCCCTGCCAACCTGTCCAGACAGAATTCACGCCCAAACGAATTAAGGTGAGGAGAGAAGCGACCAAACAACAAAAAATGTATTGTTCTGGATGTTCGAAAAGTTGTTGGTTAGTTTTCGTCCTGGTCGTTCGGCGCTGCCGCCGCGGCGTCGTCCCAGACATCGGGGACAAACGCATGCTTCACGCATCCCCGCGAACCTCTCTAAAAATGACGGCCAGACGAGTTCAGGTGTGCGTTTCTGTGTGAGGGTGCGTGTGTGGTGCGTGTCTGCGAGTGCATGTGCGTGCTAGTATCTGGCGTGCGCCTAGTGTGTCTCTGTATGTGTGTGCGCAGTGTGTGCATTTGGTAGCGTGCGTGCGTGAAGTGTGCGCGTGATATGTGTATCCGACGGGCGTGAAAGCGCGCGTGCGTTTCCTGGGTGGGCATGTGTGTGGGTGGTGGTGTGCGTGCATGTCTGTGGCGCGGTTTGGGTGGCGCGTGTACTATTACGACATTAGTGTGTGCGGGTTTCATGTTTACATGGGTGAGTACGTGAGTATCGTTGTGGTGTGTGTCCATGTGTGTGTCGTGTGTTTGTGTTCATGTACGCGTGCGTGCGTGTGCGCGCGCGTGTGCACGGCGCTCGCGCGCGAGTGCCAGGCGCGGAGTATTCGCGCGAGAGACAAATAAACAGTCGGGGGGGAGCCGAAACGATAAAGGTAATATTGTGGAAAGTGATCGCGGTTGCGCGCGCGCGCGAATGCGGAATGGCGCTGCCAAGAATTAGCCAAAGGCAGCGACAAAATAGTGTGCGCATGTGGCGTGTGGTGTGTGTGCGTGTGTTTGAGCGTGCGCCCGTAATGTCTGCGTCTAGGGGGCAACCCCGAGCGACCCGGATCGGCGGCACCGGCCGAAGGCCACTTGAATAAGAGCGAACGGTATTACAATGATTGTTGCTGGTGTTGTTTTTGAATTTTCCTTTTCTGAGCAACTGCTATTGTCGGACACCCTGCGTGCGCTTTCTCGTTTTCGCAAAGGCGCAGGCTGCATTTCCTCTGGAAATGAAGCTCGCGTTCAGGCGTTTCGGGGGTCCACCGAAACTGGCCCCTAACCAACAACAGCGCTCTGGCTCGACACTTTCTCTTTTCTCACTCTGGGCCGGGGCTCTTGCTCGCCCCCCAAATCAGCCTGTCCAGCAAAATCGGCGCTCCCGCTCGGTACGCCCCTGTTTTTTTACATGAGGACCGGCGTTCCCGCTTCAGGATCCCCTACAATCAACGACGCTCCCGCTCGATACTCCCTCCACTTTTCTTGAACACTCCCAAGAGGCCCTGAAGCTTCCCTAGTCCATTGAATCTGAATTACTGAACAGTTACTATTGCTGGACACCCTCAATGCGTTTTCGCGCTCTCGCGCCTGTTCCGCGCGACATCGTTTTTGCTCGTGTCGCCGCCGCCGTCGCCGCCGCCGTCCCCGCCGTCGTCGCCGCCGTCCTCTCGCTCCCTCTCTTCTTCTTTTCTCCCCCAGTTGTCCTATATGTCCTGAATTTCCCCCGCTCCTCTCTCCGCCAGCTGTCCCTAACTTACTCCAATTGTTCCTTCTATCTCGCCAGCTTTCCCTATCTGTCTCCCGTTTCATCTTTCCAACTTTCACGCCATCTACCACACCAGTCGCCAAAGCCTTCCCTCTCTTTCCCCCATCTCCCACATTCCCTCCGCCTCCTTCCTTCCGTCCTCTCAGGCGCAAGCTTTCTTGAAAGGTTTCACGCAAGCTTCCTGCTCTGCCGCTGGCGACTCGCCAGCTTTCCTGTTTTGTTTCCGGCGAATCTGGCGAAACCTGGCGCAGAATCCCGAGCGGGCGCCCTCGCCTGCGACATCATCGGCAAGTCGAGACCCCCAGGCCGTCCCTGAGCCTGACGACGACGACGACGACGACAGCGGCGGCGGCGGCGACGACGACGACAACGACGACGACAACGACGATGAGCCCCGGCGCCATCAGAAAGCGACCGACGCAAAAGCGGCCCCCAGGAATGGGCCGAAAGCCTAAGGACCTACGCTCAAAAGCTTCTCTCAGAAGAGGCTCGCGCAAAGGTTGGAGCTCCCCGCGAGGCTCGCGCAAAGGTTGGAGGCCCCTCCCAAAGGTCTTAGGCCACTCAATCGTCGCGACACCTAGAAGCAAGGCCTGGGCAGGGAGATTGCGAAGGCGATGCGCCATCTGGGCTGGAAATGCTGAAATGCCTCAGAGAGGTGTTGTCAAGACCTCCTCGGGCGGGAGATCAAGGGAATATCGCAGCCCCGTGTGCAAGGAAACAACCATGATGGATGCATGCTGCATATCTGAACATGATCACTCGGGGAAACGTAATGTTGTTGTTGGTGGTGGTGTTGGTGTTGCTGTTGTTGAAGGTGTTGTTGGCGGTATTGTTATTGTTAGTGGTGATGTTGTTGTTGATGATGTTGTTGTTGCTGGTGTTGACGTTGCTGTTGTTGATGTTGTCGATGTTGATGTTGATGTTGATGTTGCTGTTGATCTCGTTGTTGATACCAATGATGATGGTAGTGTCGTGTTTGTTGGTGGTGTTGTTGTTACTGATGCTGGTGTTGTTGATGTGGTTTGTTGCTGCTGCTGGTTGTGGTGTTGCTGTTACAGCTGTTGGTGGTGCTGGTGATGTTTGTGTTGTTGCTGCTATTGTTGCTGATGGTGTTGCTGTTGGTGTTGGTGGTGGTGGTGATGCTGGTGTTGTTGTAGGTGGTGTTGTTGTTGGTGTTGCTGTTGTTGAAAGTGTTGTTGGTGGTACTGCCGTTGATAGTAGCGATGTTGTTGTTGATGATGCTGTTGTTGCTGGTGTTGACGTTGCTGGTGTTGATATTGTCGATGTTGAGTTGATGTTGATGTTGCTGTTAATGTCCTTGTTGGTACCATTGATGTTGTTAGTGTTGTTGTTGCTGGTGGTGTTGTTGGTGTTGATGTTGCGGTTGGGATTGCTTTCGTGTTGCCTGTTGTTGTCGTTGTGATTGTTGTTAGTGTTGGTGTTGATGTTGCTGTTGGTGTTGGTGTTGGTGTTGATGTTGCTGCTGTTGCTGTTGTTGTTACTGATGCTGGTGTTGTTGATGTTGTTTGTTGTTGATGTTGGTGGTGGTGGTGTTGTGTTGGTGTTGGCGTTGTTGTTGTGTTGATGCTGATGTTGGTGTGGTGTTGTTGTTACTGATGCTGTTGGTTGTGGTGTTGATGTTGCCGTTGTTGGTGGTGTTGGTGGTGTTGGTGTTGTTGCTGCTGTTGTTGCTAATGGTGTTGTTGGTGTTGTTCGTGTTGTTGTTAATGTCGGTGTTGTTGTTGTAGGTGTTGTTGCTGTTGGAGATGTTGTTGATTGTGTTGTTGTTGATGTTGGTGGTCGTGTTGTTGTGTTGGTGTTGGTGTTGTTGTTGTGTTGGTGTTGTTGTTTTTGTTGTTGTTTGTTGTCGCCTCCCAACCGCAGCCCGGCCCGCGACCCACCCGCGACCCCCCCGCGACCCACCCGCGACCCCCCCACGACCCACCCAGCGACACGCCCGCGACTCACCCGCGACCCACACGCGATCCACCCGCGATCCACCCGCGACCCGGACCGCGACCTACCCACGACCCACCCGCGACCCACCCGCGACACACCCCGCGACCCACCCACATTGCTTCAACAACAAAAAACGGAGCTTGCGGCGGGCTCGCTGGATAGTCCCACCAGCCCTTTATGGCGTACATGGTCTAGGGCGTTTTGTCCGACATGGGAGCTGATCACTGTTCCCTATGAATATACACACACCCTCCCCCACCCGGCCGGCTGCCAACCCGGAACCATGCCAACCCCATGAGGGCCACCCCCCCAACATGCACTATGCCTCCACATTTGGAGCATGCGCGGCCAACCCGATGCGCCCCCCCCCACCATCACTGTGAAAAAATACAAATACGAATACACGTTGGGGCCAAGTCTTGAATCATGTTCGCCAGGCCCGCGTGCACATTGGATTGTTCTTGACAGGGACGGCGGGGGTCAGCATATTCCCTGCTGCGCGCGGGGCTACCATCCCTAACAAGAAAAAAATACTGAATGCACCTCGCGGCTAAATCTGGACCATGCGCGGCCACCCCGCGATCACTGTCACGTGGTTTTTGACAGGGACGGCGGGGTTGGTGGCGCGTGGCCTGCTGTGCGCAGGCCCACCAGACACAAGGATGGGCATTGGTGTTCGACAAGGATGGTGGGGGCCGACATGTTTCCCGATGTGTGCTGCCACGTGCGCAGGCGCACCTGATGCCCTCTGCACGTGCCCCGAACGTGGCGCACCTGGCGCGGCTGGAGTGTGCGGCACACCTGGCGCACTTGGAGCACGTGGCGCATCTGGCGCACCAGGCGTGCCTGGCACGCTCGGGCCCCAGGGGTGCCTGGCGCGCGTGGCGCCCCTGGCACGCGCGACGCAGCTCGGATCAAGCGTCGCGCACCTGGGGTCGGCTATGGTTCCCAGTAGCTGTCCATCCAAAGACGACCGCTGAACATGCTCAGGCTCGGGTGTTACTTATGTGTTGGGAGGGCGGGTGGGAGTGAGCTAGACGGCTTGCGGGCGGGTGGGTAGCCTGACCCCCCTACCCCCTCCCTTGGACCTGGACGGGGTCCTTCCCGAGGGGCTGGAGCGTTCAAGATGGCCCAAGAAAGCTCCAAGAGCGCCTCGGAGACCCCAAGATGAGCTCCAAGATGGCTCACAGTATCCCAATATGCCTCAAGATGGCTCCCAAAATGCTCCAAGAGGCCCCAAGACCGCTCCGAGCCGGCTCCAAGTGGCCAAAGAGCTCCTCAAAGAAGCTCCGAAGAGGCCAAAATCCTCCAAAGTCTTAGAACACATGAATGTGTGGCGCTTTCTCGCCTTTTCGCTTCCGACGGTCATCCGAGGCCTCAAAATGGCTCCAAGATGGCCCAAGAGGGCTCTTAGAGAGGCTCAAGAGAGCCCCAAGACGGCCCCCAGAGCGCCCCAAGAGCGCTCCAAGATGGGTCTGGGAGGCGAGTTTCAATCCTCCCGAGGGGGGCGGGTAATTGAAGAACCCCTCTTTTTTGATCGATGTCCTCCAAGATGGACCCAATCGCGCCCAGGAAGCTCCCAAGAGCGCCCCAAGAGGGCCCCAAGAGGCGCCCAGACGGCCCCAAGAGGCTCCCAAGAGGCTCCCAAGAGACCCCCAAGAGGCCTCAAGAGGATGCCCGAGGCACCCAAGACGCTCCCAGAAGGCCCTGGGCACGCCAAGATGCCCCTTTTCCTCTTCCTCCTCCTCCTCCTCCCTCCTCCTCCTCCTCCTCTCCTCCTCCTTCCTCCTCTTCCTCTCCTTCACCTCCTCCTCCTCCTCCTCCTCCTCCCTCCTCCTCCTCCTCCTCCTTTTCCTCCCTCCTCCTCCTCCTCCTCCTCCTCCTCCTCCTCCTCCTCCTTGTCCACTGTATTTTCCTCCTTCCTCCTCTTCGCCGTCATCCTTCTTCTCCTCCTCCTCCTTCTCCACCATCCTGCCCCTCTTAGGAGTATCGGACGGCTCCCCCCGCCCTTTGTTATTCTGCATGCTCCCCCACTCCACTGATCACCTCAATTCCCCTGGGCATCGTTTCTGGATGGACTGGTGGGGATACTTTTTGATCGCGACCGCGGCGAAAAAGGTTGGGGCGGCGAAAAAGGTCGGGGCGGTCGGCCGGGCGAAAGAGGGCGGACTGGTGGGCATACTTTTTGGTCGGCGGCCGTGCGACAAAGGTCAGCCGGCAACAGGCGTGTCCGGGACGGCGGAACAGGCAAATTCCACGCGAGGCGTACTGGTGGGCATATTTTTTGTTCGGCGGCTCCAAGGAAAAGCCCAGGGAACGGTCACAACTGGTGGGCAAACCCTTTTTTGATTGACGGATCCAAGGACAGCTCCAGGAAGCGGGACGGTCTCGGCTGGGGCGCAGGGCGAGATAATTGGCACCGACGGCACGTAGGCCGACGACGCAAAGGCAAATGCAAGAGGCAAAATGCCCCTCATTAGGATGCAAGCGACCCAGGAGCAGGGGCGCAGGCACCAGCCGGAGTACGACGGAAGAGGAGTCGCACAGTGGCACCAACTCAACCCGCACAGCCCAACGCGCACTGGCGTGCGGAACGCTGCGCTGTGGCAGCACGGGGGGCCCAAGAGGCCGCTCCGGCAAACACGACGAGGCGAGAGAGCAAGGAAGGGCGGCGGGCAAGAGAAGCGAGAGGCGGGAAAGAGAGCAAAGAAAGGCGGCGGAGGCGAGAGCACGCGCGGGCAGAAGGAGGGGGAGCCGAGGAACGCCTCACTCACAAGGACTCTTGGGCGCGAACAGGCATGAGCAACCGACCAATGCACGGAGACGCCGACCCAGTCGCGGAGTCCGAAGCCTGTGACTGCCTGACCCAGTGCGACGGGGGCACGCAGCAGCAGGCATGGCCGAGCGTCATGGACCACCCTGCAGGAGGGCTGGAGCACTGCCAAAGGATGAACCACTTGCGCAGTACCAGGAGCACGAAGGTGGCTCCCGCCGAGAGAGGTGGACCAAGTCATCGGCGAACAACGCAGGCAGCTCAACCATCACGATGGACGGGGGAAACAAGCGGCGAGCGTCAACCGGGGGCAGGGGCGGACGAGAAGGGGAAACGTCGGCAGTCGAGCAAAGGGTGTACCACTTGTCGGGTCCGCACACTCCCCAGGCCCGGCCCCCGGTGGTGCCGGGGCAGGCAGCAGGCCCGAGTTGTCCGAAACAACACCTGGCAGCAGCGCGGCCCGACGGCACCTCGGAGCTCTGCCGAGGGGCCTCCAGGTGGCAAGTGAGCCCGAGTGCTCCAGAGGAGCCTCGGTAGGGGGGAAGTCGCGCGCTGCCGAATCCACAGGAGGAGGAGGGGGAGAGGAGGAGACGCAGCCGATAGCCGCACAATCCAGAGAATAAATGGAAGAGGAGGAGGAGGGGCGACGCCAATGCTTATACTGCGCGACCTTGGCCACTGTGATCTCTCCACCACGCGATGTGGGACCTCGACCGTGGGGGGAACAGAGCGCCTGACCACAGCCGGGGAACGCTGCCCCTGCCCCAGGGCAGCGTCGTCGGGGGGAAGCACGCGAGGTGCAGAGCGTAGGAGAGGGGGGAGGCGGCACCTCTGACGATGCTGCATGGTCGGAGCCACCTCTGTGATCCCTCCACCGCTCCCTGCGGGGGTTCTTCAGTGACCACGGGGGGGGCAACACCGGTCGAAGTCACCTCTGCGATCCCTTCACCGCTTCCTGTGGAGGGCCGTCAGTGACCACAGGGGGGGGAACGACAGTCCAAAGTCGGAGGCACCTCTGCGGCCCCTCCACCGAACCCAGTGGAGGGTCTTCAGCGACCGCGGGGGGGGAACCACACGCCAGCCACTGGCGGAGCACAGCGCTGACACTTCGTGGTGCCCTGGATCTCCACTCCACAGGCCACTGCCTCCCTGGTGGTGCACGTACGCCCCGGTCAACCAGAGAAACCCCGCACCGAGAAGGCAGCCAGCGAGCCGAAGCGGCGGCCTCCGCGACACACAAGGGGGCGAACGGGCAGCGCGTCGCCCAGCACCAGGGGCGGGAGGCCAGGAGAAGCTCGGGACGCAGGCGCCCGTCTGGGGGAAACGCAAAGCGAAAAGAAACCAATATTCTTTTGCTAGTCAAATGCGACCGCACCAGGGGGGGCCAGTCAATCCGTCGCCCACACAGCGCGTTTCCTCCAACGCACTCGGGATGTGCGTATCTCCCGCTCTGGGGGGGCCTGTCGTTCGTCTCCCACACAGCGTGTTTCCTCCAATGGAGAAGCAAGGCACGTCCGACAACAGCCCGTCAGAACCAAGAGGGGGGAAGTCTGAGACACCCAATCGCGCTGCAGAGTACGGTGTACAACTCGTAGTCAACAGAGAAGGTGGACCTCAGAGCAGAAAACCGAACGGTCCACGGTATAGCCACACGCGCAGCACGCAGACAGAGAAGAAATGAGCTGAGGCCGACGGTGTAGCCACACACGCAGCACGTAGACAACAGCCAAGAAAAGGACGTAGAAGTTCAGACAGAAGCAGGTGTCCAGACCCTACCACGGCACCAACTCGCAGGGATGCCACGAGGGGGTAGCAAGGCTACTGTGGGGAGACGGCCCACCACTGTCTGCAGTGCTTCCTGGGGGCCTGCTTGCTCGGGTGGCCCCTTACGGCATGACGACCACTGCTCACCCCGCCGTTCGGACCCAGGCGCCGCTGCCAGGCCCCAGCCCAGTCAACGTCGAGGCCCAGCGCATCGCTGAGGACCCGTACGTCGCCCTTATGGCTGTGGAAGGATTCCAGAAAGAGGCGGCAGGTTTGCGGGTCGCGCCGATTCGGGTCGAGCGCGCCCTTGCCGCAAGGCACCGACTGCCGCTTGGCGAAAGCGTGCCAGGTGCCAGTGAACATTGGCCCCAATGTGACTTGGAATCGTCTTATCGCCTCGCCGGGTGCCTCCCCGTGGAGGTCCCACTGGGCGTTGTTGATTCCTGTTTTGTACAGCTGTTGTCCCGTGTCGGGGTCCTTGGGCTCTGGCCAGCGACGCGGGTCGGGCCCCTGGTGCCGCCTCGCGTCCCGGCCGCCAGTCTCCAACGTAACGGCCTCGTTGTCCTAGCTGGGGGGATCGCAATCTGCTCGCGACAGCCCCGGCTGCCCGTCTGGCAGCATTTTGCGGAGAAGCGCAGGCCGCATGGTTGGCCGCCAGGCTGGGGTCGGAACGCGTCCGGCGGCCAAGGCAGACACAGCGCGGGTCCCAGGGGGCGCGGTGCGTGGCGGCCCCAGAGGACTACTGGCGCTCTGATTGCCCTGAGGGGGGTATTCCGCGGCTTCCGCAGCATCCGCCGTCTCCGCCGTGACATCCCACTCCTCTCCTCTGTCCTGCTGGCACAAAGGACTGATGACCATTGCCCTTCTGTCAATGTCCGTTTCGTTCCTCGGCATAATATTCGGCATGGGGGCACTGCCCCGAGTCGCAGCAACCGAGGAACCGACAACAGGTTGGGGGGCGTGTCTATGCACAGTTGGACGAACGCCCTGAGCTGAAGGAGGAGGAGGAGGAGAGGAGGAGGAGGAGACGCAGCCGATAGCCGCACAATCAGGTGAATTAAAGAAGGAGGAGGGAGGATTGGCCCTGTGTGTCTGCGCCGCTGGGGGGAATATGTTGGCCTGTGTACTTGGCGGGGGGGCCGCGCTGCCTCCTTCGACGGGTTCGGCTCGCCTTTCGTCGGGCAAACCCTCGGACTGATTGTCCTGAGGGGGGTGCTCCGCGGCTTCCGCAGCCTCCGCTGCCTCCGCCGGGACTTCCCGATCCTTTCCTATGGCCTGCTGGTGCAGCTGGAGGGGGGGTCGTTCGCATGAGCAGTACCCTGGTCACTGCAGGCTATCTCCTCTCGATTCCCCGCTGGGACGTCGTCGTCCGACCACGATGCGGGGGGTCGTTTCGTGGCCTCTGCCTCTACCGCCTCTCGATTCCCCTCTGGGACGTCTTCGTCTGTCGACGCTACGGGGGGTGGCACGCTGCCGCTGTTGCTGCTGCTATGCTCCGATGTGTCGTTGTGCGTGGCAATATCCCCGGGATGGTCGTCTGTCGTTTGGTGGTCGCCGTCGTGGTCGACGTCGTGGTCGTGCTCGCGGTCGTGGTCGTCGTCGTCGTCGTCGTCGAGGCGACGGCGTCCGTGGAGGTCGTGATCGTCGTCATCGTGGACGTGGTCGTGGTCGTCGCCACGGTCGTGGTCGTGGTCGTCTTCGTAGCCGTCGCGGTCGTGGTCGTCGTCGACGTGGTCGTGAACGTGGACGTGGTCGCAGTAGTGATCTGCGTCATCGACGTCGACGTCGACGAGGGGGTCATCGTCGTCGTGGAGGTCGTCGTCGCGGTCGTGGTCAGCAGCGCTGTCCTTCAGCGCCTTCCACTCCAGCCGACCGTTCGCAATCTCGGCATCCAACCTGCGCTGCCTGACCGTGGCGTCGGTGCTGAAGAGGCTGATGGGCCTCCGCCCGAGCCTGCCAGGCTTCCTGTTAGGGCCCGAGTTGCGCCCGAACGGGCCCGACTCGCAGTAGAGGCGATGCGCCAGGATCTGCAGCCAGCCAGGTCCTGGCACCTTGGAGAGGGCAGCCAGCCTGTTCGGGATGCCCTCGAACTTCACCTCGGGTAACGGGGGGATCTCGCCATGGAACTTGCCAGCAACCTCGGGCGTGATGTAGCCCATCGCGGCGAGCATGCTCACGCGTCCGCGCTTGATCTCGGCCGCGCGGCGCCTCCTGAAGGCCGCGGCGTCACCGACCTTCGCGAGGCCAGCGGGGCCCCAGAAGTCCACTGATGCCTGCACGCCCAGCTCGCACTCGAAGGCGCGCAGCGGGGAGACCATGATCGGCGCCCGGTCGTCCCACGCGCTGCCCGAGTGGCCGCCCTGGTCGAACCTCCCGATGATCGCCATCATCGCCAGCCTTCCGTTCGCGGACTCGGTGTTCAGCTCGCGGGACTGGGTCACGCCGGCCGGCAAGGTGCTGTCGTAGGGCACGCGCAGGACGCCGCCGCACGCGCAATTGCCAGGAGCCGCCGCCGCCGCGCCAGCGGCCTCGCCGCGGACGGCCGCGGGGGCGGCCGCGGCGGGGCAAGCGGCCGCGGGGGCGGCCGCGGCGGGACCAGCGGCCCCGGCCGCCGCGGCGGGCCCAAGGGCGGCAGCGCGCGCCGCGACGGCGGCGCCGCCGGCCACGCCGAGGCAGCCAGGGGCCGCGGCAGCCCGCGGCGCCAGCCCGGGGGCGCGCGCCGCGCGGCGGCAGGCGGCCGCGCGCCGCTGGCGGCGGCGGCGGGCCGCAGGCGACTCCGCCGGGGGCATGGCCCAGCGGGCGGGGGGGGGGGAGGGGCGACCTCCGTCCCCACCCCCGCAGGCGGGGAGGCCGGAGGCCAGGGGCGGGCCCCCGGCCGCGGCCGCGCAGGCCAGCTTGGCCAGCTCGAGCCAGAGCGGCCTTGAGCCAGTGGCTACGGTAACCGGTGGGCATTTGTTTGATCTGCGGCTCAAAAGGACGACTCCAGATAGCGGGTCAATCACGACAGGGGCGCCAAGCGAGACGATTGGCAACGAAGGCACATAGGCCAACGCCGCAATTCACATGCGAGGGACAAAATGAACCTCATTAGAGCCGACCCAGGAACGGAAGACGGCAGCAGACTGGAAAAGCCGGCGGAGGGTCGCACTGCGGCGCCAGCCCCCACAGACCAAGCCTGCGGATGGCGGGAACAATGCGCGGGCAGCACAGAGCCCCAGGAGAGACACCGCCAAACGCGGCGCGGAGGAGCAGACGGGGGACAGGCGCGGGCGGCGACGAGGGGAGGGCGGGGAGGAAACAAGGTCTCACTCACAAACCTCACGTGCACGAAGCCAGGTGCGTCAACGATTGCCGGGCGTCGGCAGCCTAGTCGCCAGAATCCCAGCTTGCACCTTCCTTGCCACGGTGGATGGGGGGAACGCTGCGAAGTGCCACGTCAGAACCACCCAGCGAGGGACCTGCGGACCTGCCGTGGGAGAACCGCTGGGCTGTCGTGAACCATGTGCGCCGCTCACCGTGGAAAAGGATGTTGGCGTGATGCGTAGCCAGGTGAGGGCTCAGACCTGACAAAGGATGGACCACTTGCACAGGAACCCAGTCACCTCAGGCCCACCCGCCGCGGCCAGCGGGTGATCGCATCCCGCCGCGGGGATAGGCGCGACCATCTCGGAGCGTGCACGCGTGCGTTGCCGCGAGGGGGGGAAGCCGGGTGGCGCGGCATACCACCCCAGCGCGCGTGGCACACCACCCCGGCGCGCGTGGTACACCACCCTGGCGCGCGCGGCGGTGGTAAATAATGGAGGAGGGGAGAGGGACAAAGCCGGTGGGCCAGGTGGCGGCAGTGGCCGCAGAGGACCCAACACAGCGTTGCAAGCGCGGTGCGCACGGGGGGGGGAAGCGCCCGACAGGCGGGGGGGGGCGACACCACCTGGCTGGGGTCACCGTAGGTAGTGGTGTGGAAGAGTGCGGCACGACTGGTGGAGCACCTGGGGTGGGCCTTGGCCTGCAGTCCCAGTCATCCAAAGTGAGTGCCCAATCGGACAAAGACGGGCCATTGCCCGGTGAGATCAAGGCCAAAGGGAACCGCGGGAGTGGATTATTTCAGCCGGCCCCGCACGGACTATGAAGCCCACGAACAAGCGTGGGAGTCTAAACGCATTGTGGTGGTATAGGTGCACCTCAGCCCCAAGAGGTGGCACAGGAGTACTAAGGCCTCGGCCTGTCACAGCGGCGAAACTAGTCCCCGTCGTGAAGGGGCCACCCACGGAAGCAGTGGCCCGTGGGGGACAGCCGCCCGCGCGGCCCTTATTCCTCACCAATTGCATGCCTGTGCGCAGCGAAGGGGCGGTTGAGGACCATAGGGCTGCCGACCCACTGGGCCCCGCATGGCACAGCGGGGTCCCAGATGGCCCACAGGGTCAGCGCGATGGAGACCACTTTGTATAGGGAGGTGGAGGCTGTCCCCAGCTGCCCGAGGTCGTTGTTGTCCAGAAAGCAAGCGCTGCGTTCCGTGACGGGCTGAGTGGCAACTCGGAGCACTGGCATGGCCGGGGGGGGGGGGGGGAGTTTCGAGTCGCAGACGGGCTGCGCAGGCCAGCCCTTGAGAGAGCGGGGAAGGGGCAACGTGCGGATGGGAGCGCGAGTAGCGCACATGACGGCTGTTCCCAGTCAGGGGGGCCCGACTCCCCGGGCCAGAGGGGGAGGGAGGGGGCCAGGTACCCAGTGGCGGGTCCCTGTCGCGCTCACTTGGGGGCGGAGTCCCATCCCCGATGGCGCTTGTCAGCATAGTGGGTATCCCCTCTGGGGGAAGACCGTTTCCCCCTGGCCCTCCAGTCTGCGTCGACACATGTGTCCTGCTGGCAGTCCCACCCGTCCCAGGATTGCCATGAACCCCAGGGGGCGGCCGATCCTGATGCGCCTGTCTGTGTGGCGACTCTGTAGTCGGTGTACAGTGGGGGGGACCATGTAGTCTCTTTGCTCTTGTTAGCCCACGGGTTCCAGCGTCCGCCTCCAATGGGCCCTCCCGAGGCAGCCGCCTGCGAGGCGCCTTTGTCGTCGGCGGGCGGCGGGGGGGTGCTGGATGCACCATTGTCCTCGTCGGCCCATGGGTTCCAGCGACCGCCTCCGATGGGTCCTTCGGGGGCACGGTTTTTCGTGTCGCGCTGTATGAGCCTGCGCTGCTTGTCCATGATGTTTGGTCATTCAACCTGGAGCCGGTACTCCTTGTCCATCCTGTAGGCATCGTAGCCTGCTTTGCTCCATGCCTGGAGGAAGTCGTCGCACTGCTGCACCGTATTCTTCCTGGGGTCGGACTTGATGTTGACCCATGTGCTCCCTTGCTTGGTTCCTGCCTTACGGACCCAGGCACTCCAAACTCCGTTGAAAGCACCTCCCAGCGTCTTCTGCAACCTCATGATCTTGTCTGGTGCTGGCTCGTCCTTTGTGACATCTGCTTCATTGATGGGCCGCAGGTACATGGGGATACCACCCATGGGGTCATCCGGGCGCGCAGGTGGGATTGCTGCTGACGGTGTGTCGCGCCCCCGCCCCGCGCTGTGTTGTTGCCTGGGTGAGCTGCGGGGCGGAGGGACAGAGCGACCTATGGAGGTGTCTTCGGGAATAGTGGGAGGTCGGCGGTCTGTTTTGTTCTCTGTTAGCCTGAGCTTCCTGCCGTCACTGGCCGCGTCTGCGAAGGCCCGTGCATCCGGGGACCAAGCTTGCGAGTCGACCCTCAGAGGGGGGGTGGGACCACAGGGGGGGAGTACAGCGGGCGGACTCACTGTTGTTCGGTCCTGGAGGGTTGGCATCATCTACCTGGTGTGCGGAGCTGGCCTGCACCTCGGAATCGGAAATGTCTGGTGGGTTTCCGTGCGCCTGGCCGTCCGGTTCGGATCCCCTGTTGGACTCATCCCAGTCGATCCCTTCATAGTCGCCGCCGCCGCTTCCGTACTTGTATGGGTACGGCACGTCTCCTGCGTACCCGTCGGACTGGCCTGGTGCGACGGGTTGCTGGAGGGACGCGTGGCCAACTGCGTGTAGAGAGGTAGGGTCAAGCGGTTCCTCTTGGGGTCTGTTGAGCCAGATGGCTGTGGGGGGACCTCCTTTATCAGCGCTACTGGTCTTTGCCACCTTGGGCTGGCCGGCGAGGAGCTCTATCGTTCCTCCTGCTAGGTCATCCTCCATCCCTGAGAGAAAGAGGGTGAGTGTACTCAATGGCTGTCGGTGGGGGCACTGTCCTTTCTGATTGTCGAGTTTGTCTGCGAAGCGCTTCCATTCATCCTGGTACTTCGGGTTGCTCTCCACTAGGTGTGTGACAACCCTGGCAGCCGCGGCCCTCTGTCCGTCCCAGGGGATGCGCGGGGGGTGGCCGTTGCTGGGTATGTCATCCCCGTAGATGGTTGCCAGACAGGGCACCAAGTTTTCGAGGAACCACCCCGATTCGTCAGTTACCTCGCCCACGATGTCTTTTCCGAAGCGTCAACAATTTGCAAAAAGTTAGGCGCATGCGGCGGGCTTCTTCAGAAACTCGCAGACTGCTGACGTCCTCGTCGCCACCTCACTCTTATCTGCAACTGCGGGGTGCTATGCATATACGTGGGATTGTGAAACTGAAGCTGTTCAAATGCATTTCAAACCGCCAAGTCACCTCACTTCCATGTTTAAAAACATGCTGACTCGAATGAACGCAACTCTGATGGGCCCTGTCTACAAATGCGTATGAGACTTACTATTTGCAAAGATTCCCAGCTTCCTCGGGGTCTGAAGCGCGCGCGCACACGACAGCCACGGAACGCCCGGCGTGCATCAGTGAAACAAACAATTGCTACGTGTACGCGCCTGCGGCCTCGTCCTCCTCGTATTATATGCAGTCAGGCAGCCTCCCGACCCCAGTAGGAGGAAGAGGGGAGGAGGATCAGGGCAACGTGTTCGATTATCACGGAGATGTCTGGAGGGCCTCTTGAGCGTTTTAGGTGTTTCTGGAAGTTTGGAGGGGCCTTTGGAAATTAAGAACAAAAGCGCCAATCCTCAGGGATCCCCTGACTATGTCAGGAGTACCCAAAATCGAATCGACAAGTCGGATCTCCGATCGAAATGAATCGCATCGGCGGAAATCGGCAGCCGAGTCGAGAGAAGTCGTATCGGCGGAAATCGGCAGGCTAGCATGCTTCCATTGAGAAATCGGAATCCATATCGGAATCCGAAGTCGAATCGAAACGAAATCGGAAGCCATCGAAATCGAGTCGAATTGGATGAATTGAAACGAGCGAGTCGTGTAAATAAAGGGGGGCGCCAGCCACACATCTTTACATAGCAAACTGCAGTTGCGGGTAAGAGTGAGGGGGCGGCGAGGATCTTGGCAGGCTGTAAGGCTCTGAAGAAGCCCGCCGCAGGCGCCAAACTTTTATTAATGATGCAGCCAGCCCGCAGCAGGCGCCGATTTTTTCGTTGAAGCAATGTGGATCGGTCGCGGGCAGGGTCGCGGGCGGGTTGCGGGTGGGTCGCGTGTGGGTCGCGGGTGGGTCGCGGCCGGGTCGCTGGGTGGGTCGCGGGTGCGTCGCGGGTGGGTCGCGGCCGGGTCGCGGGTGGGTCGCGGATGGGTCGTGGGCTGGGTCGCGGGGGGGACGACGACAACAAACAATAGCAACAACAATAACAACGGCAACAACAATCCGCCGGCCCCCTTGTGTGGCCACCAGGCTGTAGGCCGAAGGTTCGCAGTTTCCTGTAACAGTTGCAGCTTCCAGTTTCCACTGTTACAGTTCTGCTTCTTGCTGCTTACAGTTCCTTGTTGATGGACTGTGCGAGGGGGGGGAGGCCCAAACGGGCAGGTTTAGCACGCCCTGAGCGTGTGCTCTGAATTGTTGGGGTGGTTAAAAATTTACACCCCTCACGCAGATCGGCGGGGTCAGGGTCCAAAAACACATGGGATTTGCCACATTTCTGAAATTCGATGGCACCCCTCTCGCAGATCGGCGGGGTCAGGGTCCAAAAACACATGGGAATGGCCACATTTCTGAAATTTGCTGGCACCCCTCACGCAAATCGGCGGGGTCAGGGTCCAAAAACATAGGGGATTTGCTACATTTCTGATATTCGGTGGCACCATGCAGATCAGCGGGGTCAGGGTGCAAAAACACATGGGATTTGCCACATTTCTGAAATTCGGTGGCACCCCTTATGCAGATCGGCGGGGTCAGGGTCCAAAAACACATGGGATTTGCCACATTTCTGAAATTCGATGGCACCCCTCACGCAGATCGGCGGGGTCAGGGTCCAAACACACATGGGATTTGCCACATTTCTGAAATTCGATGACACCCCTCACGCAGATCGGCGGGGTCAGGGTCCAAAAACACATGGGATTGGCCACATTTCTGAAATTCGATGGCACCCCTCACGCAGATCGGCGGGGTCAGGGTCCGAACACACATGGGATTTGCCACATTTCTGAAATTCGATGGCACCCCTCACGCAGATCGGCGGGGTCGGGGTCCACAAACAAATGGGATTGGCCACATTTCTGAAATTCGCTGGCACCCCTCACGCAGATCGGCGGGGTCAGGGTACAAAAACACATGGGATTGGCCACATTTCTGAAATTCGATGGCACCCCTCACGCAGATCGGCGGGGTCAGGGTCCAAAAACACATGGGATTGGCCACATTTCTGAAATTCGCTGGCACCCCTCACGCGGATCGACAGGGTCAGGGTCCAAACACACATGTGATTTGCTACATTTCTGAAATTCGATGGCACCCCTCACGCAGATCCGTAGGGTCAGGGTACAAAAACACATGGGATTTGCTACATTTCTGAAATTCGGTGGCACCCCTCACGCAGATCCGTAGGGTCAGGGTCGAAAAACAGACAGGTCCCGACACTGCTTCACGGCGGCTCCCAGACCTCATGATTTAGCTTTTGCATCTCCCATTATCCGAGACAGGGGGCCAGAGGCATGGGGCGAAACCCTTACGGACAACAACAACAACACCACCAACAACAACAACAACAACAACAACAACAACAACAACAACAACAACAACAATAACAACAACAGCAACAGCAACAACAACAACAACAACAATAACAACAACAGCAACAGCAACAGCAACAGCAACAGCAACAGCAACAACAGTAACAACAGCAACAGCAACAGCAACAGCAACAGTAGCAACAACAGCAACAACGACAACGACAACGACAACGACAACGACAACAACAATGACAACAACATCAACAAACACGACAACAACAACAACAACAATCATTTTACCCGAACGCTCAGTGTTCTCACCAGTGCCAGGGTTTTCATGCGACGCGAGACAATACCCCCACTTCGTGGGGGGGCAGTTCAAGCTCTACCAAATATCCAAACGACTCTTCGCGACCACCCAAACCCAGCTTCCCGCCCTATGACGTTGGGACACTTCACTTCGTGGCGTGCGGACGACCGTGGCTACTACACTGGCGTGGGGTACACACCCACAGAACTTGGTCACTTATTCGGGGCGCGCGTGTGCCCAGCATCCTGCAATTGTGACATACAATACATGACACAGACAGACAGAGAGAGAGACAGAGAGCAGACAGAGAGAGAGACAGAGAGAGCGGAGTTGGTCACATTTTTGGGGCAAGTTCCTGAGATCGTCGTGTTTTTTGTTGGTCTTGCGCGCGCGAATGTCCACTTTACTTTTTTTTGCAAGGGAGTATTGAAATTTGATTATGTTAGAACAAGAAAAAGTAGCTCGCGCGAGCTCATGTAACATAAATGTTGAAAAACCATTGGTTTTGTGGGAGTCGGACAGCGCGCGCGGGATGAAATTTGGACATTTTTTTTTGAAAAACCATTGGGTTTTTGATGTTTTTATGTTGAAATCGTTACGAAACCTAAGGTTCTGTAAGGATTTCGTCTTGCGCGCGCGAATGTCCACTTTACCTTATTTTTTGCAAGGGATTATTGAAATTTGATTATGTTAGAACAAGAAAAAGTAGCTCGCGCGAGCTCATGTAACATAAATGTTGAAAAACCATTGGTTTTGTGGGATTCGGACAGCGCGCGCGGAAGGACATTTTGACAATTTTTTCTTAAAAAACCATTGGAAGCTATAGTGTTTTTTGCAAGGGAAAACGGGGGGGAACAAAACAACCGGATCCGGTACTAATCCACTTTTCTGAAGCTTTCGCTAGAAAATGATGAAAATGAGCTGCGGCCTAGGTTTTGGAGGGGGGTCGTGCACCAGGGGTCCCAACAATAATTATTCTTTAGAAGTAATAATGTTCAACAACAACAACAACAACAACAACAACAACAACAACAACAACAACAGCAGCAGCAGCAGCAACAGCAACAGGAACAGCAGCAACAACAACGACGACAACGACGACAAGAACAACCACAATCTGCACCGCAGAACCTCACTTCAGCCACGCGCCCAGGGACAGTGAATGACCGTTCGGCACCCTCACTCTGACTAGTACGTTGGGGTGACGCCGATGCATCGGAATTATGTAAGCACCCATGCGCCCACGCATTCCAAACGTCCGAACGATACCTCGGCGCAGCCGGCGGCTCCAGTCGTGCGGCTGCGCGAACGGAGCAGTGTTGCCGTCGAGGAAGCAGTGCACCACCAGCTCTGCGGGGGAACGCAAAAAGACGACGCCGACTGAGAGATACTGATAGTGAGAGAGAGAGAGGAGACCAAAAACAAAAAACAAAAAGGGTCACCTAGCGAAAAACCCAACCATGTGTAATTGAGAATACTGCAACTGTGAGTACCGTATCAGGTGAGGACCCCCCTTGAGGCAACGCCCGCATGCGGGCTGTGCCGCTGGGGCTTTCGCTGGGGCTTTCGGTGGAGCTCCCTGTGGGGCCTCGAAGCGTGCGAGTGGTGTGCCGAAACGGGGGTGTCGCCCAAATGCTGGCGGCGCCACTGGGGCCTTCGGTGGAGCTCCCCATGGGACCACACAACGTGTGAGGGGTGTGCCGACAAAGGGGGGGTCGCCCACATGCGGGCTGCGCCACTGGGGCCTTCAGTGGAGCTCCCTGTGGAGCCAAAAAACTGTGTGAGGGCTGTGCCGAAACGGAATGTTGCCCACATGCGGGCTGCGCCCCTGTGGCCTTAGGTGGAGCTCCATATGGAGCCACGAGTGAGGGGTGTGCCGAAACGGAAGTGTCGCCCACGTGCGGGGCGCCATTGTGGCCTTAGGTGGAGTTCCCTGTAGGGCCACGAAACGTGTGAGGGGTGTGCCGAAATGGGGGTATCGCACACATGCGGGCTGCGGCACGGGAGCCTTCGGTGGAGCTCCCCATGGGACCACGAAACGTGTGACGGGTGTGCCAAAACAGTGTGCCGCCTACATGCGGGTTTTGCCGCTGGGGCCTTCGGTGGGACTCCCTATGGGGGCACTAAACGTGTGAGGGGTGTGTCGAAATTGGGGTGTCGCCCACATGCGGGCGGCGCCAGTGGAGCCTTCGGTGGAGCTCCCCATGAAGACACAAATCGCGTGAGCGTGTGCCGAAACAGGGGTGTCGCCCACATGCGGGCTGCGCCACTGGGGCCTTCGGTGGAACTGCATGTGGAGCCACAAACCGCGTAAGGGTTGTGCCGAAATGGGGTGTCGTCACGCGCGGGCTGCGCCACTGGGGCCGAAGGTGGTGATGATGATGAAGATGAGAAGCAGGAAGAAGAGGAGGAGCAGGAGGAGGAGAAGGATGATGATGACGATGATGATGGTGCTGATGATGAGAGGAGGAGGAAGAGGAGAAGGAGGAAAATGAGGAGGAGGAAGAAGAGGAGGGAGGGAGCAGCGGGAAAATGAGAAGTGACGTAGAGCGCTGTCTCTTCAAAACGATATCGAGCACCACATGATGGTTGGGAGAGGGTGAAAAGGAGAGAAAAAGAGGGACAGAGGGAGAGAGAGAGAGAGAGAGAACAAAAAAAAACTGGCGAAGGATCCAACCATATGCGGTCCCGCCAGCCCTGTGGGCGACAGGTGGTCTAACGAGGGTCTCGCTGCTCTTCCACAACCCCATCCCTTCGGGGAGGGGAACCCACCCCCGCGACATGTCATGGGGCAGGCGCGCGAAAAAGCAAAAAAGGAGAGAAATGCGGGGAGAAACAAACAAACAAACAAAAAACGCGCAGCATATTCTAAAAAAAACATGCGAAAACATAAAAAAACATATGTTTTCACACATTGTTCGCTCATCGGAGGCCAGAACCTATGAAAACACAAAAGTTGAGCACTTCCACATAGAAAATAACATTGCGTGCTTCAAAGATTTTGGTGTCCGATGAATGCGAAACCTGAGAAAACACGATTTCCGCAACTTTGTCGCATGAATGTTTTAGGATGTCCCCAGCGTTGTCTAATTCACATGTTTCGCATGTTTCGCATGTTCGCCGGCTGGCGGCGATGCGTCAGCGGCGCGCGAAAAAAGCAAAAAAGGCGAGAAATGCGAAAGAACAAACAAACAAAAACGCAAAGGACATCCTACGAAAAGAATGCGGAAAAGCTGCGAAAACCTGTATGTCCTCAGGTTTGTCGTTTACCGAAGGCCCTCCCCGAGATGTGCCCACCCAAGATGCACGTTTCAATGTAAAATTCGATTCACGTTTATATCCTAATTCGAATGTAGATTTACGTTTAAACTGTACGTTGAACTTTAAAGTGGAATGCACATTCAAGATGTACGTTATTCTCTAAATGAAAGCTTAGATGTACGTTAGAACATAAAATTTAGACTTACGCTTGAATTTCAATATGATTGTACGATTAAACTTCTTAAATGTAGATTGAGTTTACGTTTACATGTAATCCAAATTGAAATTGAAAGCTGATTTTTGATTCACGTTTACTTTGGCAGTTCGATTTTCCTGTGAACACACAATTCAAATTTAGATGTATGTTCACATGGACATTTAGCTTACGTTCACATTTGGTTCAAATTTACACTGAAATTCAAAATTCGATTTGCCTTTAAATTGAACTTGATGAATTCAAATGTATATGTATGTTTAAAATTGAACTTTGATTCAAAGTTAAAGCCGAACTTAAATTTGAATTCAGATGTACGTTTTTATATATATATATATATATACCAGTTTAGACTTACGCTTAAACATAGATTTAGATGTACGTTTAGCTTCAAATTTAAACTCAAAGTTAGACGTAAATGTAACTTTAGGTTTACGTTTAAATTGATAGTATAATCTAGATGTTAATGTTAATTCGAATGGAGGTGCCCTTATTCGTTGCTTCTCCTGCGTTTCGGTGCATGTTCAGGCAGTGGCTCCAGCTCAGGGTTCAAATTCACACCTCACTTCAAATGTGAATTTCGACCCGGAGGCTCTCTGGTCACTTCAAGCCGTCCTGGGGCGGCCTTGGGGCATTTCTGAGCATGTTGGGAGTTCTTCTGAGCGATCTTCAGCTATCTTGAGCGGTCTTGGAGGTCATTTTGGGCTCTCTGAGGCCCTCTTGAAGCCGTCTTCGCCCTTCTAGGACAGGTCCAGGGCGGATAGGATAGGATAGGGGAGGGACAAACCCCTCCCCGAAGAGAAAGTAAAGAAAAGAGAAGGTGAACAACCGTCAACCACCTACACCCAGAGGGCTGATGGATTTCTCAAGCCTTTCATGGGCGTGCTGTATCAAGTACCTTTCGGCCAAAAGCAACAAGCCGCGGCGGTCGGCGGCCCTTCCCCGCCCGCGTTCTGCCGACGGTACAATGCAAAGACAGCGCTCTCAACATCGAACGGGCGCCGTCCGAAAAATGCACCTGATATTGCGCGCGCCATCCGAAACGCCGTGCCCAGTAGCCAAGCGCATCTTGTTGACATGATGTGTTATCATGCGCCGGCCGCGTTGGAAAGCTATTCCAAGCTGCGCGAGAAGTTCCCCAACCTGTAATGCGTTTGCAAGGACTTGAAGCCATTCGCATCGAAACTCGAGAAAGCGCCCAATGGAAGACCAACCGTGTTTTCACGCGCACTGAAGCGCTGCTTAGCTAAACTACGCATGGGCGGGTTCGGACGCACGAGATACTACAGAGCAGCTCAGAGGGAGTCCTCCTCTTCCAAGTTCCAGTCGAGAATGGCTTCCATGGCGGCTTTTCAGCGCCGCCGCTTGCATACCGATCCAGGAGGACTCCTACGTCGACACGCCTTATTCGACCACGAAAGAAGTTCGACGAAGATCTCGCCGCCATTTGCTGGACCCACGCAAACATGCTCGAGGAGAACAGGGAGCGGCAAATCCTCTGCGACGAGCAGTCTCCAGCATGCCACGAGCTCCGTCGGTCCAGGTAAAGACGTTGCGCAACATCCTTCCGATTATGTCATTCACGGCACGACCCGCAACGAAGCTGTTCATAGACAACTGAAAGCGTTTTATAGGAACATGATGTCCCAGACTCGTCGGCACGCTGTTTGCGTTGCCAATATTGCGAAGATGTGCAAGCTGTTTCGCAGCGTTGATTTCCAAGTCGGCGCAGAATATGACGCAAAACATCGACGAACACTAAGTCGTCTGCAAATTTTACGAATACCCTATAGAACATGTACCTCTCAACTTTTCGCCTCGGATGCGACGGTCTGTCCAGGCGAATGAGGCCGAATGTATACGTTCGCCGTTCAGTCGGTCTTTCTTGCGACCGAGCCCTTGGCTGGCAGCTTGAATGCGCTCGCGCCCGCATTACAAAAAAAGACAGGGAGCGAGAGAGAGAGAGAGAGGGAGAGAAAAAGAGAGGAGACAGCTCCAAAATAATCCCATATTGTCCCTCCACCATCCTCCTCCTCCCTCCCACCCCCCCTCCTCCCCCTCCTTGATTTGGCTATCCGCGTGTCTCTATTTCAGCAAACCATCGCACGCTTCGTGACCCCATAGAAAGTTTCTCCTAAGGGCCCAGCGGCGCAGCTCACATGGCGCCGCCGCCCCATTTTGGCACACACACTCACGCGCACACCGCACGCTTCATGGCGCCACAGGGAGCTCTACCTAAGGTCGCAGCGGCGCAGCTCGCACGGCGCCGCCTCCCCATTTCGGCACACCCCTCACACGTTTACCGGGTCCTAGTGGCGCAGCTTGCATAGCCGCCGCCCCATTTTGGCACGCGCCCCACACATTGCGTGGCCCCATATGGAGCTCCACCTAAGGCCTCAGCGGCACAGCGCACGGTGCCGCCGCCACATTTTTGGCACATCCCTCAGACGCTTTGTGGCCCCATAGGGAGCTTCACCGAAGGTTCCACTGGCGCAGCACGCATGGCTCCGCCGCCCCATGTTAGATCCTCCTAAAGTCCCACTGGCGCAGCTCGCTGGCGCCGCCGCCCGTTCACGGCGTCGCGACGGGCCTGAACGCAATGCAAAACTTCCTGTTCGGAAACCCTTCTCGACGAGCATGCTCGGGGAGAGGTCGGCCGCCTCGGGGCAGAGCGGCGGCAGCGGGGCCTCACATCACAAAGAAATCTGCACCGTGGATCAAAACGAGACTAACTTCTTTTCGTTCTATCTAACTCGCGAACGCAATGAACCCCGCACAATGAATGCAAATGTGAAACATATGTTAAAACGCTCGGGCCGGCATCTTCACCTCCAAAACGCGCGTAAAACCAAGAAGCGGCACCACCCAACGGACAAGCCGGCAGATGATTCAAGATACCGCAAAATGCAGTACCCGAGGGAGGGAACAGGCGAGAGGGAGGAAAAGGGGGGGGGGAGGAGGAGGAAGAGAAAGAGAGCAGCAGCGACAAACGACGGACGACGAGGAAGGGAGACGGAGAGGGGGCCAGGGGGGAGGGCCGAACCCGACACGGCAACTCGCGGAGCGCCCACCCTGCGCTCCACACAGGGCGGCCGAAAGGGGAGGGGGAGAATGGAGGGGGAGAAACGACACGAGGACGGGCGTTCGACTGACGACGGCGGGGCGCGACAGCAGACGACGAGGAGCAAGGGAAGGGAGGAGGGAGAACAAGGAAGGGAGAGGAAGAAGACAGGAGCCAATCACGCCAATCCCTACAACAGCAGAGCGGGCGCTGAGACAGCGAGGGTCGACGTGAAAAAGTAGCAGCGCTGTCTGCGAATTGCGCGAGAGCGCGAGCGACTGCAAACGGGACTGGAACTGAGAACTGCTTGTCGCGGAAACGACGTCATCAGGCAGCTGATTCTAAATTCGGGCTGCTCCAACGGCAGAGTGGAATGAAAAGTCCGGCGCAGAGAACGGCGGCCCAACCAGGTGATACACGCGTCTCCTGGGAGAACAGGCAGGGCCGAGCCCAGAGACAGATACGCGGATAAGGCTAACAATGTTCATATCACGAAGAGCGCAAAGAGGGGCAATATTGAAGCGAAAAAACGCATCGATATCAGACACACATATAGACAAAAGAAAACGATATAACAAGGCATCGAAAGGGGCTGATATAAAAGACGAAGGGTGGTAGACAGCAGCCGCTCTGCATTCGACGCAAGATAACACATGTGCCTTCAACGACCCAATCAGTTCAGCATCTGCGTGAAATCGGCGAGCGCGAATTACACGCACTGTTTTCCACGAGCACTTTGCGACGCAGCCTTCGACAGCTCTGCACACAATCAGTCTCGCGTCGAAATGGACGCATAAAAAGCTCAAAGTCGCCACCTGTTGGCTGCGCGAGAGACAATATATGAAAGCCCCCCTTCCCGAGATAAAACTGCACTCTGTTGGCGCGGCCCCAGGCGCAGAGAGACGCCCCGCCGGCGCGCGATTTGTTTTGTCTTACTTGTTTCACCTAACCTCGCAGCAGCACAAGCACATGACCTCACCACACATCACATTACAGAATTGCTTGCGCCGTGTCTCTCCGAGACCCAGCACAACACAAGATGGATTCACTCATCCAGACTCCGGAACTGCAAGAAAAGACGGCCTGGCCGACCCTGGCCCGCAGCCAAGCGCCAAAAAACTGCAGAAAGCAAAGCCGGACAGAAGAGGACGAGGAAGAGCGGGAGGGAGGGAGGGAGGAGGAGGGACGGGAGCGAAGGAAGGGGAGGGAGGGAGCAGCAGCATACAACGAACGACGAGAAGGGGGGAGGAGGAGGAGAAGCGAGCGGGCAAGGCCAACGCGCGAAGCGCGCACCAGGCACTCCATGCCAGGCGGCCAGGAGGAGGAGGAGGAGGAGGAGAAGGGAGAAGCACGGCGAACGACAGCGACACGCACGAACGACGGCGGCGACCACGACAACAACAGGACACGACGACAGCAGGAGCAGCAAAGGGAGGAGGAATAAGAGGGGAGAGGGACAAGAGGGAAAAAGAGAAGGGGGACACTAGCCGCGCCAGTCGCGATACCCTCGGAGCGGGTGGAAAACCAACGGAACACGAGTTGAAAATGTTTGGCTCCTGGGCGCCCGCGGGCGGATTGGAATGTGGCGCCCTGTTGCGCTTGCGCGCCCGCGGGCGGCCAGAATGCGCCGCGTATGCGCGGGCGGGTTGAAATGTGTCGCGTAGTTGTGTAGTTTCGCACCCGCGGGGATTAAATGCGTCGCCCAGGTGCGTCGTAGGTGCGTCCAATTGCGGTTGCGGCTGCCAGCCCACGGCCAGGTCGAAATGTGGCGCCCAATTGCGGCTGCGCGCCCGCGGGCGGATTTGAAATATGTCGCCCAATTGCGCTTGCGCGCCCGAGGGCGAGTTGAAATGTGAGGGAATGTTCTGCTTCAACGAACTCTTAGTGCCTTACCACAGCCAGCTGAGAAACAGGGTAAAAGGGTTCACGAATCGAGAATCCGGCGGCAAATTCCACAACACACCACGCAATCACGAATCCAAACTGACAGCCACACGCTTCTCGTGACAATCGGCGGCACTGTCGATAGTACGGGTCCTTCGTTTTCCCATGCGCTAATAAGGGGCACGATGCCGACGTCTCGGTCGGACTTGAGCCAAAAGTGAAACAGTGCAAACCGTAAAGGGTATGAGGTGAGGCTGGCCACGCTGCCGTGCCCAGACTCACCAGAGCGCCCTGGAGACGATACCCGTTGCCAGGCAGAGCGTCTCAGGCTCAAAGAAAACAGCTCTCAAAATATGCATTCGGAAACCTTTCAGAAAGCATGTCTGATAAGGGTGCAAAGGGCCGAAAATATGCTGTAGGGTGGCCCAGGACTTCTACACACGGGAAAATTCAACTGTGGAACATCCCGGAACTCGATCTGCAGGTCCTGGGGCCCAGAACGGACAACTACAGCAGAAATTGGTCAGACTTATGAACCTAAAAACCATTTTGGCACAGATGTTCAAATGGTTCTGGCCCGCCCGAAAGTGCACCTACGCACCCAAGACTCGCCAGAAATATGAAGCTAAATGCACTGAATGCGAACACGATGGCTAGAAAGCTCTAAATCAACAAACACGCTTCTAGGATACAAATGAAGAAATGGACACAATACGTGCAAATGATGAGAAGAGGCATTGGGAGAGGGATACTACTTCTGTACAGAATGATTCCCAGCATCCCCCTAGCCCTCGACCTGAGCCGAAGCCTCCTGTGCCTCTCAAGTCACTCGCAATCGGCGGCGCGCAGGGGCGGCACCAGCAGCCGGCTCGCTCACGACCGGGTACAACCAACGGTACTCCTCGGTCGCCAGGTCGACCCACTCGGACTTGCCGTCCACGTCGTCGCTTCGCACGATCTCGACGCGGCCAGTCGCCGACTGACTGATAACGTTGTGCCTGACCTGACCCAAGCGCTGCCCTTCATGATCTCCAGCTGCAGCTCTTCGTCCTTAATCGGAACGTCCAGCTCGGCGAGCTCGAAGAACCTCAGCCTGTCGACGTGCACGGGCTGACTGAAGCCCGGTGACGTGCTGCCCGTATCTGGGTCTGCCGAAATGGCGGACTGCGGGCTTACCATCTTGTGGATGCGGTAGATCCTGGGGCGGAACCTCGGCAGCAGCCTCGTCGAAGCACCGCCCACCGCACCGATCGCGCGGGCCACCAAAGCGGGCGGAGCGCGGAAGAGGACTGTGTCGCCAGTCTGGAACTCCCGAGCGCCCGGCCCCGGCAGTGCGCGCGCGTGCTGCTCCTCGTCGTGGGCCGCCTTGATCTCCCTGGCCACCGTGGCTCCAAGTGCTCGATGAGGTCGCGCATGTAGTGGCCGGGATCGAGCACCTTGCCTGGCTCGAGCCGCCTGAAGACCTCCTCGATCGGCCCCTGCGGCAGCATGCCAGTCACGATCTCGAAAGCAGACCTGCCAGAGCGGTGAAGCATCGGCGTCGCGCGAAGGCACCACTGCGCCAGGGGTACCCAGCGCGCCCAGCGCTCAGGATGCGAGCTGCAGTAGCTCGCCAGGATCCTGTTGATCTTCTGGTGGCGCGCCTCCACGAAGCCCTGCGACTCTGGGTGGTAGGCGCTGGCCAGCGAGTGCTTGACCCCGAGCAGATCGTTGATCTGGGCCACGATCTCGCTCGTGAACGCACTGCCCCTGTCGCCCCGCAGCACCGGCGGAAAGCCGGCCAGGTCGAACATGACGTTCTCCACCAAGAACTTCGCCCACGTTGAAGCCGAGTTGTCGGGCGCTGCCTTGAGCCAAGCGTAGCGCGAAAAGGCGCACTCCGCGTGTAAGATGTAGCTGCAGCCCTCCGACTCTGGCGAGATCGGCCCAAGGTCGTCGATCCCAATCAGCCCGATGGGCCTGTCGTAGAACTCCATCCTCGCATCGGCAGTCAAGCCGCGTGCCGGCTTCACCATCTGGCAAACGCTTCACGACGAGATTCACATCTGAACGTCGTGCTCCATCCCTGGCCACACAAAGTGCTTCGCGAGCTTGGCCAAGGTGTCCTCGGCGGAGCTGTGCATGCCCATGGCCTCGCTGTCGTGGTAGTAGAGAAGAAGCTGCCTCCTCAACGGCAGCCTGTACAACCGCCCATTGTAGCAAAAAGCTCGAAGACCACCGCGGGGCACGACAACCTCCGGAACGAAGCTCAACGACAGCGAGTCCCACTCGTCCTTGTAGAGAAGCCCGTCCCTGTAGCTGTAGCCGCCCATCATGCGAAGTGCCACTGAGGATCGCCGTGCCGCTTGGCGACCGCCAACACCTCGAGCAGCAAGGTGCGCCGTCAAGTCCTTGTACATGTTCTCATTGTCAATCATGCGGTTCTCGTCCTCGTAGCGGCGAAGAAATACATGAGCAGCGCAGATGTCCGCGAAGTCCTCATCCTTCTGCAGAAGCGAGATGACCTGAGCCCGCTGTATTGAAGATGGGCTCGAAGGTATCAACTCGGTCAGCTCGTCGAAGGCCTTCGGCGCGGGTGGCGCTGGTGCAAGGTCATCAGCAGCAGCAGCTCCCTCCTCAGCAGCATACCACACTTCGACGACAATGTCGCGCCGCTTGTCCAAGCCCCGCTGCAAGTAAGACGTGGTCGTGTCCTCGTCGATGTCTATATCCTCGAGGATCTCGCCTGTCGTGGCGTCCGTGGTCTTGCGCTTGATCATCTTCCCCACGCTATCTGGGACGTAGAACTGGCTCGCCTTCTTGATCTCGACCCGCAACTGAGGCCTGTCAGCGTGAACGTCAGGAACAACGGCAGGCCCAGGTGGATCAGACGTAGGCGGACTTGCTCGAGCAGCCTCATGACGAAGCTGAATAATTCGGCGCTGCCCCTCGGCCACGAAGAGACTGAAGGACACGCCCGATGGGAAGCGGTCGACGGCGCCCTCGGTGATGAGACTGTTCATGCAGCGGTTCGCTTGCTCGGAGCAATCCACGCCCAGTCGGCCAGTCGCGCTCAGCGTCTTGACGTAGCCGACCACGATTCGCTCGCAAAGTGCGCGAGGGTACGGGGCAGGTCTCCTCGCCATCGCGCCCGTCAGTATCACCTGGTGTTTGACGTGGTTGCACCGCCGCCCGATGTCCTTCAGCGCGGGCGTGTTCCCGGCGAAGACCTGCGGCTCCTGGTAGGGCGCCCCGTCCTGGCAGTGGTCGCTGCGAACGACCTCGAAGCCATCGAGACCCATCATGCAAGAGTACTCGAGCAGGAAGAACAGATACGACATCAAAGGGTTCTCGAAGGTAACCACAGCGCCCTTCGTCATGAGCGCCATCGCGAAGTAGCAGACCGCACGAGCCAACTTGTTGTAGTAGACAACCTCCTCGTTCGTCTCGTCACCATATGGATTGTCCAAAGACCTGACCTTTTCGGGCGACGTCTTCGCGATGCTGAAGTTGGTGCACGGGATCGCGAAGTGGTAGACATCGTAGGGGTCCTCGTAGTGTATATGCTTCCACTCGCGCGCAACTGGGCTAAGAAAGTCCATCCGCTCGTCGATCCTGCTGTCGAACCTCTCGGCGTAGCCTCCTGCTGCTTCCCAGATGCGCGATAGCATCGCGCCGGCCTCCGGCGCAGACTCCACTCCGCTGAACACCTCGCACAGCTGGCGGTCCTTCAGCGGCTTGTCCCGCAGCTCTGCTGGGGGCGGGTCCACCCCGCTGCCCAAGATCTCGTGCCCACGGCATCGGTAGACCTCCACGCCGTTAGGAAGTCGTCGAACGAACTCATGAGCATGGCAGAACTGCTCGGCGGACTTCAAGGCGTCACGCACAGGCCTCCAAACGCTGCGACTGAGAACGTCTGGGCGTCTAGGGTGCACGTGGAAGGTGTAGCCCTCGAACGGATCGCCGTGCCTCCTGAAGAAGTCCGTGCCACTGAGCGGTCCCAACCCGACCGCTGGCTCAACCTCCAAGCTTTCAACTGGGCGGTCTAGCACCGCCTCCACGTGGGCCCAGGCCAGGTCCTCGGCCTTCTCGCGCCCTGCAAGCGCCTCCTCGGAGCCCTCGGTGACCCCGTGGGGCTTGCACCTGTACCAAATCGTCTTGCGGGTCACGCCGTCGCTGCACACCTGCGGCTGCTGGTAGGAGACGGTGAAATTCTCGCCCCGGTCGTCGCACACGTACATGACCCTGTAAGGAAGGACTGAGGATCACGGGGGAGCCTCGGGTTAACTGCTGGAGCTCCCTCAGCCGCTGCCTCGACTGGTAGAAAGCTAACCAAAGCGTGTCGCGGGCATGAGCCGCCCCACGCATGAGCATCGATTAACTTAGGGTGCACCTCGAGCTCGTCCTTCTCGAAGTCCACGGTAGAAGACACCAACCTGCACAACGTCGCTGCAACACGAGGGTCGCCGTCAGCATAAGCAAGAACTGAAGACTGGAGCCCAGCAAATCAATCCAGCTCGGAGTCGGAGTACTCCAAGTCCCCGCCGTCGGTGCCCACCTGATCCAAGGAAGACGGCCAAGTCACGTGGTCGTCGGACTTCCCCAGGCTCGCGTCCTCGGCCTGTTGGCCAGGTACTATAGTGGCAGCGCCTCGCGTCATCGGGCCTGCCGCACCAACATGGTAGTTCGATGTTGTCGGAGAAGGGGAAGTAGAAGGAGCCGCCATCCGGTCAGTGGCGGTGGCCTTTGGGGCCTGCGTCTCGTCCTCGACGCAATTGGTGGCGTTCCTCGCCTGCACCTGGTCCTCGGTGCTCGTCACAGCGGCGGTCCTCGCCGGCGCCTGGTCCTCAGCGCTCTTGAAGCTGGCGGTCCTCTCCTGCGTCTGGTCCTCGACGCGCTTCTTGGTGGTGGCGGTCCTCGCCGGCGCCTGGTCCTCGGCGCGCTTCTTGGTCTCCTTCTGGCAGTCCTTGCCGTCAATCTCCTCAAGGAAACGATCCATCTGGGCCTGTTCCTCAGCCGTAGACGGAGCGGTGAACATCTGCTCGATGACGCGACGAACGGGTCCACCTGGCACTCGAAGAACATGGAGAACATCCCGGCCCTCGGGATTGCGACTGGGAGCGTCGCCCAATATGTTATCTTCACCACGTAGCCAAACACGTACAACTCGCGAGCCCAGGTCCTCTGAGTCCAAGGCCCAGCGCAGCAACTTCTTGGAGATGCGCTTGTTGGCCAACAGCGTGTCGGTGAAGATGTTGTTGCGGTGGTCGGCGTAGACGATCACGACAAAGCCCTTGGTCAGGTGGTGCGTAGCCGAAAGCGCCTCACGTAGACCGCACAACTCGCGCTCGAAGGTGCTCCAGCCCTGCTCGGTAGCGTTGAAGCCCCGGCCGACGACGGCAACTGGAAGCAAAGGCCCATCCTTCTCGCGCCTCTGAGCCAGCGTAGCCGCCCACGCAATGTCGGAGGCGTCCACGTACAGCTCGATCGCACGGCCAGACTGAGGGTCAGCTGCGGCCGCGTAGTCCAAAGTTGCGAGTCCAACCTCGCGGGCCAAGGAGCGCTTCATCTTCTCGAAAGCCTACTGGGCGTCCTGGTCCTTCTCGTAATCCACGAACTTCGCGCCCTTCTTCATGTAGCGCTTCAGCGGAACCTCGATGGGCGAAAAATGCGGGATGAACTCGGGCACGAAGTTGCAGTACGCGCGGAAGCTGACAAGGTCGTCGATGCTCTTGGGGTTAGGCCACTTCTCAATATTCTCGGCCTTGCCTGGGTCCACGTAGCGAAGGCCCCGACCGAGCTTGAAGCCCAGGAGGTGAATGAATTCGTGCGCGAACTTGCTCTTCGCCAGCTTGAACTGGATATTCTTCTCGCGGGCGGCCGAGAGGAAGCGGACGCAATGCTCGATATGCCTGTCCACCACGTCGTCGTCGGTGTCATTGTCGTAGGCCTCGGTAGACAGCGTGAAGTCGTCCATGGACACCGAATGGAACTCCTCGTCGCTGGGCCCGCGCACATCGCCGAACGTCCAGTCCATGAGCTTCTGGAAGATCGCGGGGCCCTGCTTCGCGCCAAAGAAGAGCACGAGCGGGCGCAGCATCCCGCGCTTCGTGACCAGCGTGAAGACCCGCTGGGCCTCTGGAGCAAGATCTATCTGGGTGAAGCCCCAGATGCAATCGAGCTGCGTGTGCAAGGCACCGTTCTGGGCACGCTGCAAGCATTCGTCAGCTCGAGAGCTCGGCCACGCCTCCTCCTCGGTGCAGCTGTTCGGGTTCAAGGTTAAAGACGGGTCCTTCAAGGCGCAGGGAGAAACCCAACAAAACCACGGACTGGGCCAGACGGGACCACAGTTCCCGAAAGAAGCCGAGTCCCAAAGCACCGCAGGCCACGCGTGCCTACTCGCAACAGGGAGCAACAAGCGTGAGCAGAGCGATGTTTACCCTTCACTCACTCTCAGACGGCGGGCCGCGGCGCGCCAGACGGCGGCGTACCCTGCGGCCCACCTGGCCGTCGATCGCCGTGCTGTCCGCGGCGGCGAGCTCAACCTCTGTGGTCCCGTGCACGCCGAGGAGCCCAGCTCTCGCCGAGACAGGCCGCTGCTGGGGCTGGCTGGCAGCGGCGGCCCCCGCCGCCTGCACCGCCGTTGGAGCAGCTGGGCCGCTGCCTGTGCTGCTGGCCGCGGCCGAGGCACCACCTGCTGACTCCGCCACAACGCCGAGCCACTCCATGTAGCGCTCCTGGGCGTGTCCTGGCACTGGCCCCTGCGAGCGCAAAGCGGGGATGCCCTCTCCCTTCACTCTCTGCTTGTCCGCTCGTGGCCTGCCTCCAGGATGGAGTCCTCGCTCCCACAGGCTGCGCTGGTTCCTACCTGACTTGTCCGTCTTGTCGCCTGGGCACCGTTCTTTCAGGCGAGGCTTGGCCCCTGAGCGGCCTCCCAGCACCATGTACGGCCCGCACTTGGAGCAGGCCACGATCTCTTGGGTGTCCTCGCCTTCGCCCGCGCAGGCGTAGCAGACCGCGTGCCCCAGGATGCTGAAGGCGACGGCAGTGGCCGAGAGGGCGGTCGTGCTGCTGCCCGTCGAGCGGCCGCTCTCCAGGCGTGGCCGCTTGGCGTGAGCGCCAACGCCGAGGGCCACTCCAGCAAACGGAGGCTCCTCGACTGCAGCAAAATGCACCTGGCGCCGCTCGCCAGCAGGAGGGAACCCTTCGCAACCCTTGGCCGCGATGCCTAGCCAGACAGTGGCGGTCTGGCGGGCCCCGCGCCCATGCCCCCGCACGAACTCCGCCAGCGCGTGCTCGCCAGCAGTCTGCCTGCCCACCGCATGCCGCAGGTCTCCCATCTGGGCGAGGCGGTCGACGGGCTCGTTGCTGCTCCTCTGGGCCTCCGAAGGGAACCCACCGAGTGCGGCCTGCCGCGAGCAGTGAGCTGGCACCTTCTTCACCGCGAAAACTCCTTGCTCGAACACAGCCAGGGACCTACTCCAAGGGTGGGCGCTGGCCCCGCTGGGCGCCGCGTCTCACGCATGCCCACTCGGAAGGTAGGCCACCTTGGTGCTGCAGGCGATGTTGACCTCCTCCTCCGCTGGCACAGCAGGGTTGGCGAACACTCCTGCAGCGAAGTCCTCGCTGCCCTTGGCCGTCAGGTTCCGCCTGACAGAGCCGTACACACCTGCGACCAAGTAGCTGAGATCGTCGCACTGGGCAATGGCCCCGCCAGGGCGGCGCAGGGCTCCGACCTGCGGCTCGAACAGCGCCCCACCAAGGTACAGCTTGCCATTGAGCCTGTCGTCGGTTGGCGTGCGAGTCCGCCAGACGCCCCTCGTCCAGTGCGTGTTGGAGATGCAGGCGCCGAGCCCGTTGTGCTCCCTCGAGCTCAGCTCGCTATCTGGCCTGCGCAGCGATCCGAGGGCGCCCCAGCACGGCAGCCGCTGCATGAGGGGGCCGCGGTTGAGCTTCTGCATCTCAAGGCGGTCGGGGGTACGCCGAGCTCCAGCCCCTACGTCAGTCCCAGCACCAATGCCCAGCTCCCGAGGCCTGCGGAACGTGCGGTCGAGCTCGTCACCGAAGACCGCGGTAAGGTACTGCTCCGACTTGAAGTACCAGCCAATCCGCACCAGGGTCTGCAACCCCGCGTCGACGGGCGAGGCACGGCGCCTCCACTTGGCGGCACTGGCGTGCCTGGCTGCAGCATTCTCCAGCCCCTGAGCCTCCATCCTGAGCGGCAGCTTGCCTGACTGCAGCAGGCCCGCCAGCATCTGCCACTCATGCGGCGTGCCTGGCTCCATGTCGAAGTTGCCCTGCAGGTGCAGCGCCCCTCTGGCTCCCTCAAGGCCGAGCGGGGCTAGGCGGGCCTCCTGGAGCATCGCCAGGTGGTGCTTGGCTCCGTGCCACCTGACGAGGGCCTCGATCACCTCCAGGCACCGACTCCAGGGGCTGCCGTGGATCCGAATGGCCCCCAACCCGCAGCGGCCGTCCAGGGCTGTCGCTGTGGCCTGGCCTGGCGCCGGCGGGGCCAGCGCGCTCCCGAGGTTGCGGGGCCGCTTGCCTCCAGGGCGGGCCGCCTCGGCGTGGCCGCACTCATGCTGGCGCGGGCCCGCCGCACTGGCCTCGCTAGGCACTCGTTGGCCCTGGCTGCGCACCTCCGACGCGGCTCCCAGCTGCGCGGCCAGCAGGACGAGCAGCCAGAGGGGCCAGGTCCGCTGCCTCTGCAGCCAGCTCCCGCTTGCATGCCTGGGCCACCGTCGGCCACTCGCCACGCGTGTTGCCACACCGCTCGGCTTGGCCTCGTTCCGCGGCTGGCTGAGGCTGCCAGGGGCCGCTGCTGCCTGCGAGATCGCCATCATCGCTACTGATCTCATCCATGGGGCAGGACTCAGCCCAGGGCGCTCGCTTGGGGGCCACAGCCACAGGGGGCCCCGCAAGCTGCGCGCGCACCGCCCCCATCTTGGTGCGAATGGCTACCCAGGCCACCTCGAAGTTGCTGGAGCCCCAAGCCTCGGGCAACTTATCCAGCTGCATGAGGAGCCCTGGCACCCGGCTGGCCCCTGCCCATTCGGCTGCGCGCTGGCGACGCAGCGCCTCGGCCTCCTCGCGGGCCGCCTCCTCGAGCACCTGGAGCGCACGGCTGGCCTCCTCAACCTCCGCGTCCAGCTCCGCGAGCTCCTCCTGGGCCTTCTGGAGCTGGGCCTCGACGAGGTCCCGCGCCGCCTGCTTCTGCTCGAGCTCCTGGCGGGCTGCACGGAGCCGCTTCTCCGCCTTGCTGATGGCGTTCGCCTCCCTGTGGAGCTGCGCCGACCGCGGCAGGGAGGAGGCCTTCTGATCTGCTGCCGCTTTCTGGGCCTTGACCAGCTCGGCGCGCTTCGCCTCCAGTTGGCTGGCCACGACTTCGGTGAAGCAGCCGTCCACGCCGTCAGGCGGCTCAGCCTGCAGCGCCTCGAGCTGCTCGACTGCCGCCTGCAGCCTCTCGATCGCTGTGGCCCCATCCACCGCTGGGCGCCCCACTAGCCGCCGACGCCGAGGTCAGTGACTTGGCGGAGGCTGCTCGCGAGGCTGCGCTGCGGGCCTGCCTCTGGGCACGGCGCCCTCGCGGCTGATCCGCCCATCCGACCTTGTCTGCCTTGGGCCCCGCCTTGGCGGGGGGCAATCCCTGCGCCCAGGGCGGTGCCGCATACCCACAGCCAAGGCACGTGGTGCGCCATTCCCAGTTCCACCCTCCGCAGCTGCACATTCAGTAGGACTTGCTGCGCCTGCTACTGCCGCCGCCTTGCGGAGACCTCGCCATGGCCACCGCTGCGCTGGCCGAAGGGCCGCGCCCCCGCGCCGCGAAAGCAGGGAGCTCAAACCCGAAGTGCACTGGCCCAAAGCGCGGAGACCCTCGCGCTCAGAGCGCCGCGAACGACTTGCGATCGTCGGGTGCTCCATGGCCTTGAACCAAAATGGCTACGGATGTGCAGCTGTTCGGGTAGCGGTAGTCTCTCACTGGTCTGCCCAGCAAGCCTTTGTTGTCCTGGTCGACTACAAACGATGGCGAGCCCCACTCCGACCGCTCGCCAGGAAGAAGCCAACGAGCTTTGCCCTCTTCCACTCCAACGTCCTCGTGGTAGCGAAGACGCAGGTCGTCGAACTTGCTCAAGGGGAACGGCTGCGTCACCTTGGGAGTCGCATCAGCACGAAGCTTGATGTCGGCCACGAAGTCCTTGACGCGCGGCGGGTTGCAGCCAGACAACCACAGGCAAGCAGCGAAGACCCGTACGACCTTCGTCGGGAACCGCTAGCGCTGCTTCCGCGTGAGCTGGGGGCCCAGGAGCGGCGCTGCCTGCTTCCCGGCCTCATCCTTGTACGCTGGCGACTCCTGGTCAGGCCACTGCACCTCAGTCTTCCGCATCTTCCTGTTCTCCTCGATCTCTTTCACGAGGTCAGGGAAATGCTCCTCGTGGCGGGCCTTCTTCCCGCGCGTTTTGTAAAACGTCTTGAAAAACTCGGCCACCGTGGAACCAGATCCAGGGACTGTCCGACCTGAGCTGATAGGCTGCCCTTCGTAGCCCCAGAAAGCCTGGTGCCGAGCCTGGTGCATCTGGTAGATCTCGGCAGCGCGCCTGGACTCCTCCCTGCCAAGTGCCGCCAGTACCTCGACGTCGTCCTGCGTTGCCTCGCGAGCACGAAGTAGGCGAAGCCCAGGTCCAAGATGAACGCGCTCATGTGCAATCAGATCCACATTGAACATGCCGTTCTTGACCACCATGGGGCCTTCGACCACCTGGATGCCATCAGGGAGATCAGGGCCTGGCTCAATCCAAAAGCTGATTGACCTTGCCTCTGGGAGCGCACGCATCGCGACAGTCTTGACGATGCTCTGGCCAGGGGGCGTCTCCAAAACCTTGTGGTCCGAGACGCGCAGGAAAGTGTGCGTGGCGGGGTCGTCGTTCTCGACTGGGGGGACCGTCGGAAAGCGAACTCCGAGCGAACGAAGCTCGATCTGGTCCTTGTCCGAGACAAACCCGCACCGGTCTAAGGTAGGCTTCCCAATCAGCAGGTCATCCGCGCAGTCCTTCACGACAAAGAACCCAATCAAAATCGCCTCGGCCTTCGCCTCGCCACCCTCGCGGAAACTGACATCCAGCGTCGCCAGCCCGTTGACAGTCACCGCCTGGCCCTTCTCGAACGACTTGCAGATGATCGCCTGGATCTGCCCCACGTCCTTGACGAAGTCGGCCGTCTTCGGCTCCCTGAGTAGCGCCTCCAAGAAGCCGCGGTCGATGGAGTTCCGAGTCGCACCAGTGTCGAAGACAGTCTCGGTGCGAGCGGGTCCGATCCAAGTAAAGCCTCTGCAGTTGTAGCCGCCAGAGACATTCAAAACGCACTGCGATGACTGGTTCAGCGCGCCAACCTTGCGCGCGAACTCGCGATTGACAGCGGTGGCCACAAATGGAAAATTTGCATTATGCACGCGGGCTTCGAGCCCGAAAGCGACGATGCCCACCACGGCTGACAGCGCAAGGAAGCCCATCAGAAACATGGCGAATTTGAAAAGGTAGTGCCGCACCTGGCTCATTGTGCTCATTGCGCGAGCGGGTCCGATCCCCCAGGCTGTGCCTCGCCCGAAGTCTCGCCATCGGCGTCCATCACATTGAGGGACGCGAGCAGCTTGGCAGCGCGGTCGGTGCGCTCCTGCTGGTCGGTGACGTGGCTGCCGTCGAAGTTGAGCATGCGGGCATGGCCGTCACCACGGCCTCCTTTCGGATTGCCCCTGCCCCCGTGGCCCTTGCCAGCGCCTTTATCCCCCGTCTTCTTCTTGAGAAACTCCTCGGCCTCCTTCGCGCCCTTCCCTGTGTAGCAGAGCGCGTGGTGGCGGCCGAAGTGCCCGAGGCCGCCGCAAGGCTTCCCCTTGCCCTGGTGCTTGTACCAGCACGGAATGCGTCCTTGACGCACTTCGAGACGTCGAACCCCTGCTCCTCGCCGGCCTTCTGGTTCGGGCTGATGGAGCACTCAGGGTGGGCCCCCTTGCACCGGCTGCAGTCGCCAGCGCCTACTCGCACCGAAGAGCCCGCGGCAGACATGGGCTCGATGATCTGCATGGCCTTGGCAAACTTATCCTGCTCTAGCTTCTTGGCTTCCTTCTTTGCTGCAGCCTTCGCCTTCGGATCCTTGGGGTCTGCCACGGCAAGGGTCGACGTCAATATCTGACCTGGCTTGGCATCAGTAGCCCCAAGACCCACTCGCGCCCGGGCGCGCACGAACTGCCGGCAGCGACCAAGAATCGTCATTCCAGAGTCCTCGTCGTCCCTGATGGCCATTCTCTTCGGGAACGTCGGAAGGTCCAAAAGGTAGGTGGTCAGCGCGGAGCCCTCGATCTTCATCTTGAACTCCTCGATCTCCCTCATCAGCATTGGACTCAGAGTCGTCAGTGAGCAGCCCGTGCTTGATCATGTCGGTGCGGACGGCGGCGTACTCGTTCAAGAACTTGGCGACCGCGTCGATGCTGGCGTCCTTGGCGAGTGAGAGCCTGGAGTACTTCCGCACCGCCTCGTTCGCCTCGTGCTCGTCGTCCAAGTGCACCGCGACCCTCAAGTGCCTGACGTACTTGATCCAGATCGCCTCCCACCTGGGGTTGGAGCGCTCTTTTCGCAGTGCGTGGCACGCGTCCTCGCCGCCCAACTCGGTCACGATCAAGTCCTCCATCTCGATCTTCGCCGTGCCCTCTGCAATCGCCCAAGCGCCCTCAATCCAGATAGCCTTGCTCGCCTGGCGCGACTCGTTCTGGTAGACCTTGAACTTCTCGAGCTGCACCTTCAAGGTCGCGGCGTCGGACGCTGTCAAGACTGGTTTCGCCGGCTTCAGTTTCGAAGCCGCCTCCCGCTGGGCCTCCGCCAAGTTCTCCTGAGCGCGCGTAAGCCCAGCCAGCAGCGCACGCTGCCCCTTGGCGCCTGCCCGCTGCTGCTCGGCCATCTGCTCCATGAACGCCAGCATCGCCCCAGCGACGCCTCCGTCTGGCGGCGGCGACCTCGACAAAGCAGCCAGACGTGCTGGAAGGCCTGGCGGCGGCTGATGATACGCAGGTCCGTGGCTCGCCAAGTCGAAGTCCTCGCCCTCGTCTTCCGCGCCAAGCTGCACGTCGCCCTGAACCTCGGCGGACTGCAGCTGGACCAGCTCCTGGGCAGCCTCCGCTAGCGCGGCCTTCTCCGCTAGCGCGGCCTTCTCCGCCCGCAACTCCCTGGCCTCCGTCTGAACCTCGGCGATCTCCTCCAAGTAGCGACCCCGCTCGGTGTGATGGAGCGCCGGGCTGGCGAAGAAGTTGACCCTGGCCGAATCAGCGCCGCGCTGGCACTCGACCTCCGCGTGCTGAGCAGCGGCCACTCTGGAGTCTGCATCGGCCTGGGCTGCTGCAACTTGCCTGGCCGCATCGGCCTCGGCCGCCTCGCATCGGACAGCAGCCTCACGAAGCTCTCCACGAAGACCACCGTCATGCGCTTGGGCCCGAATCGCCAATCGGCGGCAAGCCAGCTCAGCAATCTCGGACTCTTCCTGCAACTTCAGATTGAGCTGCTGGGCCTCCTCGCGAAGCTGGGCGTGGTCCTCGGCGTTGCGGCCTCGCTGACGCCGGACCTCTGCGTCGGCCTGCTGCCACTCATCCTGCAGCCGATCGCGGGCACCAAGCAACTCAGAAGCCTCGCCTCGAAGTGCTTCCTCAGCGTCACCAGCCTTAACTTCGAGAGAAGCCTCAGCTGCTGCTATGACCGACTCAGCAACACGGATCTCGCCGACTGTGGCAAGAGCGGCATCGCGCTCGACCACGTACTCGTTGAACTCTGCCTGGATGTGGACAGTCGCCTCATGCCGAGCATCGGCGATGCGTTGCTGGTACTCCTGCTGCTCGGCGTGCAAGAACTGTCGGGCACGAGCGAAAGCCCTCGTCGACGCTCTCGCGGTAAGCCTCGACGTCGGCCTCGGCAACGCGCAATCGAAGACCCACATTTGCGAGCTCGCTCCGAACCTCCTGCTGGGCCAAGCTGCCAACATAGGCGGAGATCTGATTCTCCAACGCAGGGTCATTCCTGCGCCCACGCCCAATCTCCACGATGCGCCTCTCGATGGTCTGGACCTCGAGCAAGACCCTCGAGTGCTCGACGCATGCTGTCCCAGCGCTGATGGGGGGTGGCCGAGAGTCGGACGATGAGCTTCGGCGAGAACTCGATCCTACACGGCCTGCGTTCGTCCCCCGGCTCGGTGATAGGGCTCCACTGGTGCTCTGGATCGTCGAAACTGCCGTCAGCGCCAGCGGTGGCCGCGCCGCCGGCATCCACGATTCTCTGTTCGGGTTCATTCCTCTGGAGAGAACTCGCAGGGGTGACCCGGTGCTCCCCCACGTCGCACGGCAAGTCCCCCCCAGTGTGTCCACCAGATTTGACCGAATGTTCTGCTTCAACCAACTCCTAGTGCGTTACCACAGCCAGCTGAGAAACAGGGTAAGGATTCACGAATCGAAGATCCGGCGGCAGATTCCACAACACACCATGCAACCACGAATCCAAACTGACAGCCACACGCTTCTCGTGAGAATCAGCGGCACTGTCGATGGCACGGGCCCTTCGCTTCCCCATGCGCTAATAAGGGACACGACGCCGACGTCTCGGTCGGATTTGAGCCAAAAGTGAAACAATACAAACTGTAAAGGGTCTGAGGTGAGGCTGGCCACGCTGCCGTGCCCAAACTCACCAGAGCGCCCTGGAGACGATGCCCGTTGCCAGGCAGAGCGTCTCAGGTTCAAGGAAAACCGCTTTCAAAATACGCATTCGGAAACCTTTTCAGAAATTATTTCTGATAAGGGTGCAGAAGGCCAAAAATACGCTGTAGGGTGGCCCAGGACCTCTAAACACGGGGAAATTCCACTGTGGAACATCCCGGAACTCTATCTGCAGGTCCCGGAGACCAGAACGGACAACTACAGCAGAAATTGGTCAGACATATGATCATACAAATCATTTGGGCACATATGCTCACATGGTTCTGGCTCGCCCGAAAGTGCACCTGCGCACCCAAGACGCGCCTGAAATATGAAGCGAAATGCACTGAATGCGAATACGATGACTAGAAAGCTCTAAATCAACAAACACGCTTCTAGGATACAAATGAAGAAATGGACACATTACGTGCGAAAGATGAGAGGAGGCAGTGGGAGAGGGATACTACTTTTGTACAGAATGATTCCCGAATGCGTCGCCCAACTGAGCTCGCGGTTGCCCGCGGGGGGGTGAATTGCGTCGCCCAGTGCGGTTGCGGTTGGCGCGCCCGCGGGCGGATTGAAATGCGTCGCCCAAACGGGGTCGCCGTTCTGCACCCGCGGATCGAACGTTCTCGGTCCACTTGCCCATCGTCGAACGGCTGTTCAATCTGCTCTGCGAAGCTTCCTCCTAGGGCTTCGCTCTGGAAAAAATTTGCCCGGGCCGACGGCGACATCATGATAACAGTTCTCTCCGACCTTCCAGGCGCGGCTGTGCCTGCAGGCGCGCTGGCCCGCCCCCGCCTCCGGCGGTGCGCCGGTGCCCCGCCGATGCGTTTTCGAGCGTTGCCCCGCCGGGCGCCCGCCGAAGGCCGGGGCTGCGGCGTCGAGCGGCGCCCCCCCGAGCTTCCGGCCCCAGACGCTCCAAATAGCGAGAAATGCACGTCCATGAAGCACGAAACGGTGACGAAGAAGGATTTAACCCTGACGGAGATCAACATGATGAAAGCTGGACCCGATCGGCGCGATTTTCTCGATGTCAACTCCGATTGTTCTGTCGAATAGCGTTTTCTAACACATTTTTCTCAACATTCGAGTTGCGATGCTGAACGCCTTCGGCCCCGCGAACAAGAAGATTGTTCTCACCCTTTTCGCGACAGAAATTCTGCAGGCTCCCATTGCTTCTATCGAGATCGTGGGACATTGCAGAACGCGCCACCTTATTGCACTCGACATTTTTACACCGGCCGACGGAATCCTCGTCACTGTTTGGAATTAAAATGGATTTGGTTCGTTTTCTTCGATTTGCAGAAGACGCAAGCTTTCGAGTGCAAGGGAAATTCTATACAAATTACAGCAGCCAAGAGCCAGATCATTTTGCGGCGGGACTGGTGCTTCCGCAAGGCTGCCGATTTGATTGAAGCGATCCATATGGGGACGCTATCGCTTTCATCCGGAATCCTGGTGACCTCGAGGGCGACAGATTTGCCGACCTTCCGTTCCCTGGGGGATCTGGAGGAACTGCTCATTTAGCGTGTTTAGACTCCTTTTGTCCTCGCCTGCAGCTGAGCTGCCAATTCGCGGTCCCCGGGCAACGTTGCACATCACTCTCTGTTTGTCCGCTGCAAAATTCGCTGCGTCTTACGTCTTAGACGGCGTGGTCCTCGATTATGCGATGGTTTGCAGCGTCGTCTTTTCAGAGTTAAAGTTGGTTATGCAAGCGCATCGTCGAGGCCATGTTTTCGCGTATCCGATTCCATTGCCTTTGGAGAAGTACATTCGAGCCGCCTTGCCCGGCCGATTTTCGGAAGAGGTTTTCGAGCCGCCATTTTTCACCGCCGTCCTCTGGAGCGGAATTCTCGAGCCACCTCCGTTTTGCAGATCATGCCCGGCCGTCTTTTCAAAGAAGTTCCTCGATTCGCCTTAGTTTTGCTTCTCAGAGCTTGTTGAATTTGCACGAGTGTTTACTTTAGCTCTTTTCTAACACACGGACTTTTCCTCGGGGAAAGGGGCCTTGGCGAACGTTTACCGACGCGATCAGAAGAACAGCGGTGGCTGCGATGCCGTTTTTGCGCCCTCGCGCTGATTCCCGGCGGACCCGGTGAAATTCCGCGCCCGCCGGTGACCGACTCACTGACTGACTGATTGACTCACTGATTGACTGACTGAACGTCAGGAGCGCGCCGTAAACGACACACTTCAACCGCCCGCGGCGCACAACCGCAACTGGGCGACATTATTTTCTCTATCGGACCTCTGCAGTACACCACGGCACCATTCGGCAATTGAAACAATAAAATTCAAGGACAAGACAAAATAGAAGGCGGGACGGCGGCCGCCGGAGCCCGCTCAGCAGGCCGGCGGGCGGCGCACTGCCGGAGGGAGGACGGGGAGAACGAAAGAAGAAAACAAGGACAGAAACAAACGAGGGAGTGCAGGGGGAGAGGGGGCAGGCAAGCAGGCAGGAGGAGGGCGAGGAGGAGAAGGAGCGAGAAGCGCCGGACGCGCCCGGCGAGAAAAACGCCTGCGGACCGAGCACCCCTCAGAACCCGCACGGGGCGAGGGAGCCAGGGAGAAGGGGAGGGCCACGGACGACGGCAGCGACGGCAGCAAGCAGAGAGGGAGAGAGGGAAAGAGGACGAGAGAAAGGAAACGGGACGAGAAGACAAGAAGGAGAGAGAGAAAGAGAGAAAGAGAGAGAGAGAGAGAGAGAGAGAGAGAGAGAGAGAGAGAGAGAGAGAGAGACGAAAGACAACGAAGAAAGGAGAGAATGAACAACGCAAACATCGGGCTGCCAAGAGAAATAATTACGAAGGCTGCGCGAAGCCATGTCGATCGGGTACCTACTACTGTCAAAAAGCACCCAGGCGGGATCGGCTGTTTAGTGTCATCTTAGCAGGTGCTGTCGGTTTTCTGAACTTAATTCGAGCTGTGGGATAGCTACAAAACTGTTCGGCACATCAGTCGGAAGGGAATCATTAGGCGCGCTAGTCTCAAATATCTAGATGTCCGTACTCGGTCTGATGCCAGAACTGGGTCCGAAAACTTATTCGTACTCTGCTATTTCTCCCAAAGATAATGATGATTTTTTCGATGTGAATCGAGCTGCAGATGTGCTACAAAGCTCTTCGGCACAACAATCGCAAGGAAATCATCAGAAGAGCTAGTGTCAAGTATCTAAATGCCCGAAATCTGTCTGCCACCATAGCTGGGTCTGAAAAACTACTCGTACTCTGCTATTCTTTTTTGGGAAATGGCGATGAGATCTCGATGTAACTCGAGCTGCAGATGAACTACGGAGTTGTTTGGCACAGCAATCGGAAGCAAATCATCAGAAGCGCTAATCTGAAGTATCCAGATGCCCGAACTCGGCGTGCTAGCATAGCTGGGTCCGAGAAACTACTCGTACTCTGCGAATTTTCAAAGCTGATCAGGAATTTCTGGATGCAACTCGACCTGTAGATGAGCTACAGAGCTGTCTGGCACAGCAATCGGAAGAAAAACGTCAGACGCGCAAATCTCGAGCACACAGATGCCCGAACTGGGTCTTCTACCAGAACTGGATCCGAAAAAACTATTCGCACTCTGCTAAATCGTTCCTCTTCTTCCTCTCCACCCTTTCCCCTCCTGCTCGTCATCCTGCTTTTCCTCTGCCTGCTCTTTTTGTTGATCCCCCTTCTCTTCCTAAGCCTCCTTCATCTCCTTCTCCTCCTCACTCCTTCTTGACCTCCACGTCCTTCTCCATGAAGCCGCCCTCGCGCGCGCGGAATGCGAGATTGCCGCGAGTTCCCGGCGGTAACCAAGGTTGACGGTTCACCGCCGGCTCCCAGACTCTGCGGGCAGTCAAGGGGGCAAGATTAAAGTTGCGCAGAGCTGCGTACTCAGCTATGCCCAGGGCACGTCGGCGCGCGATATTCTATGAAAGAAATGATGTTTGCTTTCTATAAAACAACAAGCTCGGCGACAGCGCGGCAACGCCGCGAGCGAAGCAAGGCCTGAAGACGCCAGTGACATTCGTAGACACACTCAGATACCGCATCTGACACGACAACCTACACCGAGAATTTAGGGCGACTGCATGAAATAATGCGCCGGCCCCCCCTGGAAACTTCAAACAAAACAGCACTGGCACGGCCCCATTCGTGCAGACACGACCGGCACTGCCCAGCATTGGCGAAAATCTCGTCGCCAGAAAAAGAAAGGACGAAAGAACGGAAGGCGTTAAAATCGTCGGCAAGTACTACTTCTTGAAAATGTAGCCCAGCAGTTGCTTCGCTGGCAACGCAGAAAAAATGCCCCAGAAAGACGGGCCCAAAACAGCCCCTTCAAAGACCATGTTGGCCATGCTGATGAGACGCGAAAAGGCACCGCCAACTGCAATGCGGGCCTTCCAGGCCTCCAACCAGCTAGAAAACACTGCGCACAAAGCCGGGGGGGCACCCCAAGCGCGTAGCTTCGCAAGCAGGCGGTCCGACGGGAAGGAAATTCCACCCCGCCCACGGGCGCGCAACCGCAACCCTAATGTGGCGATACATTTCGATTTGCCCCTGGGCGCGGAACCGACCGCAACTAGGAGACACATTTCATCGGCCTGCGGCGCAAACGCAACTGGGCAGCACATGTCCCGCGTTCAGAACTAGAACCAATGGTAAACATGATGGGAAAAAACTTGATCTTTGCTTCTACAGGAGCTCACACCTACTGCGCTTGTCTCACTCATGGATCAGCACGATGCGCCATAATGAGCTTAAACGGGAGCTTTCATACAACTCTTCTGCAAGATCACTCTCTAGCATCCTGCACACACTGAAATGATACAAGAACTGCGCATCCTTCTCGGAAATAAACCAAATTGAAACCAAAAACTGTTTTTGGAAAAAAATACACAGGTTTCGCTTCTTTTCAAATCGAAGTGAACCTCTTTGGCGCGATCTGTTCACACGACAAATCGGAATTAACTCGAAACTGGGAGCCGGCGGTAAGCCGCCAACCTTGGTCACCGCTGGGAACTCGCAGAACTCCCTCGCGCAATGCGGGCGCGGCAATCTCACATGCCGCGCGCGCGACGGCGCGGTCCCATGGAGGAGGACTGGAGGAAAAGGAGGAGCGAGGGAAGAGGAGATGGAGGAGGCTGAGGAAGAGAAGGAGGAAGAAGGAGAAGGAACAGAAGGAGGAGAGGGAGGGGGAGGATCAAGAGAGGCATCGGCATCTCTGAAAAAAAAAAATATAGAATACGAATATTTGCTGGTTCCAACTCTGGAAGCAGACCGATGTCGGGCATCTAGATAGTTTGGACTAGCGATTCTTACGATTCCCTTCCGATTGCTGTGACAAAAAACTCTGCAGCTCATCTGCAGCTCGCGTTCAGACAAAACAGAAAACAAAACGTCATCTCTGAAAATTGTCAAACACGCACAATTTGTCGGACCCAGCTCGGGTAACAAGCCGAGTTCGGGCATCTAAATACTTGAAACTAACGCGTCCGATGATTTCCTTACGGGTTGCTGTGCCAGAGAACTCTGTAACTCATCTGCAGCTCGAGAACCCTCAAGACATTCACCATCATCTTTCCACAAACAAAGCACGAATAGCTTTTCGGACCCAGCTCTGGTAGCAAACTGAATTTGGGCATCTACATAATTTATACTAGCGACTCCAATGATGTGCTTCCGATTGCTGCGACAAACAACTCTGCAGCTAATCTGCAACTCGATTTCAGTCAAGAAAACCATCACCATCTCTGAAGAAAATGCAGAACACAAACAGTTTTTGGGACCCAACTCTGGTAGCAGACCAAGATCGGGCATCCAGATACTTGAGACTTAGCGCTCCTCACGATTTTATTCCGAGTGCTGCGACAAACAGCTCTTCAGCTCATCTGCAACTCGAATTCAATCACGAAACTCATCATTATCTCCAAGAGAATTAGAAAAATACAACTGGTTTTGCGGGCCCAGATCTGGTGGCAGATCGAATTCAGACATCTGTATTTTTCTAGACCTCTGAAGATCAATGACACCTCATATCTACTCCTTTTAAAAAATTGTCAACAAAGCAGGGCAAGCAGAGCCGCCAACGAAAAACGACGCGCAGAGTGGCGCCACGCCAGGCAGCGCGACGAAAACGGGCAGGAGCGGAGGAGAGAGAAGAGAAAAGAGAGGGAGAGGGAGAGGAAGAGGGAAGGAGGACGAGGGAGAACACCCACACAGAAAGCTCGACTAAAACTCAAAGTGGCCGCCGGAGCAACGCCCGGACAGTGCTGCAGTTTAAAACGTTATGAAGGACGCCAATCTCGCCAGGACCGCAAAGGGTGGTGGGCGAGGGGCACCCTGGGTGACCGCAGGGACTTCCAGTTCTCGCGTCGGGACGCAAAGTGCCTGAGAAGGACAGATAGCAAATGTTGAAACTCGTTCACACAGCTGGAAGCGACAACACTGTCAGGCAGCAGGTTGTAAACATGATCCATGCCAACAGCGGAATGGAAGAGGATATCAGGCGCGCGGAAATCAGACTCCTCTCTGCGCCGGCTGTGGCGGCAAGGGCCACGAGCGAGAGAGGAGGGAGAGGCGGGCCGAAAGAAACGGTGTAGCTGTGGAGGTCCACGCCCAAGGGCGCTCCGGTGCACGACTCCGAGCATGGCAATATCGCGCCGGACCGACAACGGAACCAAGTTAAAATAAAATAACGCATCAAGCTCTGATACACTGACAGCGCTCAAGTAACGAGTTTGGACGGAGTCCACGACAGAGAGAGCGGAAGAAGAAGCGTGAGCAATAGCAGGAGTGCGGTATTCAAAATAACTTAAAACATGAGCTTTAAACTACAACACTAATTCAGCATCGGCGCGGTACCGCCGCGAGCGTAAGATGGAGTAACTGCGCCAACCCGCTTCGTGAGCACGTTCAAGGATTGCATCATTCATTCAAAATTTAATGTCGAAAATGATCCCCAAGAGTGTAAGACCGGGGCCAGCTGGCGCACGCCTAGACAGAATGTGCCAGCTCCCCTTGGAAGCGTCGAACTGGACGCGGTTAGCCTGCCCCCACCAGCGGAGGGAAGACTGCACAGCACGAATTCGATTGAAAGCTTCGGCGTCGGTCGTTTCAGCGGCAAAATCTTGAAAAGAGTTTAGGTCGTCTGTCTGCAAACACAACTTCTTCAAAGTCTTCTGCGCGGATCGCAAAACATGCATCGGAGAAGAACGCGATCCACGCGACAGGCCCCCAAACGGCGCCTTGATAGACCATGTTAATCATAAAAACTTATTTGGGTCTGTGGCCCTGTACGACAACCCGGGCTCTCCTGGATTCAAGCCAACTGGAGGCGACGGCCGCCAGGCGGGGGTCAACCCCGAAACCCTGCAGCTTACTGAGAAGTCGGGAAGCGTCGACTCAATCAAACGCGCCGACACATCTGAGCAGTGCAACGCGACGCGGCGACCCACAGAAAAACTTCCGAGCAACCGCGACACGACATAAAGCACAGCATCGCGAGCGCCGCGCCCCTGACAGCAAGCAAACTGGAGAAACCCAAATTCTCCGAGCTTAACGACTTCGGAGAGCTGAGCTGCGAGCTCCCCTGCAACGATCGCAAACCGACAAAGCTCCCTTTTTTGCGAAGTGGCAGGATCCAGCGCCCCCGCCAACAGCGCGGCCATTCGCCAGTGTCAGCAATTCTGCCGGCAAGCTTGGCTATGGGCAGAGCAAGGGAATCAGCGCACTTCTTCAACACACAAGCCAGAATGAGATCGGGACCCGTGCCGCTGTCTTCGCGAGCTGCTTTAAAAATGATTTAGCTGAGCAAATACGGAGAGGGGGGAAAGAAAGAAGAGAAAGAACGGAAATAAGAAAATATCAATCGCTAAACCAGATAAAACTTCGTCCGGCAACGACGATTTTGCCGAGAAACTCTCTGCGAAGAGATCAGCTTTTGCCTCGGGTTACAGCTCTGGAGCCATCAAATCTCCTAAGCGCTGCACTGCTGGGCTTCGAACTTCGGCGCATCAACTGATCCGATAGCCGCCACCACAATGCGCCCCCAGCCTTTAAGTGCAAAGCCGGTCGCACGCACGAGAACTGAACGCCGAAAGTGCTAGAAACAATCCTCGACTGCAAGCGGCGCTCGCTGCCGGAAAATCGCTCGTTCCTGCGGCGGCGCACTTCGCAGCGACAAGCCACGGGTGCGAGCTTTGAAACTTTGCTTGGGAATCCGGAATGAAACTGCGCGTGGCAAATGCAAGAGTCTCTGCTAATTTTCTCGCGGCTACACTCGGCGAACTGGGAGCCGGCGGTAAACCGTCAACCTTGGTTACCGCCGGGAACTCGTAAAGCTTCCTCGCACAATGCGGGCGCGGCAATCTCGCATTCCGCGCGCGCGAGGGCGCGGTTTTACGGAGGAGAACTAGAGGAGAAGAAGGAGGAAGGAGAAATGGGATGGAGGCCGAGGAAGAGAGGGAAGAGGAGGAGGAGAAGCATAAGGAGCAGAAGGACGGGAAGGATCGAGAAAGGCATCGTTATCTCTGACGAAAATGATAGAGTACCAATAGTTTTCTGGTGCCAACTCTGGAAGCGTGACGAGTCCGGGCATCTGGATACTTGAGACTAGCGCGTCTGATGATGTCCTTCCGATTGCTGTGCCAAACAGCTCTGCAGCTCATCTGCAGCTCGAGTTCTCTCGAGAAAGTTACCATCATCTCTCCAAGAGTTTAGAAGAGTACAAATAATTGTTAGAACCCAGCTCTGGTATCAGACCGAGTTGGGGCGTCTGCATACTCTGGACCAGCGTGTCGGATTATCTCCCTTCGACTGCTGTGACAAACATCTGCACCTCCACTCCAGCTCCAGTTCAGTCAAGAAAACCATCACCATCTCTATAAAGTTATCGAAATCAAAATTGTGTTTCGGACCGTAGCAGACCGAGTTCGGGCATCTAGGTACTTTATACTAGCGCGCCTGATGATAGTCTTTCGATTAAAACCGACAGCACCTATCAATATGACACTAAACAACCGATCCCGCCTGAGTGCTTCTTGGCAGTAATATGTACCCGATCGACCTGAAATTAAGACGGCGAACGGAAATTAGATCGAAGATGGGGGGGGGAATTCTAGAGCTCTAGTATAACGAATGGTTGAATTCCGAGAAATCGAACTTAAACCGAGCAAAATTATGCAAAACTTCCGTCTATATATATATTTATATATACATATATATATATATACATTGCCACCTAGCCCCCAGCGCGCCGGAATTACTCTCTAGCTTCGCCGCTGACGCTCTTAGGGAAGCTCTACAAGCGATTTCCAACTCCAATCGCGTTTCATAGCTGGCCATTGCGCACGCTCTTACGACGTACGAGCGCGCAGAATGGCCCGCTCGAGCGAAATGCTCGAAGGAAAGAAATGAAAGAGCAACCCCAAGAGAGACAGGATTGTGATCAGACAGCTGGCCTCTCACTTCATTCGCAGGCGAATCGGACGCACCGCAAAAGCTAAATCAAGAACATGCGAACTGCGACTGGGTCGACGCACACACTGAAACAATCCGCGGTCGGCTGACCAGTTCTGGAGCGCGGTTCCGGCAGCAGACACATCTGATGGGCATTGCAGCCACGCGGCGTGGTGCACGTCATTGCGCCAAGGCTCTCACTCAAACGATTCCGCTTCGCTGCAGCGAGGGGGGGCGGTACCAACAGCCAAGTAAAACGGGACCAACGCGACAACACACCGCGAGCCAAACGTTCTCTGCAACACGGAACTCAGAGCGAGGCTCGCTGCGTCGGAATATTAATCTGAAACGGATACTGCCACACCGCCGCCAAGACCGCCGCGATCTCTGCACGCAAGTAACGCGCACCCTGCAAGAGACGGCGCTGGACAGAACGATCTGAATGACTCTTAGTCAAGCCAACGAAATGTTAAAAAAGCGAACGGAAAAACGAAATGCGAGCCTGGAATTCAGAAAGCCCGGGGAAAGAAAGGAAGGGAAAAATGAAGTAGTAAATATTTGTCATTATATTTATATTAGTTGTATTATTTATTTATATATATATATCTATATATATATATATATATATATAAAAAAAAAAAAAAAAAAAAAAAAAAAAAAAAAAAAAAAAAAAAAAAAAAAAAAAAAAAAAAAAAATGCGAAGTCACGAATATCGAAGACAAACGCAGGCCAGGATTCGCACTGCCCACCTGTCGAAAATGAATTCGATCGATCGGGCTCTGGAGAATGAAAACACCCATGCAAAAATCGATGAGAGAAGGAAGAACGAAGCCGAAAACAACGAGGCAAGCAAGGAAAATGATGGGCTGAGAATGCACCACTCGAGCCTGAAGGTCTGAAAACGCAGGAAATGGAGGCTCGAATTGATCGGCCCCTGCGCGAACGAAGGGGCACGCTACTCACAAAATGACGCGCGGCATTATCCGATGGACAAGAGAGAAGCCAAAAGAAAGAAGACAGGGAAAAACAAATCAAAACATTCTGCTATCTGCGAACGACCCCGCGTTTCCCGAAGTATGATATTCACGAAAGGTGAAACGAAACGCCCGGACAAATCACTGGCATCCTGCAAATAAGCGGGAACCCATCGACTTAAACTTTACGATCTTTATAATTAATCTTAGGATCCCTAGTCGAAACAGCACCCTTAAGCATATTAGACGCTGCTTCCAAAGCACCGCCCCTCATCACGTTAGCTTTGGTCTTCGCAGGCTTCAGAACAAGATCCAAACTTTGTTTTATTATTTTTAAACAAAAAAACTAACGATTGCCCTTTGCCTTCGACAAAAAACAGAAAGGACCGAACATTCTGCTTGGATGCAAACTGCGCGCACGAAGCCAACGAGAGCAAACCATTCTCAGGGCCTGAATACAATGACCCGCCCAAATTACAAAACTTCTGATAAAGCGGAAACTTCATGTACTTGCTCGCGAAAACGCGTTGATTGAAACACTTCGAACACGTTCTTGGCATGGCAAGCCAATCATCACAAAAATAAGTTTTATGAACAGTAAAACACGCACAAATGATATACTTCCATAACGAACCAAAACAACTTTATATAATAAAATATCGAACATGATTTTCGAACCCAAAATAATTTCTAACAACACAACTCTACCTAATAAATGGAATTTCCAACACAACAAACACGTGTTCACCACGAACACGCGTTCTGGATTACGCACGACTGGAAACCAATACCAAAATTCAATCAAATTCTGCTACAGTTACACCAAATGGTGTATCGTTTTTCTTTTAAATTTGTTTGATATGTCTCTTCTATACATTACCAACAAAACAATTAAAACTATATGATTCCTGATGTTCTCGATCACGTGTTCTTGCTCTCCAATCATATCTCTGACTACTTTCATTGCATCATGATTGAGAAATGAATAGACCGGCGTTATAACGGCGTTTCTCATATTGAGAATGTCCGAAATAATCTTTCCGAATTAACCATGTGGCTTCCCATTGAAAACAATTTGATTATATCCCCACAAATATAGAATATCTCTCCGATAACCGAAATACTCTGTTAATATCAACGTACCGAAACTTGCTTTGCACTTGAATACACAAACCATATAATACCTCGATTGATATCGATAAAATTAAAGACTGTTTGGAACTGAATATAAGCGTGATACCTCAATCATAGACCATCGACATGGAACTGCTGTCTGTAACAATTTTCTGCGTTTTCGAATACATTCTGGTAATGAAAACGCTCAACACCAATCTGAAATACTGATCTGGGCTTTTTCAAGAACATAATTTCTTCGATTCTGCTTTAATAACTATACATGCTATCTAGATGATTTAAATTATACGGCAATGTACTCCCTGGTGCGCTGACTTGAAAACGTATAAATAAAACAAAAAATCTCTTTATGCTGCAAATATTTGATGAACAAAGTACGTTTCCTGAATTATTCGAGCCCTGGTGCTAAATTAAGACACCATGGAAAAATCACCTCAGAAACATTTCCATTAGTGCACGAAACAGAACAACAACAAAAAAACATGCGAAATGTTCTGAAATATGCTTCCGTGTGAGTTGCACGATAAACAAAAACATAATATATCACTTTCTGATTTGCGCGGGGACCTGCCAGAAATATATCAATATGTTTCAAAAACACATCAGGCTTATAAAACAAGTGCCGTTTTCAAATTGTAGCCATTTAGTGACCAAAACGAGCGATCAACATGCACAAACGGCACCCTAGATAACCTAGCGGTGTAGTAGTCCACACGTTTTCTATATGCATATATGTGTATATGTAATGTGTATATATAAAAATATCGACAACTCCCGAATCACGAGTTACAAAAGAATTAACTCGTGAGTTAATACTTTTCATCTCGGGTATGCACATCCACCTCCAGAAAACTATTAAATCGCAAGTTAATACCTTACCATGCTTCCAACGACAGAAAAAAAAAGGTACGAACTTGCGAGTTTCTTCTTTTCAATTCCCACCGACAAGAAAAAGTATTAACTTGCGAATTAAGTATTTTGCTTCCCAACGAGACAGAAACTATTGACTCGCAAATTAAAACTTGTCCTACCCTGGCCAGTGGTAAAAATATTGCTCTATGTAGAAATAGACTTCGTAATTGCAAGTAGTATTGGTAGTGGCCATAGTAGTAATAATAATAGTAGTAGTAGTTGTACGAGTCGTAGTTACAATAATAGTAGTAGTAGTTGTAATAGTAGTAGTAGTAGTATTATACTACTACTACTACTACTACTACTACTACTACTACTACTACTACTACTACTACTGTTACGACAACGGCCACTACTACTAGTAGTTGTACTGGTAGTGTAAGAGTAATTAAAAGAATCGTAGCCATCCTCCATCTCTCCCAGTCATCCCCTATCTCTCCCTTCTCTCGTTTCCTTGTGAGCTGTCGTCGCTGTCGTCTGCCGTCGACCTTTTCCCTCTGCTCTCACTGTCGTTTCTGGTCTTCCGCCGCTCTTCCGCGCCCCCTCCCTGCTTGCTTTGGTGGTACAGCCCTCTAACTCAGAATCATAATCTGATGTTGGTATTACTATAGAGAAATATCGCTGCACTCTGCACAGCAATGTCAATGGCGGAAAAAGAGAGAAAAAGAGAGAGAGAGAGAGAAAAAAAAAAAAAAAAAAAAAAAAAAAAAAAAATTCGCACCATTCAACACGCGCCTCGATGCAACTGTGCTCGACACAGCGACAACAAACATTCGAACCGACAGCGGGGAGACAGGGAGGAGCAGAAACCAGAGTGCATTACAAGTTCTTTTGCGATGAGTTCCGGAAAGCACAAAAGTTGCGCCTGGCCGGAAGCGCCTTCAGCGAGCTCTTCAAAATGCTAGGAAATACGCGCACCAGGAAGAGGCAGGGCAGCGGGAGGGAGGGAGGGAGGAGACAGAAAGGAAAAGAAAGGAGGAGGGAGGGAGGGAAGGAGGGAGCAGCAGCAGACGACCCGGACGAAGGGGAGAGAACGGAAGGGAAGGCGAGCGGGGAGGGCCAAGCCCCAACGTGGCAACGCGCGAAGCGCGCACCAGGCACTCCATGCCCAGCGGCCGGGGGGGAGGAAAAGGAGAGGGGAGGGAGAGACACGGCGAACGACAGCGACAGGGACGAACGGAGACAGACAGCGGCGGCGGAGCGACGACGAACGCAAAGGCAGCAGGAGGAGAAGGAGAAGCGGAAGAGAAGAAGGGAGGAAAGAGGGAGGGGGAAAGGAAGAAAAAGATGACGACCACAGCATGCAGCGCGTCTACCAGACACCATACGCAAGAGCGGGGCCCCCAATCCCTGAATGGCCGGAGCGGATGCGAAGCCAGAGGGAGCCGGGGAGACAGGGAATGCTCCCAGTCGGGGAAAGATCCGGCCCGACATCGAAGAAGCAATTCGAGGCGTCGTTGGAAGGACGGCACAGACCTGGCACGGACAACGAAGCCTGGTAGTAAATTGTGAATTCTGGTGGCCCCCAACGCCGACTCTAGAACGACGGCTCAACAAGGCGGCGCCCCTGGCGCCGGGGGGCGCGAAGAGGAGGAGGAAACGAGTCGAGCCAAAGAAAAAGAATGGAACAAGCCGGACCAGAGCCCAAGACTGCGCGGTGAATAGCACCCGAGATACTGATATTCCGGCGCGTGGTCAATGGCACGAGATTAAAATACTCCAGGGCATCGCGGGGCGAGATTCCCAATGAACGCAAAAACTGCGTTTGAAGATCGAGAGGGGCAAGAACACATGAAAATGAAAAATGGCTGCCGTGCGGTATTCTAAATGTATATATATATATGAAACAAAACAGAATAAGCAGACCAAAAAAATGAGATTTGCACAAACTTAACAATTCCGCAGCAATACAAACGGCGAGTTCGAATGAGCGAATAGATTGTCCCGGAAAACTCTCTGAGAGCTATAGGGTTTTAGATTAGAAGCCGGGCGGTGGCGGTGCCTGCCAGCAGCCCATCTTCGCCGGGCCAGAATCGTCGCAACGACCTGCCAGAAATCGCAGCGTGTCTGGGAGCGCTTCTGGCACACGTCCACGCGTGCCTGCACGCGCGCAGGCACGCGTGGAAGCGTGCCTGGCAGCGCTTCAGGAGAGCTCCCCAGACCTCTTCAGGAAAGCTTTCCAGAATATGCCTCTTTGCTATCGGGGTTTTGGACGCAACCAAGTTCCACGAAGCCGCGGCCATGCGGCTTTCGACATCATCGCACATAACAAGTTCGGGCGGCAATAGGCAAACTGTAGGATCCGACAGCACCGAGGCTGTCAAGTCGAGGCACAAAATGCACGGCTAAGAAGCGCTCAGCGACTTTGGATATTGGACTGTCAGCTGGATTCCGCCCGTTTTATGGAGCGCAATGATCCACCAACGTGACGATGCGAAAACCAACTGCCACTAGCGCCTTCGGTGAAGCTCCCTAGTGTGGCCACGATCATCGTGATGGTTTGCCGGAATGGCCCGAGGCCGCCATGCAAACCCGGCCACTGGGACCTCTGGTGGAGCTCCCTATGAGGCCACGATCCTCGTGAGGGGTGCGCCGAAATGGACGTTCAATCACTAGAATAATTGTCCTAACAACACTCGCACGCAGAAAGCCCTATTGTCCGAGGGTGTCAAGTGACGCTGTTTCGCCGCACCGTGGATGTCTGTACCAACAATTAAAGCAATGGCCCTGAACTGCAATGATTTTCCCGGAGAACTCGCTGAGAGCTATAGGGCTTTAGATTAGAAGCCGGACGGTGGTGATGCCTCCCAGCAGCCCATCTTCGCCGGGCCAGAATCGTCGCAACGACCTGCCAGAAATCGCAGCGTGTCCGGGAGCGCTTCTGGCACGCGTCCACGCGTGCAGGCACGCGTGGAAGCGTGCCTGGCAGCGCTTCAGAAGCGCTTCAGGAAAGCTCCCCAGACCTCTTGAGGAAAGCTTTCCAGAGTATGCCTCTTTGCTATCGGGGTTTTGGACGCAACCAAGTTCCACGAAGCCGCGGCCATACGGCTTTCGACATCATCGCACATAACACGTTCGGACGGCAATAGGCAAAGTGTAAGATCCGAAAGCACCAAGGCTGTCAAGTCGAAGCACAAAATGCAAGGCTAAGAAGCGCTCAGCGACTTTGGATATTGGACTGTCAGCTGGATTCCACCCGTTTTAAAGAGCGCAATGATCCACCAACGTGACGACGCGAAAACCAACTGCCACGAGCGCCTTCGGTGAAGCTCCCTATGTGGCCACGATCATCGCGAGGGTGTGCCGGAATGGTCCGAGGCCGCCATGCAAGCCCTGCCACTGGGACCTTTGGTGGAGCTCCCTATGAGGCCACGATCCTCGTGAGGGGCGTGCGGAAATGGACGTTCAATCACTAGAATAATTGTCTTAACAACATTCGCACACAGAAACCCCCATTGTCCAAGGGTGCCAAGTGACGCTGTTTCGCCGCACCGTGGCTGTCTGCACCAACAACCAAAAAGAATGGCCCTGAACTGCAATGATGTAAAACCAAACTGTTTTACTATTCTTTCTTATGTTGTATTTTATATTTAAATTGTTTTTATTTGTATTATTATATATTATGTGTTGCTATTGCTTGTTATCTTTATATATGAAAAAATGGGTTATTATATGTTTTGTTTATTTATCATTTTACTACCTCAGCAAAGCTTCATTATCTCACCAGTGATCATGCGATGCATCTGTGCTACACACAGCGGTAATCGGATTCGAACCTGCATCGGAAGGAGCCAAGAGGAAGAAGAGGGAGGGAGCAGGAGAGGGAGGAAGGAGAACACCCCAAAAGCGTGCATCGTGTCATGCAGACACCACACTCAGGAGCGAGGCCTCCAGTCCCTGAATGGCCGGAACGGGTGCGACGCAAGGGGGAGCCGGGGGGACCGCGTCTGTTCCCAGTCGAGGAAAGCGTCGGCTCTGCAACGCACCAGCAGCTGGAGCCGCCGTTGAAATGAAGGTACAGATCTGGCGCGAATGACAAAGTCAGGTAGCAAGTTGCACACCCTTGTGGCTCCTATGGCTGAATGCAACAAGTAATCTGGGCTTTGGAACGGCGGCTCTACGAGATGACGCCCGCGGCGCCTGGGGGCACGAGGAAGAGGGGGAGAAGAATCAAGACGGAAAAAAACGCGAAAAACACGCCGGACCAGAGCCCAAGACAGCGCGGTGAATCACGCCCAGAATGCTGATGTCTCTGCGAGTGCTCAGTGGCGCGAGATTAAAATGCCACAAGGCATCGCGCGGCGAAAAGCCCAAAGAACGCAGAAACTGCGTTTGTAAAGAACTTAGAGGAGCAAGGACAGAAGAGGAAGCATGATATTTGGCAGATGTGCGATATTCAAGGTATAACAAAACGTGAGAATTGTACAAATTCACACAATCCGCGTCACAATAGTAACTGCGGGTGCGAATAAGTGAGCGCATCTTCCACGAAGCACCTGCTACGCAGCTCTCTACAGCATCGCACATAACAAGTTTAGGGTTGAAGAGTACACCCAAAATCTTAAAATTATCGCCTGCCGGCCGCGTCCGGGAGACAACATGAAAATGTTCTTTCCCAGCGTCGAAAGTCACCCTGTTAGCGCGGCCCCATTCATGCAAAGACGACTGGCAGGAACGCAATTACGCTTCCTCGTGCGACGTTGTCGCAGGCAGCGCTCTCCATGCATTAAAATCGTCTGCAAAAACGACCTCTTCAAAATGACTGCTCTTGTTGCCATGCATGTGTCTGCCCAATGACAATTCCACAAGGAAGGACCGAAAACTGTGCCCTGATACGCCACGTGTTGCATAGCAATTGGCTGGACTGTTGCCCACCAACTACCACGCGACCTAGGACGCAACCAGCTTTTCAACAAGGACAGTATACAATCGGGCACAGTGAATGCTCTGAGCGAATTTCGGAATCGACGCGATCAAAAGCACCCGGTACATCTGAGCAGTACAGAACAACGATCACCCCTAGTGGCAGTGCCAAAAGCCATGAAAACATGAAAAGAAGAATGGCATCTCTGGCACCATGTTCTTCTCTGTAAGCCGATTGAAAAGGACCATAAGCCCCGACTTTCTCCAGACGAGGTAAAAACAAAGTGCCCAGTTCCACCACTCGAAACCTGCGAAGTAAACTCGAGCCCTCTGTAGTGGTCAGGGCCTGTGATAAACAAAAGGAAAGTCCAGCGCGGGCACCATGCTTCCGGCCAACGCCCGCGCCGAAAGATGAGCCGTGCAATTAAAGCAACTGATGAACCAAGCTACCGAACACATGCTTTTCTAACATGCGTCGGCACTTCGTCCGGCCCCGTGCCGCTGTCGCTCTCAGAGCACCGAATTCCGGGGGACCCGGATTTTCGACATCGCTTAACGTGCCGAATTCTAGGGGGCCCAGATTTTCGAGTTCTCTCAATTCTTGGCCTTATCTGTCCTCGTCTCTTCCTGTCGCCCGCTTGTCCCCTGCCTCTAGTTCAATGCCTGTTTCACGCGTGGATTTCTCTCAAAGGAGACTTACACAATACTTTACTTTTTCTGCGCCTGTTGTATCCGGGGCGCCGCCTCGAGACGGGAGTCCGCGCGAATCCGGATTCTCACCATCTTTTGCAATCGAACACCTTACCATTTTACATGCGAATCTCGACCGTTACTTGACACACCAAGCGGAGCCTGAAGGTAGTCTTTCCCTTCTCCCCTTTTTCCCCTCCTTAGTTCTGTTGGATAAGACCAAGCTTGATGAGAGTTGTACATACCCAACTCTGTCTGGATACACTATTCTACGCCGTCGAGATCGTGACGCTCAGGGCGGCGGTGTTTTAGCGTTCGTCCGGGATGATCTTGTAGGTTAATTTTCTCCTCTACCTCCCTCCAGAGGTGCAGAAATCGTTTGGTCCATAGTTCATTATTATTTAGGTCCCGTTTTGATTGCGGCGTGGCATCGTCGACCGCATTACGGAGAGACCGGTTCGATAAACGCATTCGCTGCGGAGTGGAGCTCCTATTCTAGCGCTGCGATTGGTACAATAATAATTGGAGATCTCAATTTGCACAACATCCCGCGGTTGCGTTCTCGAATAACTTCGCCTGAGGGGCCTGCAATGCAGAGGTGGCGTGCGTTGCATGGATTCCTTGTTGCCCCCCCCCTCCCCCCACCGATAGTGGCACTGGTCCATTTGATGTTTTAGACATATGCGCAGAGCCGTTGCCTCTTATTATTTAACCCGGCTTATTTTGAGAACAGGCGTCTGACCTAGCACATGGAAGTTGCATTGGACTCATCCTTTGTTAAAAAGCCGTTCTCAGCACGACCCGAATGATTACCGTGGCCTGCAGCTCACAGCGCAGATATCCAAAGCAGCAGAGCGGGGCGACGGAGAATTCAATTTGCTTATACGCCTGGCAGGGGAGCTCGCGATGCCATCCTCTACTTCCCATTAGAATGGCTTCTTGCGTTCTCGCAACGCTTCCGCATTGCAGTATATTGTTCGGATGTTTCAGGCGCCTTTGATAAGGTCTCTTCTCAACGCTTGCTGCAAAAACTTGAGCGACCGGGAATCCACCCGCGAATCCTTGCGGTTCTCGCGAGCTGGCTTGACGGCTGTCGTGCGCAGGTCGTCGCTGGAGGCGCGCTTTCGCTTGCCTTCCCCCTGGCCGGCATGGTGTTTCAAGGCACTGCGTTTGGACCTGGCCTGTGGAATGTATTCTACGCGGACTCGCACCAAGCCATCTCGATAACAAGTTTTCATGAGATCGCTTACGCAGACGATCTGAATTCCTTTAAGTTTCTAGACAGCAGCGTATCTAATCACGACGCCTTTGCAGCCATGCGGCTCTGTCAGGCCAACCCACTCGCGGGGGCAAGCTAACGGAGTTAGTTCTGATCAGAGCAAAAAAAGCATGCACATCTTATCTCCGTCTCAACCGGGGGATTTGTTCGGTCTTTGATTGTAAACTTTAATCCATGAGTCAATCGACGAGTAGGCTCGCGAAGCCGGGCGGCGTTCATTTTCTTTGTTGCACAGTCACCGATACTTTACCATACGTGAGTGAATTGTTTTATATAAAAATACCGCATTCCGGCACTTTCGCACGCGTCTACCAGTGCATTGCACCAAATAGATGCAGCACGTCGTTTTCTCAATGTTTTAAATTTAACTGACGACAACGCGCTTCTTCGGTTCAAGGGACATTGCTATTCTGGGTGTTCTTCATCGTTCCGTTCTCGGGTTGGGTCCTTCGCCGCTCTTTGCCTTCTTCTCTCTTGCCCCCGCCCCCTCCCTCCTTCGCTCCACCCGGTCCAGACGGGCAGACGTCGCGACCGCATTCTTCGTGACACTTGTCATGCTCGTTCGCCCGACTATGCGTTGCGATCCTCGCTCGGAGCTGTCCGGTTGCACAACATCCTCCTAGAGGCGATCACTGAGGCCAATTCTGTGCAAGACTTTCAGTCTCGCCTTCAAGTTTTTGTCGTGATTGCGTTCTGCAAAGTGCCCCTGCATGGCGCAATTTTAAATTGGAGACAGCCGTTCGCTTTCCACCCGCTCCTCTTCTTCGCTGACTGGAGCTTGGCTTGGTCATTCCCCCTTCGGCCTCCTCCTCATCCTCTCCCCTCTCTGCTCTTCCTACTCGTTTTTTTTGTTGTTTGCACATGGTGTCTCTCGTCGCCAGGCGGCCGTTTGCTGCTTTCCCGGAACTCTGATTTGGTAAGAGAGACTGTGTGTCCGAAGCTGATTAAATATTTGTTTCCGTCTTTTTTTTTATTTATATATATTTTTTTTTTATAAAAAAAAAAAAAAAAAAAAAAAAAAAAAAAAAAAAAAAAAAAAAAAAAAAAAAAAAAAAAAAAATCCTCGCTACAATAAGGTTTCCTCACGTGATCTCGGAAGGTCAACATCATTCAAAAAGTTGCACAGCGAATGGCACGCGAAGAGAAACAAGCGACAAGCAGCACCAAAAAATATGGATTTGCCCTTGAAACGCCCGCAGGACCTTGAAAACCGTTTCTGGCCTTGAAATGACTGCCAAACGCATAGCCAGAAGCGAATGGAGAGAGGAAGAGAAGGGAGGAGGAGGGAGGGGGAAGGGAGGAGGGAGGGAGGGGGAGGGAAGGAAGAGCAGCAGGCAGAACAACAACAGAGGAGAGCGAGGAGGACGAGAAGGAGCGAGAGGCGCCGGACGCGCAACGGTTAAAACAGCCCCTGCTGCGCTCCGCACAGAGCACAAGACAGGGGGGAGGAGAAGGCGAGAAAAGAAGGGACGACGGACGACAGCAACAGCAGAACAACAACCGAAGGCCGACGGCGGGACCCAACAGCAGCAGGCAGGAGGGAGGAAGGGGAAGGAGGAAGGGAGAGAGGGGGGGGCAGGGAGGGGAAGAGGAGGAGGGAGACAGAGGCGAGGAGGATCAGCCGCGCCAGTCGCGACACCCGCGAAGAGGATGGAAGGCGAGCGGGACGCGAGACGAAAACGTGGAGCTCCAGACATCGCAATGGCAGGCCCGCGCACGGAGGAGGCGCTGAAGCCGCCCTTGAAATCTTGAAACCGACGCTGCGCTGATGACATAATCCGGCAGAAGATTATATATCCGCGTCGCCCCACTAGCAGAAAGCAATATGTAATCTGGCGACTCGAAAGATGGCTCCTCCACGCGCCGCCAGTGTCGCACGGGAGCCCGGGGCGGAGGGGGAGAGGAAGCCAAGCGGAAAAACCGGGAGAAGCAGAGAGGACCGAGTCCCAACACCGCCCTGTGGATGACTCCGAGAATGCTGATGTCACGCCGCGTGTTTACAGAAGCCAAATTGAAATACATCAATGCGTCAAAGCAGAAATATCGAGCGAACGCAAAAAACGCGTCAGGAGAGCGCCCAGAGGAGCCAGCACCGACGACGACGCGTGGCTTACAGCACTCGTGCGATATTCAATAGATGACAAAATGTGCGCTTTAAATACACAAATCAGTTCAGCATCATTATGGAAACGGCGGGTACGAAAAAGACTGTACAAACGCCACGAGGCACCAGATACGCACTTGACGATACCATCAATCATCAACAACTTCGTATCAAAATGAATGCCGAGAATTTGCAAGCCGGCACCCACCGGGCGAGAGCGCGACAGAATGTGCATCCTCTCCTTGGTGGGATCGAAACTAACGCGGTTGGCCTTTCCCCAGTCGTGCAGTGACGATTGGCAATAGCGCGCAAGTGCGAAGGCTTCCTCGTCTGTGACAGCCGGCGCAACAGCCTTCCATGCACTCAGGTCATCAGCGTATACAACTTCTTCAAACCCAACGGAAAGCGTAGCTAAATAAGAATCAGAGAAATAAGTATTCCACAAGGATGGGCCGAAGAAAATGCCTTGATAAACCATGTCTTGCATTGGAAAAGGCTCGGACTCCTGTCCGTTTACCACCACCCGCGCAGAACGAGGGCGAAGCAAGCTCCCCATGAGTTCGACGAGTGATCTTTGGACGCCAAAAGGGCGGAGCTTATCACACAAACGATTTCGTTCAACGTGATCGAAAGCACCAGACACATCAGAGCGGTAGAGGGCAACCCGGGAAGAGAGGGAGAAGGAAAGGAGCCAAGAGAGAACGAGGAAAAGGAGAGCGCCCCGGGCGCCGTGCTGCTGGCGATATGCAAACTGGCGTGGGCCGAACGCCCCGATCCGTTCCAAACGAGGGATAAACAGCGTGCCAACAATGCGCTCCACGACTTTCGATAGCTGGGCGGTAAGATGCAATCCTCTGTAATTATCTGCATCCGCTGCCGTGTTCTTTTTGCGCAGTGGAAACAGCCAGTGACAGCACCAAGACGCAGGCCAACGAGAGTGTGTAACGATCGATCGTGCTAAAAGACAGACGGGCAAGGCTAGCTCAACGGCGCAAGTCTTAAGCACTCTTGCCAGCAACAGATCAGGACCCGCACCGCTGTCTGCTCTAAGCGTGGCCAAAAAATACTTCGCAGTGCGGACTCTGATACGGAGAAAGCCATCTGGCTCAACTCATTTAAAACAGGGTCCGGCAAACTCCATTTGCCGACAAAGCTCTTCGCGAATACTTCTGCTTTGTCCCGGCTCTCAACAACCCAAGACCCGTCTGATCTCTTCAAAGGAGAAGATGAAGGCATGACAATCCGGCTTAAAATCGAGCTGGACAGCTTCCACCACAATTTGCCCCCTCGCCGAAGGGATCGAAGCTTAGCGCGCGTGTGTTCTATAAAACAATTATGCGCTTGCAACAAGCCCGCGCTACAACGTTGGCACGCAGCAGGAAAGAACTCAGTTCCTGCGGCGAGGGTTTTTTTCCTAAACCAGTTTCAAGCATTCATCTGTCAACCAAGGGTGGGAAAAGCGAGGACACGAGGAAGAGGAAGGGATCGATTCACTCATAAAGCCAAGAATAATGTCCGTTAAAAGCTTGGCGGAAACATCCGGATTGCAATTTGAAATCCACTGCCAATCCTGAGAGCGTAGCCGTGCTTGCAGTAGAGCCCAATTGGCTTCACTAAAAATCCAAATCTTCCGCGGGAGGCGCTCAAAGGAAAGAGGAGGAACTGATACTCTGATGGACAAAGCACAGTGATCAGCTATTTCGCTTATCACTTCCACAGTTAAAATATCTGGTACATCTGTTAGAACAAGATCTAAAAGATAAGCCCCCCGAAAGGGGCGGCGCACCCGCTGTGACAAACCTCGGCCCTGCGCACATTTCTTCAAATGCATCCCTTCCGGGGTTGTAGAATGGCTATGAATCAACCAAGACACATGATGAGCATTAAAACCACCAACTAAAATTGTGCTTACGCACTGATGCTGAAGACTGTCCCATTCTGAACGAAGGACATCAATAGAAGCAATTTCTCCGTATCGCGGCCGGCGGTACATCCATCCTACAAGGAGTGGGCCAGAAGTGCAATGCACTAAAATCCACGCCAACTCCGCGGCGGGAGAAATTAAAAGTCGGCAGCACGCGGGAACAAGATGATCAACAACAAAAACAATTACCCCACCGGATTGGTGCGCACTGTCGTTACGAGCAATCAACGTATAACCATGCAAACACGGATGCGGCACAGAATCGTTTAACAAAGTCTCACTTAAACAGACAATGTGAGGAAGAGAAGCGATTATCCCGGCAAAGCAACCTAACAGCAAAGTGTAGGAGCATATCTGGAAGCATTCCCCTTAAGATTCGGATGAGAATCCAGTTGTAGAATTCTGCTGTTCTCGCAGTCGTAGTCACATTCGCGATGACAGTCTCAGTGGCAACGGCAGTCGCAGTCACAGCCTCAGCCTCAGACTGCCTCAGCCTCAGCCTCAGCCTGCCTCAGCCTCAGCCTGCCTCAGCCTCAGCCTCAGCCTGCTTCAGCCTCAGCCTCAGCCTGCCTTCAGCCTCAGCCTCAGCCTGCCTCAGCCTCAGCTGCTCAGCCTCAGCCTCAGCCTCAGCCTCAGCCTCAGCCTTCCTCAGCCTCAGCCTCAGCCTGCCTCAGCATCAGCCTTCAGCCTCAGCCTCAGCCTGCCTCAGCCTCAGCCTCAGCCTGCTTCAGCCTCAGCCTCAGTCTGCCTTCAGCCTCAGCCTGCCTGCCTCAGCCTCAGCCTGCATCAGCCTCAGCCTCAGCCTCAGCCTGCCTCAGCCTCAGCCTGCCTCAGCCTCAGCCTCAGCCTCAGCCTCAGCCTCAGCCTCAGCCTGCCTCAGCATTCAAAATGTGGCCCGGGAATGGAGTTCTGGGAACTCGAAGAGCACGAAGTGGCCTACAGTTGGCTCCGGGCATTCAAAATCATGCCCAGGAATGGAGTTCTGGGAACTCCATTCCTGGGCATGATTTTAGCCTGCCTCAGCCTCAGCCTGCTTCAGCCTCAGCCTCAGTCTGCCTTCAGCCTCGGCCTCAGCCTCAGCCTGCCTCAGCCTCAGCCTGCTTCAGCCTCAGCCTCAGCCTCAGCCTGCCTCAGCATCAGCCTGCCTCAGCCTCAGCCTCAGCCTCAGCCTGCCTCAGCCTCAGCCTCAGCCTGCTTCAGCCTCAGCCTCAGTCTGCCTCAGCCTCGGCCTCGGCCTCAGCCTGCCTCAGCCTCAGCCTGCCTCAGCCTCAGCCTCAGCCTGCCTCAGCCTCAGCCTCAGCCTCAGCCTCAGCCTGCCTCAGCCTGCCTCAGCCTCAGCCTGCTCAGCCTCAGCCTCAGCCTCAGCCTCAGCCTCAGCTTCAGCCTCAGCCAGCCTCAGTCTGCCTTCAGCCTCGGCCTCAGCCTCCGCCTGCATCAGCCTCTGCCTGCAGCCTCAGCCTCAGCCTCAGCCTGCCTCAGCCTCAGCCTGCCTCAGCTCAGCCTCAGCCTCAGCCTCAGCCTGCTTCAGCCTCAGCCTCAGTCTGCCTTCAGCCTCGGCCTCAGCCTCAGCCTGCCTCAGCCTCAGCCTGCATCAGCCTCAGCCTCAGCCTCAGCCTGCCTCCATCAGCCAGCCTCAGCATCAGCCATCAGCCTCAGCCTCAGCCTGCCTCTGCCTCAGCCTGAGCCTGCTTCAGCCTCAGCCTCAATCTGCCTTCAGCCTCGGCCTCAGCCTCAGCCTGCCTCAGCCTCAGCCTGCATCAGCCTCAGCCTCAGCCTCAGCCTGCCTCAGCATCAGGATGCCTCAGCCTCAGCCTCAGCCTGCCTCAGCCTCAGCCTGCTTCAGCCTCAGCCTCAGTCTGCCTTCAGCCTCGGCCTCCGTCTCAGCCTGCCTCAGCCTCAGCCTGCATCAGCCTCAGCCTCAGCCTCAGCCTGCCTCAGCCTCAGCCTGCCTCAGCATCAGCCTGCCTCAGCCTCAGCCTCAGCCTGCCTCAGCCTCAGCCTCAGCCTCAGCCTGCTTCAGCCTCAGCCTCAGTCTGCCTTCAGCCTCGGCCTCAGCCTCAGCCTGCCTCAGCCTCAGCCTGCATCAGCCTCAGCCTCAGCCTCAGCCTGCCTCAGCCTCAATCTGCCTTCAGCCTCAGCCTCCTCTGCCTCTGCTTCAGCCTCAGCCTCAGTCTGCCTTCAGCCTCGGCCTCAGCCTCAGCCTGCCTCAGCCTCAGCCTGCCTCAGCCTCAGCCTCAGCCTGCCTCAGCAATCAAAATGTGGCCCGGGAATGGAGTTCTGGGAACTCGAAGAACACGAAGTGGCCTACAGTTGGCTCCGGGCATTCAAAATCATGCCCAGGAATGGAGTTCTGGGAACTCGAAGAGCACGAAGTGGCCTACAGTTGGCTCCGGGCATTCAAAATGTGGCCCGGGAATGGAGTTCTGGGAACTCGAAGAGCACGAAGTGGCCTACAGTTGGCTCCGGGCATTCAAAATGTGGCCCGGGAATGGAGTTCTGGGAAGTCGAAGAGCACGAAGTGGCCTACAGTTGGCTCCGGGCATTCAGAATGTGGCCCGGGAATGGAGTTCTGGGAGGTCGAAGAGCACGAAGTGTGTGACTGTTTGCGAAAAACGAATTCGGACACGAGTTCGGACACAGCTCCCCGGATCCCGCCCCGACCCCCCTGCGGAGTCATCTGCTGCTCTCTGTTGAGCCTACTAGAAACCTATCAGCAAACGCTGTTAGGTAAAAAGAGAGAGACGAGCAGATAATTCGCCGGGATGTGCACTGAAAGAACGAATGTTAATGCAGAAGATCGTGAGGTCAGAAGCATCGATGGTGCCGGTTGGGACTGACCACAACCACCATGTGGAGGTAAGGAATCCCGCCAGCCCTTTGGGCGTGAGTGGTTTAGGGAGCTCTCTCTGTCCTCAACCCCCCTTCTTCCCCTTCGGGGAGGGGTTTACCCCTCCCCCTACCCCCTCCCCCCAGACCTGGAGAGGGAGCCCCGAGCGTCGTCAGGGGGGCCTTTTTCTACTCCTGGGAGGGCTAAAAAACGACGACCCTAACAAGGATTGTGGCCCCGACGGGGGGGGGGAGTTTGGCCCCCTTCCTATGTTGGCCCCATTTGGGGCTTCTGAGGGGGCAGCGCTCATCGCCCTTCCTAGCAAAATCATTGATTTTACAAAGGTTTTGGCCTCATTTTGTCCTTTTCAGGGGGCAGCTCTACTTTGCGCTTCTGAGGAGGTCGCAAGAGGCCCCAAGATGGACCCAAGAGGCCCCCAGGAGGCTCCCCAGAAGCCTCCAAGAGGCCCCCAAGAGGCCTCCAAGAGGCAGGAGGAGGGGCCCGAACGACACCAAGATGAGGGGCCCGAACAACTCACACCACGAGACGCCCGAACGACTTACACCAGGACGAAGAGCCCGAACGACTCATACCACGAAGAGCCCGAACGACTCACCCCACAAGGAGAGCCCGAACGACTCACACCAAGACGAGACGCCCGAACGACTCACACCACGAGGAGCCCGAACGACTCACACCACGACGCGGGCCCCGAACGACTCACACCACGAGTAGCCCGAACGAGTCACACCAGGAGGAGGGGCCCGAACGACTCACACCAGGATGAGGGGCCGAACAACTCACACCACGAGAAACCCGAACGACTCACACCAGGACGAAGAGCACGAACGACTCACACCACGAAGAGCCCGAACGACTCACACCAGGAAGAAGGGCCCGAACGACTCACACCAGACGAGACGACTCAAATCGTCCTTCTCCCGCTCCCCCCACAACGCGGCTGTACAAAGAGGCGGGAGGAACGAGAAACAGGGGAGATATGCGGGCCCAAGCGGACATACGCCTGAAAAACACGACTGTCGGCATGCTTCGCAAGAGTTGCTGCTGTGAGATGGGCTGGTGGGGATACGCAACGCGTAAAAAAAATCGAATTAGATGGCTCGGAACGCACAAAAAAAATCATGCAAAGTGCGTTGGCAGAAAGAAGGACAAGGAGGCGAAGGAGACGGAAGCACTGTGGCACGGCTTGGCGGGAATCGAAAATCCGACCCGCCCGACGGAATCTGAGAGTCAAGAGTAAGCCGGTTCGAAACATCAGAGGTAAGGCGAGGGCGCGGAAAATCAGGAGTAAGGCGGCTCGAACTTTGGAGAATAAGGCGGCTCGAAAATTCCAGCGCAAGGCCGCTCGAAAACTTCAAAAAAAAGACGCAGGACTCCGGCTTGGCCGCGAAACCTATCGCGCAATGCCGAATCACGCGTTGCGTCGATCTTTCATTTAGCGTGCTTCAAAACGAGAGACACACCACTGGAAAAAGTCAAACAGGCACCTTTGCTTCCACCTGCGCTCAAAAATACCTGGCTGCTAGAAGGAAACTGAATGAACGAAGCCTTGGAAACAGACTGACACTGACGTGGTCCACTAAAAAAATGGCCTAGTAAAGCAGGCTTCACTGCAAGGTTCGCATCTGAAACAATCTTCTGTAAATCTTATTCTATTGTCCAAAATCGACGTGTCACACCCCATCACAGCAATCTGGCAATGAGAAATGTCCATGGAATCCATCAACTGCAAGCGTCGGCCTGAAACGCGGGATAATAAAAAACCGGATTCAAATGTGGATACACGCGTCCGAACGTCCGCCATTTCGTCCTTCAGAGGGTCTGCCTGCGAAATCTCGGTCCGCAGCTTGGTCTCGACCTGGCAAAGTCTTGTCGATCGCATCACCTGGATCTGCGAATTCGTGATAGCAGTTTTCGTGACCATGTGGTGGATGATGAAGTCGAGCTTGTTATTCTGGGTTGCGGACTGTTCCGTCGGAACCGGTTCTTCTTGCAAGTCACCATCCGCCGCATGCTTTTTTGTTCGTCGGATTTTCGCAGCGCACTTATCCTCACCAAATCACATCGAAATTAAAAAAATACATCCAGGGTGGGAAAAAGCCTGTCTCCGACCGGGGCCACCGAAACCTGCTCGGCAGGCCGGCGGGAAAGACGCAGAAGGACAAGGAAAAGAAAAAAATAGGAGAACAACAAAAGAAAAACAGTAAAAGACAGAGAGAGAGAGAGAGAGAGAGAGAGAGAGAGAGAGAGAGGGAGCGCAAGGGAAAAAGAAAAAGATAAGAGCAAGAGCAAAAAAAAAAACAGACAGCAACGAGAAGCAATGCGAAGAAAGAGAGAGGGAGGGACAAGAGGGGAAAGGGGGAGGAAGGGCACCAGCCCACCTGCACGACGAGCCCGCAGCGCGCGCGCCCTACGCTCTAGGCAGGCGGCCAGAGGAAGCGGAAAGAGAAACGGAACCAAGCAAGAAACGAAGACAAGAACAAGTAAAGCAAAACGAATGAAAACGAAAAAAAAAACAAGGGGAAAGACAAGGAAGAAAACGAAAAAGAACAGAGACGAAAGGAAAGGGAGAAAAAAAAGACGCAGAAAAAAAATATAATTTTCGTGACGATCTCAAAAAAAAAAAAAAAAAAAAAAAAAAAAAACGGACACTCCACAGGGGCCATCGAGCCGCCGGGCGCCTGTTCCGAAAGCGGCGCACTTCGTGGAAGGCGAGCGGCAGGCGCCACAAACGCAGCTGCGACCAAGTCGCAACCTGACCTGAGGCGCAACCTAAAGCTCAGACAATAGACGTTGGAATTCTTTCACGTCCTGGGCTCTAAGAACGCTCTCAGGAGAAAATTTACATACGAACGCCACTGAACGTGGAACGAATTATAGAATCTGGAGCCTGAACAGGGCAAGGATCGGCCACATGACGGGAATCCCTCGGAGGAGCGCGGAGGGAGACAAGAGACGAATCAAAATGGGAAAGTCTTTAAAACAACCCCGGCTCAAAAAAGAGTCCTGACAATGAGACCCAGGTTAGCTATGTCTCTTCGAAAACACAAAGGAGCTAACTTAAACTGGTGGAAGACATGAAATCAGAAATGCCCACACTGCAGAGAAACGAGCTTTGAACTCCATCCAAAGAGGCTCAGACAAACAAAGAGGCACGTGTGAAAAAAACACAAATTCTGCATTCGATGAATGATAAGATATGTGCTTTATATAACAAGACAAGCTCGGCGTCTGTGTGAAAACGTCGCGCGGTTTAAAACAGATTGTCCGAGGTCCTACTCGGGAGCGGTATCTATTAGATTTGATTCCCACTGACTTGTGCGAGTTTGCAGATGTAGCTGTTTTACCGAAAGTTGCTGACCATTATATTCTTCTTCTCTCTCTTTCTTTCCCTCCTCTTTCTGTGTGTATTTCGTCTCGCATGTGCCGGCAGTTTAATGTTTCGAATTTGAGGCGCGTCAGTGCCGATATAGACGCTGCTGATTGGAATCTTCTCTCTGGTCATCCCGATCGCGGTGCAGAGTTTCTTACTTCTGTTGTTCTCAACGGCATGCAGAAGCATGTCTAGCGAGTTTCGATCCCAGTGCAGTCTTGTCATCCTTGGCTAACTGGCAAATGCATGGAAGCCGTCTCTGCCAAAGCGGAGGCAGCCGGCAGCGATGAATTCCCATCCGCTGTTCGGCATTGCAGTGCTGTTTTATTGAAATCTTTCAAGCAGCATTGCGATCGCATTCGTTCGAAGCTTCGTTCCCTGCCTCGGGGCTCGAAAGCTTGGTGTCGATTGTCGAATGAATTATTTGGTAAATTGGTCAAGTCTTCGTCGCCCGCCCTTCGCCGTGTGAATGGCGCTTGGGCGATTCGTGCTGACGAGAAGGCTGACTTTTTTGCGTCGTCGTTTCAGGGTCGCCGGCATGTCCCGACGTTGCAGGACAATAGTTTTTCTGCGGTGGTGCAGCGAGCCCCAGTGGAGCAGACTTCTTTCTTCCCCGTACGGGTTAGGCATGCAAGATTTGTTTTAAATCATTTAAGCAGTGACTCTGCCACCGGTCCAGACGGCATTCATGTTCGTGTTTTAAAGTCTTGCTCGTCTTCTCTCGCCTTTCCCCTTGCTCTACTCGTTCGTTCTATTCTCAGATTCGGAGTTTGGCCTTCTTGCTGGCGATTGCATCACATTTGTCCTCAATACAAGAGGGAGGCGATGCATGATCCGAAAAACTACAGAAGAATTCATTTAACTTCACAACTGTCTAAGTGTGCTGAACGTATTCTCCTCTCTGTCCTCCTCCCTCGCGTCTCTCGGTCGCTTCTGTTCGGGCCATTTCAATTCGCGTACAATCCAGGCCATGGCGCCAGAGATGCGATATCTTAGTTTCTTCTTACTTGGCTCCTTCTCATCTCTAGCGGCTGCCGCATAGGTTTGTACTGTTCAGATGTGGCCGGCGCCTTCGACAGAGTGAAATCCGAACGACTTGTGTCGAAGTTGCGTGCTTTCGGCCTTCCGACTCGTTTATGTAATGTATTTGCCAGCTGGCTGGAGGCTCGCTCCGCTCGCGTCACTCTCGCAGGTGCCTGTTCTAGAACCATTGAAATGACCGACATGGTCTTTCAGGGCACTGTGCTCGGCCCACCTTTTTGGAATTTATGTTTCAGTGACGCTCGGGAGGCCATCATCAGAATGTTGTTTCCAGAAATTATTTGTGCTGATGATTTGATTGCTTTTCGTCCTTTTCCTCTCGCCACCTCCGATGCTGATGCGTTTGCGTCGGTGCAGCAGTGTCGGAGCTGCTTGCATGAATGGGGCCGTGCAAACGCAGTTGTTTTTGAGCCTTCTAAAGAAAGCTTGCACATAGTATCGCGGGGCCGGCCGGCAGGAAGCAATTTCAAAATTTTAGGTGTCGACTTCGACTGTAAACTTATAATGACAGATGCGGCGCAGAGCTGCGTGCACGAGTGTGGCTGGAGGCTGCAACGATTAATGCGCACGCGGCGTTTTCACGCAGACGCCGAGCTTGTCTTGAGATATAAAGCGCATATTATATCATTCATCGAATACAGAACTTGTGCTTTCACACATGCCTCTAACTCCGTCTTGGCCTCTTTGGATCGAGTTCAAAGCTCGTTTATCCGCAGTGTGGGAATTTCTGATTTAGATGCACTCCACCACTTCAAGTTAGCTCCTTTGTGTTCTCGAAGAGACATAGCCAACCTGGGCCTCATTCACAGGACTCTTCTTGGGGCCGGCCCGGCTTGTTTCAAAGAATTCTTCCAACTTGACTCGTCTCCTGCCCCCCTCCGCGCTCCTCCCAGGCATTTCCGTCACGTGGCCGATCCCTGCCCTGCGGGCTCCAGATTATGTAATTCGTTCCACGTTGGGCGGCGCTCGCATGTACAATCTTCTCCCTGAGAGCGTTGTCAGCGCCCAAGACGTGAAAGAATTCCAACGTCTACTGTCTGAGCTTTTGTGTTATGCCTCAGGTCAGGTTGCGACCTGGCCACAGCTGTTTTCGCGGCGTCTGCCGCTCGCCTTCCACGAAGTGCGCCGCTTTCGGAACTGGCGCCCGGCGGCCTGATGGCCCTTGCGGGGTGCTCAGGCGTTTTTTTCTTGAGACAGCCACGAAAAATTATGTTTGTTCTGCGTCTCTTCTTCTTCCTTCCTTTCGTCTCTGTTCTTCTTCGTTCCCGTCCTTGTCTTTTCCCCTATTTTTCTTCTCGTCTTCGTTCGTTCTCCTTTTCTTGTTCTCGTCTTCGTTTCTTGCTTGGCTCGTTGCCTGCTGCTGCCGTCTGTCGTCGTTCTTCTGCCTCCTTCCCTTCCTCTTTCCGCTTCCTCTGGCCGCCTGCGTGGAGCGCAGGGCGCGCGCGCTGCGCGGTCACCGTGCACGTGGGCTGGTGCCCTTCCCCCCCCCTCCCCCCTCTTCTCCCTCCCTCTCTCTTTCTTCGCGTTGCTTCTCGTTGCTATCTGCTCTCTCTGCTCTTGTTCTCTTCTTTATTTCTCTCTCTCTCTCTTCTCTCTCTCTCTCTCTCTCTCTCTCTCTCTCTCTCTCTCTCTCTCTCTCTCTCTCTCTCTCTCTCTCTCTTCTCTCTCTCTCTCTCTCTCTCTCTCTCTCTCTCTCTCTCTCTCTCTCTCTCTCTCCTCTCTCTCTCTCTCTCTCTCTCTCTCTCCTCTCTCTCTCTCTCTCTCTCTCTCTCTCTCTCTCTCTCTCTCTCTCTCTCTCTCTCTCTCTCTCTCTCTCTCTCTCTCTCTCTCTCTCTCTCTCTCTCTCTCTCTCTCTCTCTCTCTCTCTCTCTCTCTCTCTCTCTCTCTCCTCTCTCTTCCTGTCTTTCTCTTGCTCTTCTCTTCTCTTTTTTCTTTTTTTTCTACGAGACCTCTGCAAGCGAACACATCTCACCATCAGTCAGCGCCAAATAAAAAGTTAGAAATTCAAGAATTCAATGCCATAAAAACTTGCACTGCGGCGAAGGAAGCGGCCAGAGAGCGGGAGCAAACAAAAACAAGGACCACAAACTTGAAACTTCTGGAAGGCAGCAGACCCGCCCGAGGGAGGGGAAGGGGGGGAACGAGAAGGCGGGAGGGGGGGGGAGGGGGGGGAAGGACGAGAGGGAGCAAGCAGACGACGACGGAGGGAGGGGAGGAGGAGGAGGAGGAGGAGGAGAGGGAGGCGCCGAACGCGCACCGCAGGAAAAAAGTCCCTGCTGCGATCCACACAGCGAACAGGACCGGGGGGGAGGAGGAGGGAGAAGGAGGAGGGACGACGGACAGACAGAAGGCAACGACGACGAACGACAGCGGCGGCGAGACCGACAGCAGCAGGCAGGGAGACGGAAGGAGGGAGGGGGGAAGGGAGGAGGAAGGAGGGAGAGAGGGAGAAGACGAGAAGGGCAGAGAGAAGAAAGCGAAACGATCCGGGAAGCCCGGCAGCAGCGACCACTAGCGCGGGGGCCTCCAGTCGCGGCAAGACCGGGGAGGGTGAAAAGCGAGAGGGAGGCGGCAAGAAAAGGTGGAAGGCCAATCGGTGCACTGCGGAGTACGTGCTCGCAAGAGACGTTGCAGCCAAGATTGAAACTCGCAGACAGTTTCCGCCTGGACGACAAAATCTGGTAGGAGGTTATATATTCGCACAGCTCCCAATGCTGAATGCAGGATGTAATCTGGGGCTTGGAACCCAAAAGGCTCTGCAAGATGACGGAAGTGACGCCTCGGCGCGCGTGCCGGCGGCACAGACGAATCCAAGCTGAAAAATCTACAAAAACACGCCGGTCCGCGACCGAGGGCGGAGCGGTGAATGACTCCTAGGATCGCCATGTCCCTGCGCGACGCCAGGGGAGCTAAGTTGAAATGAAACGACGCATCGTGAGCCGAAATGCCAATGCGCAGGAACCGGCTTTGGATCATGTCGAGTGGCTCAAGCACACTTGCGGAGGCGCGACTAACTGCGCACGTGCGGTACTCGATGAAAGAGAGCACATGCGCTTTATATAACCCCACGAGATCGGCGTCTGTGTGAAAGCGGCGCGTACGGATAAGGCTGTATATTTTTCAAGAGCACGCGGCGATACATGAGTCCACAGCGCTGTGCATGAGCAACTTGGGGTCAAATGGGATCCCGAGAATAGTGAAGTTATCACCGACGGGAGCAGATCTGGATAAAATGTGGAAACTCTCCTTCCCGCTGTCGAAAGTTACGCGGTTAGCACGACCCCACTCGTGCAAAGCAGACTGACACTCAGACATCAAGTCTAGGGCGTCCGAGCAGAGACGCACGGCAGAATGGGACGGAAAGCGTTCAAATCATCAGCGAACACTACTTCCTCGAACACTGTGCCGCGGATTGCGATACACGCGTCCGAGAAATAAGTGTTCCACAGTGGAGGGCCCCAAACGGTGCCTTGGTACACCATGTCGCTCATGGTGATAGGACTCGATTTCTGGCCGGACACCACGACGCAAGCACTGCGCTGACGAAGCCAACTGGAGATCAGCGAAACGACCGGAGGTGGAAGACTAAAGGACTGTAGCTTGGCCGCGAGTCGAGAAGAGTCAACGTGGTCGGAGGCGCCGGAGACGCCCGAACAATACAAGGGAATTCTACTCCCAAGGCCAAAGAAGGATAGCCAGGCAAGGGTAAAAAAACAGCATAGCGTCTCGTGCCCCATGTCCTCTCCGGTAAGCGAACTGGAAAGAGCCAAAAGCGCCGACCTGTTCAAGGCGTGGGATGAAAAGCTCCCCCACGAAGCGCTCCACGGCTTTGGACAGCTGAGATGTGAGTTGGATGCCGCGGTAGTTGTCTGGATCAACAACTGTGCGCTTTTTGTGTAGAGGACAAATCCAATGCACGCACCAGCATTCTGGCCATCGGGACTGCTCGACAATCTTTCTGGCCAAGAGCGAAACAGGAAGGGCAAGCTGAGCCGCGCACTTCTTTAAAACTCGCGCTGGGACAAGATCGGGCTCCCGCTGTCGGCGCGGAGATCAGAAAGAATACGCTTAGCGACACGCGTGCGAAGCCGCATAAATGCGTGAGGCGGAGCGGCAACTTCAGACAAATCCGTGAAAATGTTATCCTCGGCGGATGGAAAATCCCACTTGCGAGCGAAAAAAACTACAAAAACATCGGCCTTGTCCAAGCTCGACACTGCCCAATTTCCGTCCGGCCGCTTCAGTGAAGACGACACAGGCTTCGAAACACGGCTCGGGATCTGGTCAGACAAGCGCCACCAAACCTTGCTCCCTCGACGAAGATTGTGTAACGAAGCTCGCATACGCTACACGTAAGCTCCGTGCGCTTTCAACAAGGTATCTGAACAAACGGGGGCAGAAACAAAAGCAACTTGTGCTTGCACTGCGATGAGACATTCCGGCGTCAACCAAGGACGAAAGGAGCGATTCGCAAAAACAGAAGAAAAATACATCGAAAAATCAGTAAGACGAACAGCAGCCGAATCGACGCTCGAGTTGGATATCCACCTCCAATCCTCTGCGTCAAAAACGCGTCGCATAGAGCTCCAATCCGCATCGCGAAAACCACACTTCGCGTGCAAGTGATTCGAAAAAAAGTGGAGGACTGAAGAGAACGACCGCACAATGGTCCGCGATTTCACTAACAACTTCGATTTCAATAGGCTAGGCATGTCAGTCGAAACAAATCTAAAATATAAGGTTCACGAGTCAGTTTCCGCACTCTTTGCGAAAAACGTTTTCGGTGGCCCGTTTCTTCAAAAAAATCACCTCCGGAGTGACCGAATGAGAAAACTGAAGCCATTCTTTGTGATGGATTATTTTTTTTGTACTCCACTCCGGCACAGCAGATGACGCGACCTCACCACAGGATTAAACAATTGCAGAGCAAGAAATGCAGGGCGCGGATACAAGCAAAACCAAAACGATGGATTTGCTCATGAAACGCCTGCAAAAACTAAGATTTCGCTTCCGGCCTTAAAGTGATTGCCAAACGCATAGCCAGAAACGAAGACAGGAAAGGAGAAACGGGGAGGAGGGAGGGGCAGGGAGGGGGGAGGGGGAAGGGGGGAGGGAGACAGGAGCAGCAGAACACAACAACGGAGGAGAGAGAGGAGAACGAGAAGGAGCGGGAGGCGCCGGACGCGCAGCACTTAAAAAGTCCCTGCCGTGTGCCACACAGCGTACAGGACCGGGGGGGAGGAGAAGGCGAGAAGGAGCAGGACCGACGGACGACAGCAGCAAGCAGGACAACACACGAAGGCCGACGGCGGAAGACAACAGCAGCAGACAGGGCGAGAGAAGGAAGGGGAGGGGGGAGGGAGGGGGGAGGGGGGAGACGAGGAGAAGGGGGGGGAGAGAGGACGAGGAAGCAGAAGACGTCTGCCAAGTAGCAAACTCAAGACCTTGGCCGCCATTCCCTGTGGTTCCTCAGCGGGTGGGACGCAAGCGGAAGGCGAGGCGACACAGACGACTCCCAATCCTCACACGCCCTGGCACGGTCCAGAACGAGTTGTTGCAGGCGTCTTTGAAACGGCGGCACAGCACGAGCACGGATAATGTAATGCGGGAGCAAGTTGTAAACCCGCGTGGTGCCAATCGCGGAATGCAACAAGAAATCTGGACTGGTAAATGGCGGCCCCACCACGTGTCGCGCGTGGCGCAGGGGTGCCCGAGGATGGGGGCAGAGACGAGTCGAGGCGAAAGAAACTAGAAAAGCAAGCTGGCCCGAGACCTAAGATAGTACGATGAATGACCCCTAAGATACTGATGTCCCGGCGTGTGGCAAGCGGAGCAAGGTTAAAATGCACTAAGGCATCTTGTTTGGAAATGCCCAGAGAGCGCAGGAACCGCGTCTGGAGCGCGTCAAGAGGGGCGAGAACAGAAGCTGACGCGTGATAGATTGCACTGGTCCGGTATTCAATAAATGACAGAACGTGGGATTTGTACAGGTTCACAAGTTCCGCATCGTTGTAGAAGCGGCGCGTGCGTACTATACTAAGAATTCTCCACGACGCCGCTGCTACGCAGCTTTCAACCGCATCAACCATCACGAGTTTTGGATCGAAGACAACACCTAAGATCTTAAAAGCATCGCCAGCAGGGCGAGTGCGCGACAATAGATGAAAATGTTCCCTGCTGGCGTCGAAAGTGACGCGGTTGGCGCGGCCCCAGGCGTCACTCGCGGAGCTGCGCATATGCTTCCTCCGGGGGAATGGCCGCGGGAAGCGCCTTCCAGGCGTTGAGGTCGCCAGCAAAAACCACTTCCTCAAAGTTCAAAGATTTTGTCGCCATGCAACTGTCTGCGTAATGACAATTCCAGAGCGGTGGGCCCCAAACCGTGCCCTGGTACGCCATATCGCGCATTGCAATTGGGTTGGACTCCTGTCCCCCAACCAACACCCGGCCCACGCGTGGCCGTAGCCAGCTCTGGAGCAAGGACAAAATGCAATCCGGCACACTGAAGGCACGTAGTTTCTGTAGCAAGATATCAGAAGCAACGTGGTCAAATGCCCCTGAAACGTCAGAACAATACAAAGCAACAGTCATGCCTGCAGACAGCGCAAGAAGCCAACACAAAGTGAAATATAAAATAGCATCTCTGGCGCCATGCTCTTGCCGGCATGCGAATTGAAAAGGGCCGAACGCCCCAACACGCTCCAAGCGCGGTATGAACAAGTCGCCAAGAAGCCGTTCTACTACCTTCGAAAGCTGGGAAGTCAACTGGAGCCCTCTATAGTGGTCTGGGTCTGTAACAGCACCCCGCTTAAATAGAGGAAAAATCCAGTGTTGACACCAAATTTCAGGCCATCGCCCCTTCTGAAGGATTTAACGGGCGATCAGGGCAACAGGCACAGCGAGTTCCCGAGCGCAGGCTTTCAAAACCCGCGTTGGGAGAAGATCCGGCCCCATGCCGCTGTCCGCCCTGAGCGCACTTAAAACCTGGCGCGCGGCACGGACCCGGACACGGAGGAAGGAGGGTGAATCAGGGGGAGCCATAATCCAGGACAAATCAGAAAATTCATTATTTTCAGCGTCAGGTAAGCACCACTTGCTACTGAACGACTCTGCAAACAGATTCGCTTGATCAGAACTAGACACTGCCCAACTACCGTTCTGATACTTCAAAGGCGAGCTACCTGATTTGCTCTTCTTACTTAAAATCTGCTCAGACAGGCTCCACCACCTTTTGCTCCCCCGTTTTTCCAGGGAAAGCTTCTCTCGCGTGCGGGCAATGTGAGCGTTATATGCTTCCATTAAAATTCGACTCGTCTTTAAACACTCTGCTGGGAAAAGGTCAGTCCCAGCCACGGCTGTCTTCGCTTGCACGGCTCTGATACATTCATCCGTCAACCAGGGGTGAGAGGGGCGGAAGGAAAAAGAGGCAGACGGTGTACACCTACGAACAAAATTCATTAATAAGTCACTAAATTGCTGCACAATCTCATCCGGGCTACCAGAAGATATCCAATCCCAGCACTGCCCTGAAAGCAATTGTTTCAAACCGCGCCAGTTAGCACTACCATACAGCCAAACATCTCTGCTGAGAGTTTCCATGGGAGAGGAGGAGAAGAGAAACGGATATACAGAGCACGATGATCCGCGATTTGACTCAGAACTTCTATTGTTAAACAATCGCGTGCATCAGAAAGAACAAGATCAAGTAAATAAATGCCCCGAGTGGGAGAACGAACGCACTGTTTCAAACCTTCGTCATATACAATGTGCTTCAAATATGTGCCCTCCGGTGTCACCGAGTGGCTGTGCCGCAACCAATGCGTATGATGAGCGTCGAAATCACCTACAATCACAGTGCTGACAGCATTCAATCGCAAAGAACTCCATTCTTCTCGCAAAGTGTCAAATGATGCTGTCTCTCCGTACCGAAGACGGCGGTAGAAACAGCCTAATAACAAAGGACCAAACTGCATTGTACTAAAATCCACGCTAATCCTGCCGCGTTCGATTCTAAAAGCAAGGAACAGGATGAGACAAGGGAGTCGAGAACAAAAATGATGACACCACCGGCTTGCTGCTGACTGTCTTTCCGCGCCAAGGCTGTGTATCCACACAAACTCGGATGAGGATTGGCCTCATTCAGCCAAGATTCAAAGAGACAAACGATGTGAGGCAAAGAAGCGAAAAGAGAAAGGCGAGCTGATAGTTCCTCGTTGTGTGCGTTCAGAGAACGAATATTTACATAGAAAATGGTGAGGTCAAGGTCGCGAACAGACGGTGTCGGCTGGGAGTCGCCACAGCCACCGTCTGGAGGAAAAGGAAACGAATTCACAGGCTCAACCAAATTCATGCAGAGCGCGCTGGGAGAATTCGGGTCGGGGAGGCGGAGGAGGCGGAAGCAACAGGTCGAGAGTAAGGCGTTGAGACATCCCCGGAGTAAGGCATAGAGGCATCCATCTCACGGCGCAGATTTCTAAAGCAGCAGAGCGACTTTTTAGTTCTTTGTTCGTCCCCCGGATGTGTCGCGAGTTGCGTTTCGGAGAATTCCAATTCGCTTACACACCTGGCCGCGGTGCCCGCGACGCCCTGTTATTTTTAGTACTCTCTTGGCTCCGCGCTTTTGCTGCGAGAAAGCGTGTCGCAGTATATTGTTCGGACGCGTCCGGCGCCTTCGACAGAGTGTCGTCGCGCCGCCTGCGCGCCAAGTTGGCAGCAGCTGGTATGCCAGCACCTCTTCTTGCTGTTTTGGAGGACTGGCTGTCCCCAAGATCAGCGCATGTTGTTGTGAATGGTGCTCTGTCCCGTGTCGTGCGCATGTGCGACATGATTTATCAGGGCACGGTCTTGGGTCCTCCCCTGTGGAACATATATTACGCTGATGCCCAGGATCCGATAGAAGACAGCGGTTTTCAAGAGATCGTGTTCGCTGATGATTTAAATGCTTTCCGCTTGGTAGACACAGACCTCACTGACGACGAAGTATTCGTGCTGATGACTGTATGTCAGCAGAAGCTGCACACTTGGGGAAAAGCAAACGGAGTTTGCTTCGACAGCTCCAAAGAAAGTATGCACATCATGTCTGCGAGCAGGCCGGCCGGCGAAAACTTTAAGCTGCTTGGCGTCGTGTTTGATTGTAAATTACTCATGCACGAGGCGGCCCAGGCATGCGCGTGCGAAGCAGGCTGGCGCACGACGTCGCTCCTGCACTCGCGGCGTTTTTATTCAGTGCGCGAAATGATTTTATTATATAAAAGTCACGTGCTCTCTTATATCGAATACCGCACTGCTGCTCTCAGTCACGCTTCCACGTCGGTCCTTGGCTTAATAGATTCTGTTCAACAGCGGTTCTTGTCAGCCTTGGGAGTGTCTCCGGCTGCTGCTCTGTTGCAGTACTCCCTCGCGCCTCTAGCGTCTCGTCGTGATGATATTGCTGTTCTCGGTCTGATACACAGGACGGTGCTAGGCATCGGGCCCCCTATGTTCTCGACTTTCTTCGCTTTGGACTCTTCGCTTCCTCCCAGGCGTGCCTCTCGTCGCCACCGCCATCATTTGATCGACCCTTGCGACATCCGTGCTCCAGACTACCTAATCCGTTCCGCACTCGGCGCAGTGCGAGTCTATAACATTCTTCCAGACAGCGTTGTCCAGCAGCGCAGCGTTCACGACTTCCAGCGGTGCCTGCAGGAGCTGCTGTGTCACCGCCTCAGGCTCGGCCAGCACGGGTGGGAAAAAACCTTCGACTGGCGCGGACCAATGGCTTTTCACCCTCTGTTGGCCCTCCGGGGGTGGAGGCCCCCCTAGAGTGGCGTCCGAAATCAGCTGGCGCTTTTGTTGCATTTCCTCCTCTCCTTCCGCGTTCTCCTCCCTTCCTCCTCTTCTTCCTTCCGCTCTCGTCGATTGCCGCGCGAAGCGTGTTGCAACTCTTCGAACGGCCTTTCTGCCGCTCTGCTGAGTTGGCACGAGGTGAGGAGTTGTGTTGTGATCGAGGCTGATAAAAAAAAAAAAAAAAAAAAAAAAAAAGGCATTGAGACACCTCCGGAGTAAGGCGGTGAGTCAACTCCGGATCCGGAGTAAGGCGATGCAAAAAATATGCGGCTGAATTTCGTGCGAAACGCGAATACCGCTCAACAAAACGCTTCAGGAACGATGAATCTGATCGAGGGCCTCGCCGTCGAGATCGACAAAGAGGGGGCCGCACACTTCTCACAGGGTGAAGGGCAACAGAACAACCGAAAGAAGAGAAAAGAAAGATCTGTGAACAAAATTGTGTGCGACCCCGTGCTCTCTACAGGGTCAAATCGCTGTGAGGCGCCAAAAAACTACCAATCAAATCTGTTGGCTCCTGCTTAAAAGCAGGCACGGACTCGACGGTGATCACACGTGACTTCCAGTCAATGTAAATCACACTGCGAGGAAGCTTCGCCTTCAATTTTTTCTCAGCCTCTCGCAGAGCCCAGTCTCGCGACACATTCAAACGCGATTTAGCAGGCTTGGCGGCTAAACGACCAGAACTGGTCTGCAAAACTTTGCCTTTACCGCCTAATAATTGCAAAAACACGCGAGCGTCGCGGTCGGTAGCAAACTGAACGAACGATGCCTTAGATACCTGCTGAGCATTACGAGGGCCACTGAAGAAATGTCCAATGCGCAGAGGCTTCACTGCAGGATTAAGATCATTCACGATCTTGTTCAATTCTTCCACGCGCTTGCTCAGGTCAGAGGTGTCGAATCCGGAGAAAACAATCTGTAAATTTGAAGCGTTCATCGAATTGAGAAGGTTCAAATGACGAACACTCAAGGCAGACAAACTTTGTGGACGAGACTGCAAATCGGATACCTGTTGTTTCAATGTCTCAATCTCCGACTTCACGGGCCCCAACACCGACTCAACATGAAACTTCGTGGCCTTCATGATGTCAATATGGTTCTGCTGTAACTCCTTCTTGAGGTCTGCTTTACTCACACAATCGAACTTCAGAAACATATTATTCATGATGAAATTCAGTTTGTCGCTATCCGATGCGTGGGGACCCGGAGGTGCAGGCGGAGCATCGCTCGACGCCACTGCCGTGCTCAACGCACCACCGCCTCTGGACGAGAGGGTCGGAGCAGCACCGCATCCACCGCCAAATGCGGGAGCGGGAGTGCCTGGCATGGCACTCGGCAGGAAGCCAGGACTGCCACCCGAAGGGCCGGTCCCGGCAGCAGGGGGGACAAGACCCTCGCCCTGCGCTCCACCGCCACTCGCGCCTGGCCAGGCGG
>CAUYUJ010005557.1:1595338-1722838 GCA_963575745.1 Prorocentrum cordatum
TCTTTCCATCGGTGCCTCTCTTCGTCTCTGTCGTCCCGATCGTCGGGGCGGCCTCCGCCGCGCTTGCCGCCCGTCCGCCAGCGATCATCGCGCCATCCGTCACTCCACTCGCCCTGCCAGCTGCCCCAGGTGTCCCAGGAGCTTGTCGCACGGTCTCGCCAGCTTGTCTGCTGGTGGCTGCCTTTGCCCCTGCCGTCGGTGCGGGAATGTCGCAAGTAGCTGGATCGCAGCCTGTCCCAGTCAATGCCGTAGCCAAGCCGCGTGTTCATCTGGTAGGCGTCATACCCGCAGTCCTTCCAGTCATCGAGAAACTTAATGATGGACGTGGCCGTGTGTAATTTCGGGTCGGATTTGGGCGCCCTGGATCCAGGGAGCCAATTTCGCTTCGTGTGTGCGGTCCACAGCGCGCAGAAGACTGCGCCCAACTCCGACTGGTGTCTGGCTATGCGTCTGGCGGGTGTCTCGTTGGGACGCTCCGGGTCCACCGTGCCCAGCCAGACTTTGTACATGGGGCCACCCCCCTTTGGACAGGTCAACAGGTTGAGTGCATCCCGCTCCGACGCGCCTGTATGGCGAGGGTAATGGGGCCTCTGTCCAGGGAGCTGTGCGGTGGGGGCAGGGGAGTGTTCGATCTGAGCGCCGCCTCGGTGGCGGGCGGTAACGTCCGCCCCGGATCTCCGGGTTGGATCTCTACTTTGGTCGGCGCTGGGCGCATCGTCACCGGCCGAGGTAGGTGCCTCCTCGCGGCTGGAGTCAGAGCTGTCCGCCGTTGGGCTTTGCTGAGGCGCCTAGTTGCCCGGGCAGCTACCATCGTCCTCCGAGGCCGAGTCCGAGCAGGTAAAAGGAGGAGGAAGCTCGCCTTCTCCGAAGTCGGGAGACTCCACCTTTGTATGGGGGATACCGTCTCCTACGCTCTCGTCCTTGCCAGTGTGGTCGGGCGGGTCCAGGTAGCCCATGCGGGAGTCGTTGTCCCTTGTGCCCAGGGACTTGTCTGTGTCGGCAGCCGTAGGAGTGTCTGGCCTGTCCTCGCTCATGATCAGCACGCCTGGTGGGGGGGGCTCCGCCAAGGAGGTGATGGACGCGGAGGCGAGGGCGTCGGCACTGAGGCTGAGTAGGAAGCTGGTCAGCGTACTCATCATCTCATGTCGGATGGGAACGAGGCCGCTTGCCGGGGCTAGAGTCGCTGCATAGTTCCTCCAGGACTCTTTATGTCTCTCGCCGTTGGTCAGATGTGCTACAACTCGCGCCGCGGCCACGCGCTTCCCTTCCCAGCGCTTGTTGGGTGGGAGACAGTTGTCCGGGATGTAGTCGCCATATAGAGCCCTGAGGAACTCTGAGAGAAATTAGTCGGGTAAGGGGGCTTCGTCGTACCTGAGCTCTGGGCCGATTCTGTCGCGGTTGGCAAAACAGAACTGTCTCCAGGTGTTGTCCAACCCCGGATGGAAGTCGCGGAGGAAGGTTACTAGCGGTCGCTGCGCGGACAATCCACCGATGCCAGGTCTGATGGGGTCCTCAGCGCATAGGGTAGGATTGTGAACGCTCTTGTTGCTCAGGAGCGGGCCCGGCGGTACTGGCATGTCAGGCAAGAGCTCCAGGAGCTGCGCGAGAGACCTAGGAGTTTGCCCTGACGCTACACACGTACTGCCCGCGGCGCTGGATCCAGGGGGATTGCTTGCTCCGACCTTGGTGAATCGATCCTGGGCCTTGGCGTCCACGCCTAGCCATGGGAGAGAATCGGCAATGTCCACTGACGCCTCGACACCTATCTGGCTGCTGAGCGAAGGAAAGACTGGAGCCTTGGCTGGGTACAGTGCTCTGAAGTCACGGTCCAGGATGTGATCCAGGGTGGCCGGGCGTATGTTCCATATCGGGGCCAGGCAGCGTCTGCATCACCAGGTAGCGTTCCATTTGCGCTCCCACCAGGCCATGGCTCGCTTGTCGATGGGAAGCAATCCGGCTTGCTCGGGAACACCTATGCCTTCCGCCGGCTTCCATATAGAACATCCCAGGGGCGGGGGGCCTGTATCCCAGACGAGGAGCGGGGCCCCCTGGGGGCATGTGTCGCACCTCGCGGAGTAAATCTGGGTCTGTGCGGCTTTGAAGCCGAAGCGCTCGTCCCGGATCCGTAGGATGGGAATGGTGGTGTTGGCCCGCTCGGGGATCTTCATGCCCGTATCGTTGTTGGCACCCGTCCTCCGCTGCTCATGTTCCTTGACCCTGTCGGCGAATGTCCCTCCTGTCGGCGTTGGGATGCCCTGTTCCTCCAGGTGGCGTAACCAGCAGGTGTCGCAGTACCGCCCCATGTTCGCGCCGCAGAGGTAGGCCTGAGGTCTATTCTGAGCGACCATCTGGCGCGTGGTGGCGGAGATCCAAGTGCCATCGGCCGAGCGTAGATGGCTCCTACCGCTCCTGTCGCACCTGAACCTGCCGTTTTTCTGCTCGGGTGCGAGCCTCTCGTCGTGGATGTATGGAGGGTCCTGTCTGGTGCCTGGGGCGGGGGTCGGCGGCGGGGGGGCATTGAGGTCGGTATTGGACAAGGCAAGTCCGCCGCCGATGTAGGAGAGCCCCGCAAGCCGGTCGTCGGGTCCCAGGGAGGCGTCATTCCCCGCCAGTGCAACGTGTAGCGCACACACTGAGCAGCTGCGCGTATCCAGGGAGGTCAGAATTGCGGCCGGGACGATCTTTTCGAGAACGAACATGGGCGCTTTTAACTGAAAGTCCTGCCTGTCCATTTCACTCTAGGTCTGCGGGCAGCCGGCTGCCTGCGCAATCGGGTGGTGGTGCGCTACCGCCACGAGCTTGGAGATGTGGGGCAGGACTGCCTCGATGCGTCCGTGTAGGTCGGCAAGGTCGTCGAGCGTGAGGCTCTAGGTTCGGGCGAACTGGTTTCGGAAACTCTGGTGAACCTCTTGCCAGGGGACACAGAAGCCCAGGATGGCTTCGATGACGTCCCCGGCCTGCTCTGCGTGGGAGAAGGGCCACAGAAACACGCGCGGCTCGCGGAGCATGAGCATCATGATGACCAGGAGCGACCGGGCCTTGCCAGAATCCATGGGGAGGCCGTCGGTGTCTATGATTCCATTGCGGAAATCGTCCCTCATAGAACCGCCCAGCGCGCCTCGGGGGATCTCTTCCAACCCGGCCATTCCAGGGTGTTTCCTGTGTCGGCAGCAGTCCTTGGTGGCGGTGCTCCACGCCTTGGGAACCTGACGGAAGTGGCCCTCGGGGGTGCACTGGCGATGCTTCCAGAGTGTTACTCGCCTGCCACTGGTGTGAGGCAAAGGTGGGAGGGAATCGTCAGGGACCGCGTAGTTCGCGTCTTGCCAGGGGGTGCCCAGGCCGAGCGTCCACACCATTGCCGCCCACAGCATGTTGTAGACTAGATTGGTTGCGTCCAGCCCCAGAGACATGTCGAACAAGAAGCCAAAGTGCGACCGCGCCTTGCGGTCGAGCTTCACCGGCTGCCGCGGTGTCGTGGCCAGTGAGAACTCGTGCGGGTGCAATCCGGACATCAAGTAAATGAGCACGTGGAAGGCAGGCGTCGAGAGGATATCATGGAGCCCGCCCGAGATTAGTTTGCCCAGGGCTTCCCAGTCGAAGTGCTCGTCCAGGGGTGTGTTGTAGCGCTCGGCGAAACCGGTGGCCTGTGCGTCACGCGCTTTCTTCTTGGCAGCGTTCAGCTCGTTCTGCCCGCTCTCCCCCTTTGCGTCGCAGCTCCAGGCGATGGGCGAGGGTATCCATGAGGCGAGGCCGGGCAGTGGGTCGAAGCTCTCATCAATATCCAGGGAGTGCCGGTGGCCCAAGGAGGCGCTGCCACGAAAGCGGACCCACAGGCGAGTTAGCCTCCCGTACTCTGAGAGTACGCGTAGCTGGGACCAGGTGGCATTGGCAAACATACGCCGGTCTCCCAGGATCAGGATATTCCGCTTGGCCCTGGTGATCGCCACTTTCAGACGTTTGGCATCGTCTATGAAGCCCCAGTTGTGGTGCCCGTTGCTCCGAGTAGTTAGCACGATTGCGATGTCCGCCTCGCCTCCCTGGCTGGAGTCTATTGTGGTGAGCTTGAGCGCTCCACTCTTCATGTGCTCTCCCGCAATCTGCCGTAGTCCAGGGAAAGAAGTGGCGATGGCTGTATGGACGCTATGGTCTTCTCGGAACACGTATTCCCAACGCTGAGTATCCACCCTGTGGCCTTGAGGGGGTTGTCCAGGGCCGGGGGTGTCTTGTCCGTCGCGACCAGAGCCGCCTTTCCCCTTGCCAGTCTTCCCTTCATGCCTCCTTTAGTGTTACGTAGGACGCCAGAAAGGTGGCGGGGGCCCTGCGGCCAGCCATCCATGAGGATAGCCGTCTGGAGCTGATATCCGACCACGATTCTGACAGAGGTGCCATTCTCGAGCTCGGGCAGAAGCGCCCGCGCGATGTCCACGGCCTGAGCTGCCTCCGGAAGGTTGGCATACCCTGGTTGTACGTCTGAAGTGACTTCCCAGGAGGGAGTGTGAACCAGGAGGAAGCGGTGCTTGTCTGCGCTTTGCGGCGGATCAAGCTGCTCGAGAGTTGCGCGGAGATCGTCCTCATCAGACTCGGTGAGTTTCGCCAGCTCTGTCAGTCGCCCGGGTTCCCACGGTCTAATGTCTCTCCATGGGATGCCTCCGACGATTGGCCTCTCCCTGAGCGGATCCAGGATGCCTGATTTAATGCCTTTTCCGTAGTAGGCTGCGTTCGGGAAGGCGAGTAGCTGCGGATGCGTCCGGTAGCAGATCGAAAGGTGAACCGCGGCCGATTCTTGGCCGCGGAGCGCGTGAAACATCCTGTCGAAAATTCTGACACAAAGCCCTAGGTCGTTCGCAAGCTTGGAGAGCACCGTAAGGGGCAACTGATTCGGGCCACCCACGAGGACCAAGGCCCCCCCGCTGTTGACCAAATTTACCATGGACATGAGTGCGTGGAGCTCCGTGGCCTGTCCGGCCTCATCGATTACCAGGAGGACGATGTGCGGGCTGTCTTTTTGTCCGAGGGCCTCGGCCGCCTCATGTGTGGACATGATTACCCTGGCATCTCGAAGTAGGCTTGTCTTGTAGGGCCTGAAGTCCTGGCTCTTGTCCCCGTCCTGGAACGGGAATTCGCCGTGGGCGTTCTTGTAGTGGCCTTCAGGCGTCAGGTCAACGAGTGCCTCGTTGACACGGTCCTTCTTCGCCAAGCGCACGACATTTCCAGGGAAGCCCGTGTCCGGGTCGAGGCGTTGCTGCCGATGTGCTTCAATCATGGCCAGAGCTGGTTGGTCCACCGCTGTGTTGGAACCTGCGGCCAAGGCAACAGCCTGTCCAGGGCGTAGGCAGGAGCCCCACATGTCCAGGCAGGCTACAGAGAAGGTGGTCTTGCCTGTCCCGGGGGGTCCGTGCACGAGTACGGCGTGATGACTCAAGGTGACCTGCAGGGCCCTGGTCGCGTCGCTGTTCGGTTTGTGCTTATCCGCTATGCCGCGAAGGGTGTCCATGCTGGGAGTAGGGCGCACTCTCTGGAAGACCGAGCCTGTCGCCTCCGAGATCTCCTCGTCAGAGAAAGCCCTCAGGCCCTGGGGGAGTGGCGGTGCCTGCTGTAGAAGGCCGTCTTGGACCGCCTGCGTGTGGTCGGCGTCGGGAACGTCCTGGTCCAGGGTTGCGGCCGCTCTGGCCCTAAGGCTCAGCCCCAGTGAACGAGTGTGCCCCAGGTCGTTGGCCGTAAGTCGCTCGGTCCGTGGGGCGTGCACGAAGGCCGAGAGAAAGGTCAGAGGGGCCGGCTGGTGGGCAAACAGATCCGCTGGGTTCTGGCGAAGGTAATAGATCTGATCGAGCGCCCAGCACTGCCGCCAGAACTGGATGTCAGACGGGGCTTCATCCACGCGATACCAGGGAGCATCATCGCTTGGGGGGCGCTTCGCCTTGGTCTCATCTTCGTGGAACTGACCTCCCTTCCCACTATTGTAGACCACAATGCACCTGTTGGTGGGGTACCTGGCGGGAGGGCTGAGACCGAGCGCTTGGGCGTCTCTAGGATGGATGGGGCCTCCCAGGGCAGGGGGCCACCAGACTGTGACGTCTGCGATCTTGTCTACTGTGGGCCCCGTGACGGAGATATACAATACCCTGCTCTCTTTGTCACCTTCCAGGGATCTGGATGCAACCTTGTGCATTGAGGGCCACTCTAACAAGAAGAGCTCTTTACCGTCAGGTAGATTCATTGTATTCCGTAGCCGAAAGGTATCCAGGTCCTCCAGCTCCGTGTTGGCATCGATCCTGGTGGTGCGAACTCCGAGAGCACAATTGCCTTTCCTGGCCAGATCCTCTCGCGTGGAGCCTTTCCCGTCGTCCACCGTCTCGACAGAGGCCTGGCTTTCCACCCAGGCGATTCTCCGCAGCGTCTGTCCTCGATCCTGGAGAGAGTAGGGCCACTGTGAGGGGAGACGAACGGCGCCCGTCAGCTCCCCGAGCGCCGCCTTGGGGTGGACCCTGGAATGCGGGGAGTCCAGTGGCACCGAATAGAGGCTGACGACCTCGGTGGCCGCCTGCATGGCCAAGGACTCGTCCAGGGCAGCTGGGCTTGTCGGAGAGAGCGCGTCATTGTCCGAGGGCAACGCGCTGTCCTCGACGACCAAAACTCTTCGCTGCTGACTGGGCTGGCTCCAGGCGGGCGGAGGGCGGGGCGGCGGGGGCGGAGGTGGTGGTACGCCCGAGGCGCCGGTAGCCTGTCCAGGCACGTTAGGATGGGGCCCGATGGTCGATTTTGCTCGCATCCTGTTCTCGTCGCCGCAGTCGTTCTGCGTGAGGCCTTCACTTGTCGCACCCCGCCTGTCCATCAGGTGTGTCCGCACCGTCTCCGGGTCAAACCTGGTGCCCCCAGGACAGTTGTACGTTGGCGGGTCGTCCCAGAGAGGGTAGGTGATGGGCACGTGCAGCGCGTCTTCTGGGATCGAGATCCCAGGGAAAAAACGTACCCCGTGTTGGGTCATCGAGGGCTTGACTGGCCTCCAGCCGGGCCAGGGCTTCCGAACGATGGACAGTCGGTGGAACGCGTCCCAGGCCTGCCCTCCACAGTTGCACCAAATATTTCCAGGAGTGACGAAGGTGTTCGGGCCTGGCCAACCGTCCTGGTACCGTGCCTCCGACATCTCATAGTGCCTGTCGCTTAGGATGTGCTGTGTGTCGTCTACGGGCTCTTGGCAGATTTCGCACCAGTGTCGCCACCCGCCGTGGAAGTAGACCCAACGCATCCAGGGACAGAAGCGGGCCAAAAAGACACGCGAGCCCATGCGCAGTGGCGGCCCGTCATCGCTGTACGGCAGGCAAGAGGGCCATCGTCGGATGGGGCCTTGGTTGTTCTTGGGCATGATCCAGGGCGTCAAACGATCCAGGGTGGCAGCTGAAGGCTGCTATCTCTTGCTGTGGCAGCTGAGGGCTGCGACCGTCAGGACCTTAGTGTGTCGCGGCGGGGGCGATCAGGGGAGAGAGGGGGGAGGGGGATTTTCGAGAGCGTCAACGAACAACCTGGTCCAAGTCACAGATGTCAACACCCGCAGCAGGGAAGAGGGGAGGGGGGGGACGCTGGGAGCCTTCCCAGACAATCCAGGAGGTGACCGCCAGGTCACCGGCGCGACGGAGGAAGTCGGCCCAAAAGACCCCTAGTGTCGCGAGGCGGTCGGCTGCTTTGTTAAGGCGACGTCGCACTGCCTGCCGTGTAGGGGTCCAGCCGGCCTCGCTGGCTTGCCTGAAGGCAGGCAAAATCCATTTGTTGCGCCAAGTGGAGCCGGCGATAGCGGCCTGTACCGGCTCCGTATCGGATGGCCGCTAGGTTGTCGCCTACCACCCTGACTCCACGAAGTGTGCTGTCATAGTGAGGGAGCAGGGCGAGGCCAGCTCTGCACCCTGAGGCCTCCGCCGTCTGCGCGTTGTCACAGCCTGGAAGGGCGACAACGGCGACAGCGACAACGCGCGGGTAGCCGCGGTGCGGGTCATGTCTCCAGAGGACAGCGGCCGCACCGGAGACCTTGTCACCTTCTCCGATCCGGCGTGCTCCGCCGTCGAACGTGAGCTCATAGGGCCATTGGGCAGTGTCGGCGGCGGGGAGCGGGGAGTTCCCAACGGTGATTTCCTCGCCCGCCTCCATGTCCCTGCCAGCTCTGAGCACCAGGGCGTGCTGGTCGCAGAGCCTGCAGTAGGTCTTGGTCCAGAGGGCACTGGGGGCCCTGTCCGTCCTGGGAAAGGGAAACCAGTCCACCCCTAGGGGCATCCAGCTCGCTCTGGGGTCGCAAGTTTGGAGGGCGGCGAGCCGGTCCCCACTTCGCGCGGCCCTGATCGTGATAGGGAGGCGCCGGATTCCCCCCCCGGCGCGCGGTGCCTGTCTGCCGAGCTGCGGCCCGGCGGCTCCACAAAAGCGCAGCAGGTGTGGCCCTGGGGGGTTGCACTGCTGGCAGGGGTCTAGCATGGGGGCCCAGACCGCAGTTTCATCCGCAAGTGCGGCCGGGGTCTGCCCTTCGTGGATGTCATCGTCCTCATCGTCGTCTTCCTGGAGGTCGGTATCGGGCACGGTGATTCCCTGGGCGATGAGTCTGGCGGCTTCGTCGGCACCGATAGGAGTGCAATCCAGGTTCACACAGTATCTGAAGGAGGTCTGGTGTAACAGGCGGCAGACAAGCCGCTGGTGCTGACCCCTGGTGCACATCGCGGTGGCAAGGTCTCTGGGGTGGTCTGGGCCTCTAGCCTTTTCCCAGGCAAGGGCGGCTGCAGGGCACCAGCACCACACGTGCTCAGTGGTGGCTTCCCCAAGGCCGCAGAGAGGGCAAGCTCCGTAGAGCCCTTGCCGGATAGGGGCGCTGATGCTGCCGAGTTGCCTTCTTCGCTCTGCAGCAAGTGGACGCAGATCCTCGGGCAAAGCGTCATCGCCAAGGAGAGGCCAGAGGGAAGCCTCTCCAGTCCAGGGTCCGAGGCAAGAGTCGCACCAGGCCTGGCCGTCATCCCTTTGCCCGGCAGTGAGCCAGACCCTTTTGGCCGTCCTGCCGCAGCCGCATTGGTGGGGGATCCTGTCAGCTACACTTCGCCGGTGCGCGGACCCAGGAAGTCTGTTGGCCAGGATTCGTAGGACGTGATGTGCCTCCGTGAAGGAGGCACAATGCCCCAGAAGGGACCATTCCGCGCCGTCTGTTTGAGCCCATCTGCGCTCATCGCTGGTTGTGGAGAACCAACTGCTCACAACGTGTCCGTGGAGCTGCGTCCAGGCGGCGACGTGTACTACGCGCCCGAAGTAGCGGGCCCGCCGTCGGGGGGGCTCTCTCATCGCGCGATTGAAAAGGTCGGCAGCCCTGGCGTCAGTCAGCACTTTGGAGCCGGGCCTGCGTGGTTCATCCCGTGGGGTGAATTCCCGTGCCCATTTTACGAGTTTGTTCCACCTTCTCCCGGCCTTGTGCCGCGCCTGCGGGGGTCCCCACAGGTCGTCCAGGGCATGTGCCCTGGCCGCGATCGCACGTGCCGTGGCGACCGGGCACTTGGGGCAGCCAGGGACTTGGAAGCGAATGCCCAGGCCTGTGAGGATTTTGTCGGGAATCCAAGAAGCGGAGGCGAGGCCGAGAGCGACTCGCAGGTGGGCCCGGAGAGCCCTTTCTTGCACAGTGTCGGGAAGGGAGTAGTGGGAGGGGTAGGGAATGAGCGCGATGAGGTAGGTGTTCCAGGCGAGGGCAGTTTTGGTGGGCGACATGCTGGCAAGGTGCAGGGCCATGGCTCGGTCCCGTAGCTTGGGGAGTGGTTTGCCCCAGGTGCCGGCAACGAGGGCGTCGAGCTGCCCTCTAGGTCATTGCGCCCCGGGGCGGTACGCCTTCTCCTTCCGCGGCCCTAGATACGACGCAGGCGCCAAGGTAGGGCCACTGGGGGCGAACGGCGGACGAGCCTAAAGGGGTGTAGTCCATGGTGCGTCTCCACCAATCGTGGTCGCTGGCAGGAACCAGTGCCGTTTTAAAATTGCAACTGCAAAGGCGGCTCCAGAGAGTGCGCTGCGCCGCAATGTCAGGACCGCCGGTTCTCCTGATCATTTCCAAGATAAGCCCCGCCGGCAGGCCTGTGACTGTCGTAGTGGCGCCATTATCAGTGAAGTCCACAGGGGCAGTATCCATGTGCAGCCTGACATTGACCCCGGAAGGGGCTTCAATGCCCCTGCACTTGTGGGCTTCGACCAGGAGCCCTGCTGTTCTTGCAAGCCAGGGCAGAGCAATGCCGGCACGAAGTGTTTGGGCAGTGGCTCCCAGTAGGGCGGCCAGATCGTCCACGTACGTCGGGTCGTCCGCCCGGGTGATGTCGGCAAGGGCGCTGATGAGAGGGTCGTACCCCATGCGCCAGAGGAGTGGAGAGGCGGTGCCTCCCATTCCGATGGACCGTAAGAGTTTCCTTATTCTGCTCTTGTACCTACCTTTACAGGTACGCACGCTCCTGCTGCCGACGTGGCAATCCACGGAGTGCAGAATCCAGCTGGGGAATTGCCATCGCCTCGCTAGCTGCCCCATCCATTGCAAGGATATGCGCTCAAAGGCTTTGTTCTGGTCACAGAAGAGGACAGCAGTGCTCGGAGCAGGGCCTAGGTGCCTTGCGGCGTCCCGTATGTACTGGTCCACAGCGTCTTGGTGCGCGCCGAGTAGGGCGGCCCACGAAGGCCCGGGTTCGGTGTCGGCGACCGGATCCAGGGCAAGGTGGTTAGTGGCGGAAGTGATATTGGGACCACACTGCCCCCCGCGCTTGGCAGCTTGATTGGGTCTAAGCCTGGGTTCTATCACGGGGCCGAGGCAGTCGGCTATGGTTGCGCCGTGCAATCTTCGTAGGCACGTGGGGAGCTGCGAGGGCCGCATGTCGTTGGGAAGCTCGGCGGCCGGCTTCTTGCCAATCCAGACCAGGAGATCGATGGAGGGGCCGAGGGCGAGGTCTACGGGCTCTGGATTCAGCTCCGCGGCATACCAGGCCTGGGCGAGCAGTCCAGCAACGAAGCGAGCTCCGGGATGGTACAGCTCGTACGGTTCTCCGTCCACCCCGGGGGCGCTGCCGCTTGGGCCCAGGACGAGTGAGGCGATCCTGCCCCACTGCGGGTTGGGAGAGTGTGGGAAATGTCCAGTGTCCTTGTGCCTGAAATATTCGTTGAAGATACGGCCCGCGGCAAGGGGAAGGGGGGGGGGCGGATTGCCAGATCGGACGTCCGCTCCGCCATAGAACATCGTCGACTTCCTTCGTGCGCTCCTTCCACCTTCCGTCAGCGTCACGCACTCCAAGGATAGCGTGGGTCCTAACGAAAATTTCTCGACCCGTCCGGTAGTGAGAGGCAAGAGCGGGGCGCTCGACCCCGGGGCCTCTTTGCGCGGGAGTGAGGCGGGCGGCGCGTCTCTGCGCAGCGTCGTTGTCCCACCTCCGCAGCCAAAGGGCAGCCTGCTGAGGTGTCAAGTCGTTGCGTTCCCACTCATACTCAGCGAGCCAGGCCGCGAGTGCCCCCACTGGGCGTGTATTGGAGTCAGATCTTACTGCAGCCGCGAGCAGAGTACCTGGCGAGCGGTTGGTTTTGCTCCTGCGCCACTTCCTCCACCAGTCCGGTATGGCCGCGGACATGGCGTGGCGACCAAGAGAGAGAAGGGCAGGTAATAGCGGGACAGTGTGATCCTCGGGCAGGTTAGGGGCAGGGGGCGGGGGTGAGGGCTCCTGATCTCTTTCTCCTTCGCCGTCATCATTGTCACTGTGTCTGGCTGGGAACTGTCCAGGGGTCGCCGGACGGACCCAGTCGGCGGGTTGCAGGAGGCCGGTCAGGTCAACGTCAGGCAGCCCGAATGTGCGCTCGAGGAACGAATACAGGGTCCTCAATTCCGCATGTGCCTCGCTTGGAAGCAGGCGTAGGTCGCCCGCGCGAATGGTGTTGTCCCTGCGGGTTCTGGGGGCGCCCTGCGGCTCCAGGTACAGGATGGCATGGTCAGAGACCGAGGGTTTCCAGGCCTTCCTGACTCCGTAGGCCCCAAGCTGTCGGAAAGGGCAAGCAACGATGTCGATCTGTGATTCGTTGTCCGCGTCCACCCTGGTGGGCCCATCACAGTGGCAGACACTTGATCCAGTCAGAGAAAATAGGTCAGAGAGGGCCGCAGCCTCATCGGTTTGGCCATCTCTGGGGTTGTCAAACTGGATGTTGACGTCACCTCCCCAGTGCGTGGGGGTATCGTCCCATCTTTCGATGGCCTGTCGGATGGCCTCGATGGTCTCGGCTTTTCTGGATAATGGAAGGTACACCGAGACCAGGCGGTAGGTGCTGTCACCTCGCCTGATGGTGGCTGCTACAGCGCACCCGGGGACGAGGTCTTCCGCCTGGAGGGGCGTAGTGCCGTGCGGAATGATGATTGCCACTCCACCGGCGCAGCCCCCAGCTGGTCCACTGTAGGCTGGAGAGGCGACCAGCGTGCGAGCGTGGAAGATGGTGGACCAGACGGCCGCTTCGTACTCTGTCCAATGGGTCTCTTGTATGAATCCTATCCTACCGTTGGTGGTCATCTGCGTTAGGAAGGCATGCTTGATCATATTTTTGTGTGCAGTCGTGCTTTTGAGATACCTGACGTTCCAGGGGCCCACTTTGAGCGTGCCGGCCTGTGTGGCGTTGGAGATGGCGTCGACCAGGGCACGTAGGGAGGGGTCGCCGCAGAGATCCGCCCAGGTGGGGTTATTCCAAGGGGTGGTATGTAAAAAGGCCCAGAGGGATCGCGGCCGCCGGACGGTGTAGTTGCTGTGCAGTGCAAGGGCGCGGCTCAGGGAAGAGCAGGCAAGTTGCCAGGCTCTGGTTCTCGCCCCCGGAACGAGATTCGCGAGCGGGGGAGGCCCAAGGGCATGATGAAGCGTCCCTGGGTCTTCGGGCGAGTCTAGGGGAACGGCGGCCCTTGTTCAACTAGCTGCTGCTGCAGCATGGTTCTGACTATGTCGTCTGGACAAGGGTTCCCGGCAAGCGAAGCCCAAGGGCAGTTTCTGTCGGCGAAGCTGCGTGCCTGTCTCCATGCAGCCCAAATGTGGCTTTCGGTCGGAGCCTCGTGCTGCCTGCCGGGGATGTGCTCGTTCCTGCTCCACTCCAGGATGGAGGTCACGAGTCTGCGTTGGAGGCACCTCGGGTCGCAGTGGGCCCCCGCGGCGTCATAGAGTTTCCGCCCTCTAGTGTCCAGGGGCCGAAATAAGACCCGAGGCCCGCTGCTCGAGCCCGTTCTTCCGGGGATGGGATCCTGAGTCCGTGTTCCCTTCCGTGCGCAAGCAGCCATCCTGCCCAAGCCCTCACTTTTCCCTCGCTGGCTAGGCTCTCCCGCTCTCTTCCTTGACAGACGAGCGTCAATCCTTCTGTGCAGCTTTGGAAGCAACGCTCGGCTCCGGTCTCCGCGAGGATGTTCTTAATGCCGTTCCTGGTGTCGGCGAGGGTGCGGAGGAGCCACCTGTAACTGCTGTCCTCGCTGTACAAGAGACACAGTGGATGCGTCTGATAGCTGCACGGAACTATTACCTCGGGTGCATTGGCGGGAGTTTTGGCCTGAGTCCAGGCAGGGATGCGCCCGTCCGGTCTGTATGTCCACCGTCTTTCCCAAGGACTAGGGAGTCGGGGATACGTGACGAGGTCTTCCGCGGGAGGGCAGTTGCTGAACCATAGTCGATCCCTCGGGCTGGCCACGGTGGGGGCGGCATCTAAGCGAACCACCCAGTCTGGGGGGAGTTCTCCCAGTGCCATGCACATTGCCTGCTTGTGTGCCGGTAGGATCGTGGCTGGGCATTCGCAGCATATTAAGATGCGTGCATCCGGTCGGAGTCTACGCGCGATGCTCCATAGGAGCGGCACAGCGAAGAAGTGTACTGACTGAGAGCCCGCAAGTCCGTCCAGTCCTCCGTGCTGACTGGCTGCAGAAAGGCTGGCACCAGGAAGCCCAGCTGTGATGACGAGTAGACTTCCAGGGTCCAGGGTTCCGAGGTGGTCGGTCCAGGGACTTTGGCGGTCGTCGCCTCTCAGGAGGTCCCATACATCAGCTCCTAATCTCACGTGCGGGGGGCCTCCGTCGAAGCGTATGGCGCTGTCATGGTCCCAGCGCCTCTCGACTCGAGATGCCGCTTCCTCGTTTATGTCGACGAAGGCGGAGGATCTGAAACGTGGAATCGTTGGCCATGAGGTCGCCAATCGCAAGTCTCGCCAGGCCCCATTCATCGAATAGTGATACGAGATGAAGACTTGGTCCCACGGCGGCACTCGGGCTCGGTCGAGGGTTGACTATTCGTGCTCTTGTTTGCTGGGTGAAGTGGTACGTCCAGTCGTCCACGAGCCTGGGATCGATGATTGGGTGGAGCCTCAGGTGTCCCGTGATGTCCCATGTACCATCGGGGGAACCGCTGGAGACAAGGCCGTCCTGCTGGAGAGTCCTTAGAGTGCTGATGATCTGGGTGTTGTCCAGACCTGCGATCTGGTACGCAGCGAGCGCCGTGTCGGCAGGTGCGACTGGTTCGCCCGTCCCTTTGTCGCTCCCATACCTGCTGGAGCACGTCGGCAGGCTGGGGGGCGGCCGTGGGCTCGTCTGGTATGAAGCCGGTTGGACGGGGTCGCGGTCTGCGGATCCGAACGCCCTCCGCACTCGCTGGCCTAGATGCCCGCCGTGTGACGCCTCGCCCGGCGACAACGGTGGGGGGGCCCTCTCCTGTTCCATGGCGGGAGCGCTCCCAGAGGTCGACCAGGGTCCTTGGGTTGGGAGCTCTGCTGCCTGGTCTGGTGGACCTTTCCCTGCTTGTGTTGCCTGCACCTCTGGCGCGAGTCGCACCTCGCAGTGCGGTCCTGCGTGTGCCTTCGGTCCTACCTCGGGGGGCACGGCGGGGCGAGTTCCCGCGTGCTCCCTCAGCGGCGGTGGCGCGAGGCTGGGCGCTAGGCTCGGGCGGTCGTGGCCCAGTCGCGTTTCTGGTTCGGGTGCGCCTGGCCACGCCGTTGTCAGTTGTGTTCGCAGCGGCGTCAGCCGGGGCGCGCGAAGGTCTGGGCGTGCCGGCGCGTCGAGCGGCGTTTCCGGTCCTGCGGAGGTTCCTTGGAGAGGCCTCGACTGTCTCACTCAGAACCTGGTCCCTGTCGTCGGTGAATGGGGCGCCAGCTCCCGCGCGCAGGATGGTGCGGAGCATGGCAGGCGTCAGGCTCTGAAAGGGAGCCTCGGGTGCCGACGCACTGTCCGAGCGGGAGGCCGGGCTGCCTGCGAGTTGTCTCAATTGGGCGCAGGCTGCGTCAGCGGTAAGCGCCGCATGGCGTGAGTGTATCCTCCTGCCAGCGGGATTGCGCGTCCCCGGAGGTGGGTGGGTATTCCAATAGGCGTTGAAGGCATCTGGGATTCGCATTGCAAGGCCAAGCTCTTCGTGCAGGTCCCGTACGGTTTTATCAAGTTGGGGTATCGCTGCAGCCCACGCTATCGCGCTGAGCCCTTGGTTCCACTCGTCCTCGGAGGGGGGGCAACCTGAGCCGTCGGTGGCATGCGCCTGCGCCTGTCTGAGCGTGCGCGCCATGGCTTCAGATTCCCGCCTCCAATCCACCTCCATGCACGTGGGGAGCTCAGGCCCGCTTCTCGGCGTGTCTCCTCGCCCCAGGGGGTCGCTACTAGAGCTTTGCACCGTGCCTGGAGGCGGTCTCCTGCTCTGGGCTGTTGCCGAATCCGTGGGGACCCGTGGAGGTGCTGTTGTCGGGGGTGCTGTCCCCTCAATGCCCGCAGCACTAGCGGGCGGGCGTACTCTGCGCGTCTTCGGTGCTGCCCGGGGTTGTGGTTCCACCCCTCCCAGTCATGCGCTGCTCCGTGCTGGTCATTGCCTCTGCTGGAGAGGTCCGAGCGCTTCCAGGGACGTCCACGCCGGTGTGGCTCTCGAGAAGTCCTGCCTGGCCCGCGCTATCTCCTCCCGCTGTTCCTGCAGAGTTGACAGTTGGGGAAGGGACTTCAGCTACGCCGGGGCTCGGTATGGTTGCGCGGACCGGAGCGAGAGTCCGTGCCGATCCCTTCCTGGGTGTCACAGGGTTCGCAGGAGTCGCCCGCGGTGGGATTTGGCTGATGTTGGCATCGCGGCTTACGCCATTGTCTGCCTCTCCGTCGCCTGTCGGTCTGGCCAGGGAGGGTGGTGTCGTACCCTGCTCGGGTGCCGCCAGCTGGGTCTGAGAGGTTGCGCCCCATGCGTGGCCAGAACAGTCCTTGCCTGTGATGTCGATGCTGCAGGAAGCCCGGGGCCTGCCGGGGGGGCCGGCGATCCAGGACCTGTAGTGGTGGGCAGCCTCGAGTCGCGGGCTTGCGCGCCTGCAGCGTCCGTCTCGTTGTTCGCCCGGCTGCGGCTTCTGCGCTGGCTCGCGCCAGGGGTGTCGGCAGGCCTGTCCCCTGTTCCAGCAACTCTGGAGGCCTGGGAGCCTTCTCTCCGTCCCCGAGTAACTCTACCGGGGTCGTGGCGCTGCCTCTCCTCCCAGTCTAGGTTTGAGAGCCTGTTGATTAGGGCGTCCAGGGCACTGATGACGTTTTCTGGGATAGATAGCGCGGTGGCGGCGTCAACGTCTGCGCCTCTGGATCCAGGGACTTCGAGCCAGGGCTGGTGGGCTGAGTAGGTGGCGTCGGGTTCCGGCGCGAGCCATTGTGTGAAGGGGAGCTGTCTCGTGACCTCCTCTCGGATCCCGAGCTCTCGGATGAGCTGCCATACGTGGTCACGGTCCAGGCTCCCTGGGTTGGCTAGCTGCAGGATCCAGATTGCGGCGAACATGTCCCAGTTGTACCTTTGTATGGGCTGGCCTTCGAGTTGCCTTCGGATTTCGAGGGCGATCCGGCGCTGCACGCCACGCGCCATGTCGTGGACCGCTTGTTCTGGGACCACGGCGGCGAATCTACCCAACATGCCACGTGCGATGTGTACTGCGTCTTCGTCAGCTCTCACCAGGTCGGCCGGGGAAGGCCTACATACACTTACTAGCACCTCGGCAAGTTCCGGGAAGTGCGTGGGCCTGGCGGGTCCCGGGAGTGGGTTGAGTGATGCGGTAGTGCGTCTAGGAAGTGGCTGTTGGGAGGGAGCATTGACCCGCAGCCCCACGGAAGCGGGAGTTGGTGTAGCCGCAGGGGCGGAGTCCAGGCTCGCGACGTGAATTGGGCCCGCGACGAGCTGGAGTCTCAGTCTGGCTTGTGGTCTGTCTGCACCTCTCGCGGCTGCCCTGCTGTCAGCGTCCGCAGGGAGGAGTATCGTCACCCAGGTGGGAACCGACGTGAAAAGGAAACCAGCTTCGCCGCCCGCGGTGACCTCGACGGCTCCACCGGCCGCTATTGCAGCAAGCAGGTATTCTCCAGGCTGAAGGACCGTCTCGTAGTCCCGCAGGCCACTTCCCTGAGCCGCGCTGGGTACCATGTTGGGCGCACTCCTGCTCATCGCCCTAGCGTTGTCCCGCAGCCAATCACCTGTAATGATGGGTGGGGCAGCTCTGGTGTTGGCTGGGTGCGAGGTACCGTTCGGGCCGTCCGGAAGTGGCCAGAGCCGGGTTAGTATCTGTGCATTCGCCGAGCCGACCGAAACAGAGTAGAGCCGTGGCGTGTCGTGTCCAGGGAGCTACGCGTCAGGGCGCATGCTGCGGGGGCGAACTTCTCCGAGCTGCATCCCGTGCCTGTCAAACGTGGTGATCTCGAGTATTTGGGGTTGTACGGCGCGCCTAGGGGCTTGCCGGACCGAGATGCTGGCAAGGGCGTCCACATGTTCCTGTAGCTCCCTGGATACCGCGGCTGCTCTGTGCATGGGGTCCCTGCTGGGCGTCGCAGGGAAGATCCTGACGGTCTGGGCTCCGATCACTATACAGCTGGTGCCCACGAAAGCTGCCGCCATGGCGTCGGCCGCCGCCAGGCGTATGCGAACTTGCGTCATGTACCTGTAGTCAGAGACGTCTGGAAACCATGCGTACACGGTGGAAACCTGCTCGACCGTGTCCGGGCCGGTAGTGGCCTCTACGGCTTGCAGGACGTCCGTCGGCCGTGTTTGTCCCATGTCGGCGAGGTTCCACGGCAGGTGGAAGCCGTCCTCAGGGTCGGAAAGGCGCACGAACGAGGGTCCACCGTCCCAGGGTCCTTCCAGGAGCATGCGGCGCGGTCCTAGCGCCGGGGAGGTGGACCCGTCTCCAAAGACACGCGGAAGCTCGTCCCGGAGGTGCCTCAGGACGGGGGCAGCAATCCTTTCTGGAATGGCGATCAGGAGAAGCCCCGTCCCGCAAATTCCCGCTCTGTGTCCCATGGCTCCGGCTGTTGCGGAAGCAACGGAGTGGGCTATGCAGATCGCTCTGGGGGGAACTGGGATGTGCACTGAGTCACTTGTCTCGTGGGTTCTCCAGACGCACGCCGTCTGGTGGGCCAGCGTGGTGATTTGAGCTGCCGCCTGCAAGTTGTCCAGGGGGGCACGCGTGCCGTCTTCTCCGCCCACGGGTCTCGCTGCTCGGCAGCGAAGAACGTGATGGAAGAGCGCCTCGAGTCCCTGGTGTCTTAGTAGTTCGTCGCGGGGAAGTTGCACTCTCGTGGTGACCCAGTCGGCCGCGATCGTGCCGCAGTGGGATTGCCTTAGTTCCTCCTTCCACCTCATGATCTGCGCGACGACACCGTCGTTGCCGCTCTCAGGGGTTAGGATGTGTAGTGCGTCAGAGGTGTCCCCGGTCCTCCCTCCCCAGTGCGCGACTATTGACGAGGGCAGAATCGTGCGCAGCGTCCTACCCGCAAGGTCAAATTGAGCGGCAAAAAGCTGCTGCATTGGGGGGCTGGGCTTGCCAGTTCGGTAGGGGTAACCGATCGGGACGAGGTGGGTTGATTTTGCTGGCCGCTCGGTATCCCCATTGCGCGTTTGCCAGGGCCGCGAGCTCGACCGGATCCGGTCCTCCAGGGGGTGGCGCTCCCTCGGTGGCCAAGGCGGTGACACAGCAAGGGCAGCCCGCGGCAGAGGCTGCCGCCAGGGCAGCATCCATCTGTGGAGCTAGGGCATCTACCACGAGGATCGTTGGGGCGGCGCTCCCTGGGGGCTGGTTTCTGCGCTCCGTGACTACTGATTTGATCTGCTCCCAGGCGTCGGGACCTGCCAAGGCGAAAGTGACTCCAGTCTCATCCACTAATCGTTCGCCAACGTACGTGCTTGTGGAAATTACCAGGTCAGCTGCGATGTCTCGGACGGCCGTGGCTAGCAGCCCCACCGGGAACCGCATAGGTCCTCTCCTCCTGGGTTCGTCCTCTGGTGGGTTCCGCCCCAGCAGAAGGGCCCATCTCCCAAAGGTGATCCGCGGGGCTTGCCGTGTCCTATCCGCCCTGTTGGTGGGGCCGAGGGGTTGTTGTGGGGGCGGGGTCCCAGGACTCTGCGAGCTGTCATGCGTGTAATCGGGGTCCATGCCGCTTCCACCGTTTCCACCGTCAGGTGGGGTTCCGTCCACATCCATCGGGGCCTGATGCGCCTCCTGAGCGGTCCTCCTCCTGGTTACGTGCTCGTGAATTCTGCGCATATCCGAAAGCGTGACGTATGTGTGGGGCCGTCGGATGGAGAGTGCTTGCGCTCTGAGGCAGTCCAGGTCCACGGCCAAGTGTCTGACGGCCTCGGCTAACTCCTGCAAGCTCAGGACGGGCTGCAGCGGGGTTGAGGCCCCATCGCGGAGTTGTAGGAGGTCTGGTGGTATCGCCACAGCCGAGGCGTCGGCATCTCGGACTCGTCCTGGCAACCTTACGGTGACGCTACCCCTATCGTTGGAGCGGCAATTCGGGCAGTTCACTGGGAAGCATCTTCCGTGGGAGTGGGCCTGCGTTGGCTGGCTCACCCTCCACTGTCTCAGACATTCGGCGTGGAACAAGTGGCCGCGAGGCATCAGGACTTCCGCGTATCCCAGGATGTTTTCACTGCAGATCATGCATAGGGGAGTACCTGTGTCCAGGTCCCAGGGAGGAACGTCCGCGGCGTCCATGCTTTCCGGGGGAAATCTGGCGTTGTCTCCAGGGGGGTGGCTGATTTGGGCAAGGCCGTCCCCCAAGCTCTCGATGAGAGCTCTGGCGGAAACACTAGCGTCAAGGTGGGTCAGACTAGCTCCCTCGCGGAGATGGCAAATGAGGGCTTGGATTTGCAGGTTGGTGAGTTCAGAGTATGGCGCTAGATCGGCATCAGGCAACTCCCTTCGGAGACGGGTAACCACGTCCTCCGGCGTGTGTATCTCGTTCCTAGTCATCCAGCGGTAGAGAACGTCGTAGGGTCGGGAGTCCACTGCCCGCACAGTCAGTACTGGCCTGAGGAGGGGGAAGTAGTGCGGTGCCAGGCAAAGCCACAGGGCTCTAGAGATCCAAGGACCTGGCTGACGATTTGCACTGTGATCCAGAAACAAACTCTGTGCCAGGCACTGCGCCTGATCTCCGTTGACGGAGGTCCTTCCTTCCGGGGCCGGCATGGTCCCTCTGCCCGCCCCCTCGTCCCGTTGTCTGGCGTCAAGAGTGCGGGTGAGTCTGTCCAGGAGCTCTTCTCTTGTGCTGCCAGGTGGTAGTCTGCCCTGAGGGGTAGCGAAGCTTGCTCGATTGAGCAGCTGTCGTATGTCCGCGTGCCAGGGCGTGGTTGTGCTTGCGGCCTCCACAGTCGCGGCCTCCGTTCCAGGGCGAGCCCTGCCTTCGGATGTGGGCCCGTGGTTCCTTGGGTTTGGCCTCAGCTCGGTACTGGCCAGCTGTGCGCGCAACCTCGCTCCACCCTCTACTGCCTGCCGGTCCCCTGACAGGATGGCCGTCTGTAGGAAGCCGTTTGCATCCAGGTGCAGCATCATTCGTTCCTGGAGCAGTGGTGCGATGTAGCCGCCTACTTCAGGAGCCTCGAACGTGGCACCGGCTGCCCTGGACGATATGTCTGTTTCCGACGCGAGTACCAGCTGGGCATCTCTGTAGGAGCTAACGCCTCGTGATCTCCACCAAGCTGATGCCTGGTCGATGATGGTGGTGCTAATGTTGCTGCTCGTGAAGGCCTGCTCGAGCACCCTCCGGCCTCTATCGGTCGCAGTGCCCCATATGAAAGGGGCCAAGATTCTGCTCCATCGCATACCTGGGGTGATGGATTTACTGGCCACCCTTCTCCTGATCCTCCGCACCTCTTCGATGAATGCCTCTCGCTGGGAGCGTTCCGCTTGGGAAAGTCCCTCCACCGGATCTGGGGGGAGTCTCTGCGGGGATCTCGTTCCGACCCCTTCCCCGCCCGTGTGGTTCGTCCTGTCGCTGCAGGGGTTGTCCACATCCATGGGAGAGTGCCCGTCGCTGGGACGCCCAGCCCGCACTTGGTCCTGACCTCGACTGTCTGAGTCCAGGCGCCTGATGACGGCATTTGTGACGAGGTTTCCCAGGGGGGTACCCTGTCCCATTTGGGGATGTATTGGGCGCCAGTCGGTGCGTGCGGCTGCTTGTAGTGCACCTCTCATGACCTCTGCTGCCTGGGAGTGTGGGCTGTCTCTATTGTGCCACCAACGTCTACTGAGGTCCGTGCCGTCTCGTACGTCGCTTATGGCGCGGTCTAAGTAATCCCCGCCGATGGCGTATCTTAACCAGCAGAGGTCATCCAGGTGCACCACGGTGTTCGGCCCTATGGAGACGGTTGTGGTTGTCCTGCTAGACAGGGGGGGCCTCCAGTACGGTGGTGAGTGCGCGTCTGGGCCGTCGTGATAGAGAGGCGGAGGGAACCAGCCGAAAAGTCGCCCTTCGGGGTTGGTCCTGATGACGCGTAGTATTTTCTGGCAGACATTTAGGGCCCAGGAGCCAGGCGCGGAGCAGAGTAGGGCCAGCGAGATCGCTGCTGTGCGGAGCTGCCAGTCGCTCCCGACTTCCTCGAGGGCTCCGGTGTCTTCGTATGCCCAGATTTCAAGCAGGCCTGCGGCGTGGGCCACCATGTGTCTCCAGGCTCCCAGGAATTCGCCCACGAGCCAGGTCGGGGTGAAGTCGGAGGGGCCAGGCTGGGCGGGGGAGTAGAGATGCTCTGCGATTGGGGCGTACCGCATGCCCGCTCTGACAAGCTGCAGCAGCAGGGCGGTGTCCAGGAGGTCGAGGGCATGCCTATTGGGCGGTTGGCCCGGGCCTGCGCCTGGGTGACTCTGTGGTAAGTCATCTGCTCGCGGCTCCCCGGGGTTGTAGCTCCAGGGGTTGGCCAGCCTGTGGCAGGTGATGCAGGTTCGTCCAGTGGGATCTCGGAGCATCCAGGTGCCGCAGAAATCACATCTCTCTCTCGGGCAGGAAAAGTTCCGCAGCCGCAGCCTATGCGCTGTGGTGGACCAGGGCCACGTGTTGTCGCTACTGTCGCTCCCTGGAATGGGTACTCCAGGGATGCCCGGTGAACTGGCGGATATCCCTGAGAGGGTGGGCTCTACCCATGGTACTGGGCCTCTACCTGCTTGTCGTCTCGAGTGCACGTCGTTCCCCGCCCGCTCGAGGTTCCTTCTTGTGATGGCCCACTGCCTGACGTCCCCATGGTCCGGAAAGTGAACTATATTTTGTCTGCGCTCATGGATTAGGACTCTGTGTGCATACTCCATGATCTCGTCATCCGTGGGGTCCTGCGTCCCGTCTGTTCGGTTGGGGCCACTGCTGTGTAGGGGAACAGCATCTTCGGGAGATCTGGTGGGCATGAGCATCCTATCTGTGTCAAATCCGTTCGGGATCTCCATGCCTATGTCGCAATAGTGCGCAGCGGCCACCATGGCAACGTACTCCAGACGCGCCAGCTGTCTCTCCGTCACTGAAGGGTCGGCGGCGTCCAGCCTTTCCCTTCTTATGCTGGGGTCATGGATGATGCTCGCAAAGCGGAAGGCAAGGACCTGTGTTGGGTCAGGCTGCGCGCCTCCTAGACGCCCTTCGTAGTCTCCTCCAGTGACGGACCAGACAAACCAGGAGTGGTCCAGGATAGCGAGGATCGGGGCCGAAGTGGCTAGCTCCGAGCCGAATCCAGGGAGGGCGGCCTCTGCTGGGGCCACCCGCATGGGGCTGTCGGCTCGTATGCCTGGGTGGCCTGGGCGGTGCCCCCTCCACGCGTGGTGCATGAGAAACTCAAGGTTGCTGGTCTCGCGCGGGGTTCGCGGCGTTCCGCGGTCGGGGACCTCGCGCCAAGGACCGTCGATGCGCACCAGGTGCCGGCGGAGGGCACTCATGGTGCCCCCCCTGCCTGTGATCTTGGCGTCCGCCACGCGCGGGCCACACATGGGTCCGTCCGCCTCCCAGCTGGCCGCCCAATCAGCATTCGTGTGCCCCGTGGCGTCCAACCACCGGGCGTGGAGGTCCGCAGCGCCTTGCCCTCTGTTTCTCCGCGCTTGACTGGGGTCCTCAGCATCTGAGGGGGTGGGCTGGTTCTCCATCCGCAATTCCTCCTCCAGGGCAAGGTCTGGGGATGGGTAGGAGGGCGGGTCAGCTAAGACCGGGCCCCCATGTGGCTTCTGAAGCCGCCTTGGGGGCCACGTTGGGCGTCTGGGAGCGACCTTCGGGCGTCCCGGGTCTGTTCTGGAGCCTCTTGGGGCCTCCTTGGCGCCTTTTGGCGGCCTTCTGTGAGGCCCTGGGGCTCCCCGAGGGCCCCGGAGCCCACATTTGCGGTAGCGGCGCCGGCCCTGGGCGCCCAGACCCGGTGCGCCGTTATATGTATAGGTATAGGTATATGTATATGTATATGTGTATGTATCTGTATATATGTATATGTGTGTGTATATGTATATGCAAATCTGTAAACATGTGAAACGTAAAAGCTCGATACATGATGTGTACTGTGTGGCTCCCTCGCCTTTCCGGGCTCCAGGCGTACAAGACGTCTGATACCCACAAGACGGGCAAATATGCCCTCAATAAAGCCATCCGTCTATCCAGATAGCCAGCCAACTAACCGAGTTGTCAACCTGGCAACTAATCAGAAAAGCAACTGATCAACCCCATCGACCCAGCCATGCAAGCAATCAGAAGGGTGCCGAGCGGCAGATAACGAAGCCCTTACGATTTTGTGAATCAGTGCGGGTATTGGTAGGAATGGGTCTTAGTTAATTGTGCGTGCGTCTGCCTGTGAGCGCGAGCGCTTGCTTGGGTATGGAAGGGTCTGAACTGACCGAGTCTAAGTGTGAGTGGGCTTGACTGTGAACGGATCCGAGCATGGGCATGAGTGAAGGGATCCTGGGGGGTCCTGGGGCTTCCTAGGGGGTTCTGAAGCCTTTAGGGGGGTCCCGAGGCGCCCCTGGGCTTCCTGGAGCCGGCAGACTCCTGGAGTGTTCTCAAGCCTCCTGGGGCTTCCGGGAGCCTTCCGATGCAACTCTCCTGGTCGACCCTCCATGGCATGGTGTGATGTTCGTGAGACTCTGAAAAGAATCTCGTCTACCCCCCAAGAGCGTCAATTGTATTTTTCTGCTCCGGAACAGAAACTCCGTTTGTAGCATGGCATTGTCACGAGTAACCATGCACGGCAAGCGTGATCCGCGGCCATGACCCCTGGCATGCTGAGGCGTGGTAGAACGCCAAGCGCTGCCTGGCAGGGTATCTGTAGTCTTCTGAAGCACTTCCTTTCATTACGTCCAGTTGCGTGCATCGCCACCCCCCCCTTCCCGAGGCTCCGTGGGCCGCCCAGACGCCTCCCTTGGCGCTCACCAAAGCTTTCCGAGGCTTCCACGGCAGCGGGGGAAGCCCGAAGCCGCCAACATGACCCAACAGTGTCTCAAGAGGCCCCCAACAGCTGCCAAAAAGCGCTGCATGCACCTGAGTAAGCCACCAAGATGCTCCCAGACACCCCCGAGGCGCTCTCGAGAAGGGGGGGCAAACACACACACAGGCACACATGCACACATATTTGTGTATATGTCTATATGTATGAACATGGGTAGATTCTTTTGTACGCACACGTATGTATATAAATGTGTGTGCGTGTGTCTGAATGTGCGTGAATGCATGTGCATGTGAATGAAGGTGTGTAGGTGAGAATGTGAGTGTCAATGCGAATGTGTGCGCGTGTGTATGTGTGAAGGTTTTTGATGTGCGTGGGTATGTGTGAATGTGTATGCATGTGTGTGGATGTGCATGTGTGAGTGTGAATGTGAGTGTACGCGCGGGTGTGAATATTTGTGGATGTGTGTGTGTGTGTGATTATGTGTGACTGTGTATGCATGCGTGTGCATGTGTGTGCGTGTGCGTGTGCGTGTGAGTGTGAGTGTGATTGTAGGGGTGTGAGTGTGAGTGTGAGTGTGTGTTTGTGTGAATGCGTGTGCATGCGTGCGAATTTGTGTGAATGTGAGTGTGGGTGTGAGTGTGTGTTAGTGCGTGCGTGTGTGTGTGTGTGAACGTGTGTGTGCATGTGTGTGAGTGTGAGTGTGTGTGTGTGTGAATTTGAGTGTGAGCGTGTGTGTGTGTGTGTGAATGTGAGTGTGAGTGTGTGAGTGTGTATGAATGTGTGCGCATGTGTTTGAATGTGTTTATGTGCTTTAATGTGTGTACATGTGCGTGGGTGTGAGTGTGAGTGTGTGTGAGAGGTTGTGTTTGTGTGAACGTGTGTGTGTGTGTGAGTGTGTATGCGTGCATCTATGTGTAAGTGTGTGTGTGTGTGTGTGTGAATGTGTGTGCATGTATGTAAATGTGTGTTTGTGAGTGTGAGTGTGAGTGTGAGTGGATGTGTGTGTGTGTGTGTGTGTGTGCGTGAGAGTGTGTGTGAATGTGTGTGCATGTGTGAATGAGTGTGTGAGTGTGAATGTGAATGTGAGTGTGTCTGTGTGTGGGCGCAAGTGTTAGTGCGTGTCCCGTCCGTCTGTCCTACTGCTCCTCTCCAAACCCTCGTTCCCTAACCTCCCGATCATGTTCCCGGACCCCCGTCCCTTCCCCCCAGAGCACCGCAGCAGTGGGAAAGCGTTCCGAAACGGTGAGAAATCATGTTCCCGGAAAGCGTTCAATAATATGAATCGTACGTCGTCCAAGGCGCCTCGGAAGGCGCAGAATACTCCTCCAAGGCGCGGAATCATGTTCCCGGACCGCCTTCCGGGAACATGATGGGGACGACCTCCTGAGGGCCTCCAGTGGGCCTCTTGGGGGCCTCTCGGAGGCCTGTGGGGCTCTCCTGGAGGCGTCTTGGGGCGCGCTCAGGGCCATTTTTGGGCATCTTGGGGGCCTCTGGGGGCCTTCGGGGAGGCTCTTGGGGGCCTCTTTGGGGCCTCTTGGGGCCTCGCGGGGCCCTCTTGGGGACCGCTGGGCTCGCTTAGGCAGTCTTGAAGCCCTGTCGGGGCACTCCTGGAACCGTCTTGGGCGGCTCCTGGGCCATCTTGGGGCTCTCCTGGGCCGTCTTGGGACGATTTGGGGGGTCTCTTGGGCCGTCTTGGGGCGGTCTTGGGGGCCTCTTCGGCCGTCTTGGAGCGGTTTTGGGAGACTCTTGGACGGCCTTGGAGCGTCGGAACCCCGAAAAAGCGAGAAGGCCAAAAACTTAAAGAAAATCAATAAAAATCAACGATTTTGGCTTGTCAGGGCTTTCTTGGGAGGCCCCTTGGGATGCCTTCGGGGCCTCATGGAGCTCTCTTGGAACGTCTTCGGGTCTTCCTGGCCATTCCTGAGGCTATCTATGCGCGTCTTGGAGCGCTCGCGGGCCGTCTTGGGCGGTCTCGAACTGTTCCTGGCGGTCCCAGGGGCCCTCCGGGACGCTTCGGACGCTCCCGGGGGCGCCCTGCACCCCCCATGGAGACTACAGGCACCGCCCCCGGGCCGCCCCTGGGCCCTACTCCGATATATATATATATATATATATATATATATTATATATTATATATATATATATATAAGAATACACATCGTATCGCCGTAAAAACTAATTTCGGAATATACCAGCAGACGAAGGGCATGGCTGCGTGAATCACAAGAAGGTCCAGCATGCATGCTGTCCATGCGCAAACACACTGGATGCAATTGCCATGCGGACAAGTGGAGTTGCGCTTCCGCAATTTACGAACGGAGACGCGATTCAATGTCGAACTGAATATCATTGGAACGAGTTCTGCAAAGATACAACATTGACGCTGGAATGTACTATCTCGGGAAACGGAATTCGAAAAGCTTGCCGGAAACGCTTGTAAACCGTCAAAGAAACGACCGGTCTGGGTGCCGCGGCTGAGATCGCGTGAATATGAAAACTCAGAAACGAAACGCAATGCGCAAGGCAGGCGGCTTCCAACGAAGCGAACGGCCGCCACGGATCGTAGGGCGGATGACCGGTCTATTGCCAATGACTCCCAACGGCCAATGCCTTGAAAATTGGCAGTGCAGTTGGATATTGATTTGAACGAGGCTAACATCGTACAGTCCCAAAGCGGTGAAGAGGGACACTAACGCCAGCAGAGAGCGGGAGCAGGGGCAGAGAAGGAAGAAGAGGAAACTCGAGAATACAATGTCTTGTGTGCGTGGTTTAGGGAGTTTCCACCTTCGGGGAGGGGTTTACCCCTCCCCCTCCCCCCTCCCCTGGACCTGGACAAAGGGTTCCGCGAGGTGTCGGAGCGTCCAAAACGGCCTCGGCGAGGAAGCACAAATCATGGGTTTTACTAGTGTTTTGGTTTCATTTTGGTCTCCTGAGGGGGAGGACTCTAATCAGACCCCCCCCCTCCTGTGATCGATCTCACCCCCAAGGCTCCCAAGGGTGCCCCAAGAGCTGGCTAGGAAGCCCCAAGAGGCCCCCAGGATGCCCTCAAGAGGCTCCCAAGAGACCCCCAAGAGGCCCCAAAAGACCCCCCAGAGGCAGCCAAGATGCTCCAAGAGGCCTCGTCGAGAATGCCAAATCATTGACTTCATTAAGGTTTTAACCACATGTTGGCCTCGTTGGGGGGGGGCACTGATTAAGATGACTCCAAGAGCGCCTGGGAGAGCCCAAGATGACCTCCAAGATGGCTCAAGATATCCCAAGATGTCTCATAATGGCTCCCACGATGTTCCAAGATGTCCCAAGACCGCTCCAAGACCGCTCCCACTGGCCAAATAGCTCCCCCAGGAGGCCCCGAAGAGGCCAAAACCTTGGGAAATCCCACCAGCCCTCTGGGCGTCGGTGGTTCAGGGAGTCCCACCAGCCCTCTGGGCGTCGGTGGTTTAGGGCGTTTCCTCTTCCACCCCTCCTTCTTCCCCTTCGGGGAGGGGTTTACCCCTCCCCCTCCCCCCTCCCCTGGATCTGGACAAGGGGTTCCGCGAGTCGTCGGAGCTTCCAAAACGGCCTGGGCGAGGAAACCCAAATCATGGGTTTTACCAGGGTTTTGGCCCCATTTTGGCCTCTTGGGGGGGGACGCTAATTGAAGCTCCCCTCTTGTTTGATCGATCTCCTCCAAGATGGCCCCAAGAAGCGCCCAGGAGGCCCCAAGAGGTCACAAGAGGGCCCCAAAATGGGCCCAAGAGGCCCCCAAGAGGCCCCCAGGAGGCCCCCAAGAGGATCCCAAGCGGCCCCAAGAGGCCCCCCCGAGGCACCCAAGACGCCGAAGAGCCCCCCACGACCGCCAAGAGACCCCCAAGACGTCCCAAGACGCCCAAGAGATACCCCAAGAGGCTCCGAGAATCACCCAAGAGACCTCTGGCCTTTTTGCTTGCTCTCCTCCTCCTCCTTCCTCCTCCTCTCCCTTCTCATTCTTCTCCTCCCCCTCCCCCTCCGCCTCCTCCTCCTCCTCCTTCTCCTCCTCCTCCTCATCCTATCCATCCTCCTTCTCCCCACACCCTCATCCATCCATCCAATCTTCTCCTTCGCCCCCTCTCTCTTTCACACGGTTCGGCCGTCCCCCTCTTTGTTCCCGCACTTCCCTGATCACCTCTCAACTCGCCTGGACATCGTTTCTGGATGGGCTGGTGGGGATACTTTTTAGTCGGCAGCCGCAGGCGACAGCGCCAGCGGCGAGTCAGGGCCCGAGCGGGGCGCGCGAGGGCCGAATCAACCAGAGGCAAGCCTAACTCAGCCACTCAGACCAGGAAAATGAGGAGGGAGGCGAGGCTGCTCACTGCCAGAACTGGTGGGGATACTTTTTACTCACCGGCCGCTGGCGAGCGCGCCGGCGGCGAGTCAAGTCAAAGCGGGACACGCAATGACAAATTCACCCATAGCAGCGGAGGGCGGCCTCACCTAAAGCGGCTAAGCGGGCCTCGCGCAGCACCTCAGCGGCGGACCGGGGCTGGTGGGGATATTTTTTAGTCAGCGATCGCGGGCGAGCGCGCCGGCGGCGAGTCAAGTCAAAGCGGGCTACGCAGAGACTAATTAGGCAAAGGAAACGCAGGAAACAGAGCGACGAACGAGGCGACAGCTAGGCGCGGCCGAGGCCTCAGATGGGGGGCTGCCGGGACTGAGACTGATGGGAACTGCCAGCGTGCACAGCTGCAAGCCAATCGGAAGCGCCACGCGTCGGAAAGTCAACGACGGCCAGAGACAACTCCGAAAGAGAAAACGAGTCACCGTACTTCAGACGACTGCGTGGGCACCAGGGTGGCCGTGGCCAACGAAACGTCGGTCGAGGTAGGGAAGAAAAATGCAAAGGCGAGGCCCCGAACGGCGCGAAGCGCGGAAACCAGGGTGGTCCAAAGGACCGCCGATCAAAGAATTGTTGCCAGAGGCGAAGCGTTGGCAGGCTGCAACTCCCAGGGTGGCGGAAACCGAGGGACCCCTGGCAGCAGCACGCACAAATGCGGGAAAGCGGCGTAGCCGCGACGCAAACCAAAATGGCGCGGGTCAGCACGTACCTGTACGAGAGCGGGTGTCAGGTTGACCCAGCACGGGCCCGTCGAGGCACAACGCACAGGGCAGACACCAAGGAGGGCGAGCGTACGAGTACCTCCAATGAGCGGAAGCCGAACGAGGACTCTCCGCACGCTCGGAATGCGAGACACTGGCGGGGATACTTTTTTGGTCGCGGCCGCAAGACAACGGTCATGTGGCGAAAGCAACGTCCGGGCCACGGGCGAGGCTAATTGGCTAAAACAGAAACGCGGCCGGCCACCTCAGACGGCAGCTGCAGGCTGGGTGGCGCTGAGCTGGCTGACGTACTGCTAGCGCGGGCGCGTGCACAGGAGAAAATGACCAGAATTCGAGTGGCCAACGCATGACAGGCGCAGGGCCCCTTACCACAGTGGGCAAGTCACTGTGCCCGGTGAAAATGGGAAGGCCACAGAAGTGAGTCGCCGATGTGGCGCCAGACTTTAAACGGACGACCTGCGTAAGCCAGCCGGCAGAGCAGTCGAGAACCGTGTTGCAGCGCGCAAGGGGGCTGAAGGTGGGTCCGAGAAGCTGTGCATCTCGCTGAAGGCTGAACCACTCAGCGCCCAGGCCAGTCTCAGTGGACCGCATCACAGTGTCGGGGGGGAGCCGTGCGACTGTGAGCCATTCAGCGCGCGCTGGCACGGTGCGGCCACTGGGTGTGAGGGAGCCCGCCGACGTAGTGAGCATCGCCGACGGAGAAGAAGAGGTAAGGGGGGGCTGCGCGCGTGGTAGTGGTGCCGACTGCGTTGTCGTCGGGCGAAGCGCCTGGGGAAGCTGCACTGCGGTAGACGCGGGGAACAGAGACAAAGCCCAACCCAGTCCGCCGCATGGCACTTTCCCCCGGGCCCGTGAGCCTGCACACACCGCGTGGTCCTCCAGGGCCGAAGCAACCGTCGCTGAGGGTGATGGGCCAGACCACGAGCAGCGCGGAACGCGGCTGGCCCTGGGAGGGGGGGGCAACCACGCCGACGTCGGGCAGGACCTCTGGCGGGCCCCGGGGCCAAGGGCGGGGGGCGCCCACCTGGCCCGAGAGGGGGGAGGCGAGGGGGCGCAACGCCTCTCCCCTCGGTCTGGCCCCAACACCGTGGGCCAAGGGCCATGGTCATCCTCTTGGGTCATCCTGGGGGTCGCAGCTGATCGCCGCTAGATCTCACTTTGAACTCTTCGGGGGTCGCAGCTGATCGCCGCTGGGATCTCTCTCTACTCTTCTCGGGGGTCGCAGCTGATCGCCGCTATGATCTCTATTGCTGGTTGGTGTGTCCGAGTGTAGGCCCTCCAGGGCCGCAGCAAATCGCATCATATGTGAATGTGCAGATAGGTGCGTCCTTGAAAGTTGGTCCTCGGGGGTCGCAGCTCATCGCCGCAAGAGTCGATATTGCTAAAACTGGGACCTGCACAGGCCGATCCGCTGGCGCGTGGGGGGGGGGGTGTTCCCGCGGCCGTCCCCCCGCCGCCAGCGAATGGATGGCTGTCGTCGTCGGACAGCAAAGTGGGTGCGCCCGGGGCCTGTCTGTCCTGCGGGCGGGTCCCCTGTCGAGCAGGGGGGTGGAATGTCAGGGGAAGGTCCACTTATCCAGTGTGGGCTGTCTAGCTATGCTGCGCCGTGGGTGAGATGTGGGGTAACCTTCGCCCCAGCGGAGGTTGCCCCTAGGTACTACGGTCAGAGTCGGGCGCGGAAAGCTGAAACTGGCCCCTCAGGGGCACGAGCAGGGGGTGGGAGGGACGGAGCTCGTCGACCAGGAGCGCCAGGGGTGCTGAGGCGCGTCTGCGCGGCACCGTTAGCACTTGGTGTAAGAATCATCCCTTGCCCACCATCGGGCGCGCTTGTCCGTGTGCCGGTCGCCCCCCCTGGGGGAAGCCGCGTGCCCTTTCCTTTCCAATCCGTGTCCGTCCATTGGGCTTCATGCCGACCCCACGAGCTCCACTCCTGCCAGTCCTGCCACTGGCTGGGGGTGGCTGTGCCGATGGCACCGGCCCAGCGGTCCTGTGCGGCTGCAGCAGTGGCCGCTCTGCCCTCTGCTGTCCATGGGGCGGGCCTGCTGCTGCCGTCGTAGTCGCGTTGGGCGTGCGCACGGGAATCGCTGCGCATGACTTTCATGTGCTTGTCCCTGACAGCCGCCCGGTTGACGTTGAGCCCCAGCTCACTGTCCATTTTGTAAGCGTCGTGCCCTGCGTCGCTCCATGCTTCGAGGAATTCAGTGCACGTCTGGACTGTGTTGAATTTGGGGTTGTTCTTCTGGCTTCCGCTGAGCTCCTGCCTCAGGGCAGCCCTCTTGACCCATGCGGCCCATGCTCCATTGAACGCTCCTCCCAGCGTCTTTTGCAAGCGTATAATCTTATCCTGCACTGGTTCCTCTCTTTCCACGTCTGCAGCTGCTACGGTGCACGTGTGCATGGGAATGCCTCCCATGGGGTCGTCTGGGTCTTCGCGGGGCGGCTGTGCAATCCTTGCGTCTCTCCAGGGCGCCTCGTGGATCTCCACTCGCGAGGGGTTGCCCCTTGGCGATTTGGCGGCGCGTCCTTCTCCGTCCTCGGCGTCTTCCGACGCGGGCCGGTGGCGCCCCTTGCCCCCGGCCGCGCGGCTGAGGGTGCGGTCGTCCCTGGCGCCCGTGATGTCCCAGGTTGAGCTGCTTGCTCTCTTTGGGCTGTCTCTCGCCCTCCTAACTTCCGGGGCGGCAGCTCGATCGACAATCCGTTCGTACGGGGTCCAGGCATCGGGCCTAGTGGGCGGGCTCTTAAAGACGTTGAGGGGGTCGGAGGAATCCTCCCCTCTCCTTCGTCCGCCACCGGTGTCGGGCTAACCGCCGGGCTCGTGTCTTTGGCTGTGTCTGACTCGCTTTTCTTGTCCTCGTCCCAGTCGACCCCTTCCGATTCGCCCTCGGTTTTGCCTGTCTGGTTGGAGGGGCCTATTCCTTCCGTCGGAGGACCGTCGTCCCCGTCGGCTCCTGGGGCATGGGGGTTTGCTCTGGAGGCGCAGTCAGGAGTAGCATCCCGCTCAGGTCCGTGGCTGACTGCTGGGGGGGTGTCTGGGGTGTCTGCGGCTTCGCCTGTTCTGCCAGGTTGCAGCTGGGGATTCAGCTGCCGCTGCGGAGTCCGCGCCCGTCTCGCGCGGGTCTCGGTTGGCTAGCGCGCTGATGGTTCCGTCGGCAAGGGCAGTGGGGTCAATCCCTAAGAGGTATGTCAACAGAGTACTGAGCCGCTGGCGAAGGGGACACTGGCCTCGCTGTTCAGCTAGGTTGGCAGCGTAACTGCACCACATGGCCTCGTACATCCCATTGGACTGTGTCAGGTGGTAAACCACTCGTTGGGCCGTCCCATGGGATGCTGGGGGGGTGGCAGTTTCTGGGGATCGTCTCTCCGTAGATCTTGACCAGGAACTGGCGAAGACGCCCTGGGGGCCACGACCCTCCATCGGTCTTATCACCTGTTATCCCCTCACCGTGTTGCACCGCGTACTCCGTCCATCGCTTGTAAATGGAGGGATTCCACTCTAGCAGGTACTTCACCAAGGAGCGCATGGCGCCGACGGATTCCACCCCGGTGAGCCTGAAGGTGGAGTTGGTTGGCAGGGCGGGCCCCTCTGGCGGGGAGATGTCGGGGAACGGGGATTTAATGTCCCGCGCGGCTTTCCCTGGCCCGTTGCTCTCCCCAAGCGTGCTGTCGTGGTCCGCGCTGATGGGGATTGGCTCTCCGCTTGTGGCTGGTTGCCTTCTGTTGCCGCTGCCCGCTTCGCAGGTGCCGTGGGGCATGCGCTGGAGGAGTGCTGGTCCAGTATGCGGTCGAGCGTGCCGGGTGCCACGTCCCACATGTGGATGAGGCACCGTCTGCAGGCCCACCCTGCGTTCCACTGCTGTTGGGTCCAGAGTGTGGGCATGAGGTCCCCTGGCGGTAGCCCTGTCTCGGCGTTGCTAGGCGCTTCGGGTTCTGGGCTCCGCATGAAGCAGCCAAGTGCTGGGCTGGTTGCCGACCGCTCTAGCAGGGGCGATCCTGCTGGGCAAGTGTCGCATTTGGCGGAGTAAGTGTTCGTGCGGTGCGAGTCGGGCCCGAACCTTCCGTCGGACAGCTTGTGAGCTGGTAGGGCGGTGCCGATAGTCTGGGGCCCGTAGACAGCGGGGGTTCTCATGACTAGGTCCCGCAAGCTGGTGGGGGTCTGCGCCGTGTCGGACCGGCCATATCCGATTGGGAGTAAATCCAAGGACGGGAGAGTGCGAGACCTCTTCTTGTAGCGTGCCTCGTCCAATGTGCGTTTGTACGCCTGTAGACGCTGCAGAAATGTCTTCTTGTTGCCGCAGTCGTGTGCGGCGAGGGGGACCTCGGTGCCTCTCCTTTCCAAGGACTTGACCCAGCACTGTTCGCAGAGCCACTTGCAGATCTTGCCTTGCAAGTGCGCCTGGGAGCGATTTTGTGCGAGGAATTCCCTTGTGTCGTCGTCCTCCCAGGTGCCGGCTGTGCCCCTGATCCCTGTGTTTGGACAGTCGTCTCCGTCGCTGTCGAAGCTGCCGTCCTCCTGCTCGACACGGAACCTGTCGTCGCACGCCCTTGGTGGGATAAGTATTGTTCCGCGGGCCGGGGGCGCGGGGGGGTCTTCGTCGAGCCGCCTGTTGGACATGGCAATCCCTCCACCGATGTATTCCAGGTCTGCCACTGAGTCTGGGCATCTGAGCCCTTCCTCGGGCCCGCTGCGCTCACTGTGGAGAGTGCGGATGGAGCACTTATCCTTGCCCAGGGACTTGACCACGGCTGGTTTGACTAGCTCCTCTAAGACCCTCATGGGGGCCCCCAGGGGGAACTTGCTCTTCAGCATGCCGGCCCAGGTTGTTGGGCACCCATGATTGGTTGCGACCTTGTGGTGGTGGGCATACGTGGCGAGCGTGCTGATGTGCTTGATGGTGTCCTCGAGTTTCCCGTGCAGGGGTGACAAACCACTGGACTGGAAACCCCAGGCACTCGCAAACCTGGTTCTGTACTCCTGATGGACGTTCTGCCAGGGAAAGCAGATACCCACGGCTGCTTCTATGATGTCCCCAGTGGCCTCTGGATGCGGGACGGGCCAGAGTGTCGCTCGGGGCTCGCGCAGTTGGAGAATCATGACCACGAGGGGGACCCTGAGCGTGGGGGCGTCCAGGGGGTGACCGTCGCTGCTGAGAAGGGGGCGCCTTAGTTCTGAGTTGGCTTGGCCTGTGCGAAGCAGGGACTTAAGGTGCTGCATCCCTGGGTGCGCGCGGTGTCGTCTGCATCTGCCAGTCTCTTGGCTCCATGCCTCTGGGAGCTGGTGTAGAACGTCGGGGGGGTGGAACGGCTGGCGCCCTTCGGGCGGTGGCTGACGCCCTTCGCGTTGGGCAGGGGGGGGGGCGATGCTTCTGGGACCGCCAGGCGCGAGTCGGCCCAGGGGTGCCCAGCCCGAGGAACCACACCCGGGCTGCCCACGTCAGGTTGTGGACTAGGTTGCTGGCGTCAATGCCCAGCTCGACGTCGCAACAGAACCCTAGGTGGCTCCACGCCTTGCGGTCGAGCCGGCCTGGCTGCCTTGGTGAGTCGGCTATGGGGTACTGGTGGGGGTGTAAGCCGGAGGCGGTGCACAAAACGACCCCCATGGCGGGGTCCTCGACAAGTCTCTGTAGGCTGCTGCGAATGGCGCCCCCAAGGCTGCTCCACGAGAACTCCGAGTCCAGCGGTGCTGCTATCCTGTCTGCGAAGCTCTACTCCATTGAGGCTCGGGCCTTCACGATCGCGTTGTCCAGCCCTTGCATGACTTCGTCTCCTGTATGTGAGGGGGACTTGGGGATCCATGAGGTGAGGTCCCTGATGGGGTCCAATCCTTCGTCGACCGTGAGTGTCCATCGACTGCCGATGTTCCCCGCTTGTGAGAAGCGTACCCACAACTTGGCGAACCGACCGTACTCAGAGAGCTCCCAGAGGCGCGATCCCGTGGCCGCGGCGACATCCTCCCGTCACCGATGATAACCACGTTGCGGGTGGCTCTGGTGATTGCCACGTTCACCCTGTTGGCGTTGTCCATGAAACCCCAGTCGTGCCAACAGTTGGGCCTGCTTGTCAGGAAGATGACCAGGTCCGCTTCGCCGCCCTGGCTGGAGTCAATGGTCGAGATGGTGAGCTTGCCACTCGCAAGCTGCTCCTCTGCGATGCGCCGTAAGCCTGGGGACCGCAAGGAGATGCTAGTGAGCTCTGAGCTCCGCTGTGCGAAGACGCTGGCGTAGTCACTTGTGTCGGTGGAGCGCTCCGGGGGGTGGGCTGAGGGGTCCTTGCCCTGGGATGTGTCGTCTTTCCCTTTCCCTTTGTCTTTGGTCTTGGACTGCCTGAGGGCACCGCTGACGCTGCGCGCGCTTTGGGACCATCCATTCTCGAGGATGGCGCACTGTAGCTGGTAGCCGACGACCACCCGTGCTGTGGCCCCTCCTTGCATGGCGGGAAGGAGGGCCCGTGTGATGTCCGCCGTCTGGGCTGCCTCCAGCAGGTTGGCGATGCGCGAAGCGTCTAGACTTGTATGATAATCTTGCGTCCCGACGTTACTGGAACTGATATAGATCGGGTAAAACCGGCACATTCAAGTGTCCGGCACTCCGAAGGTGGACCTCTTGCACTCTCGCGCGCCTGTGATTTAATGGGACGCCGTCGAATTTCGATTTTACAACTGCTTCTGATGCTACTTTTCCATTGTGAATGCGGCCTTCTCCCCAGGGCATATAATACTTGCGATCGAGGATGTAGCGCCATCGTGATTCTAACAGTGACATGGCCGATCGTTGATGTCAACATCTGTCACATGATCGACATGGGGCCAAAGGGATGCTTGAAAAACGAGCCCAGCACACGCACATACACACATATATATATATGTATATATATATATATATATATATATATGTATGCACATCTGCACATATGCACATATATATGTATAGTTGTGTGTGTGTGTGTGTGCGTGTGCGTGTGCGTGTGTGTGTGTGTGTGCGTGTGTGTGTGTGTGTGTGTGTCCGTGCGTGTGTATGTGTGTGTGTGTGTGTGTGTCGTGTGTGTGTGTGTGTGTGTGTGTGTGTGTGTGTGTGTGTGTCGTGGGGCCCCTGTGCCTAAGGGGGGCTTCGTTTGTTGCTGCCTGGAGAGGGGTGGGGTTCCATGGTGGGAAGGCGTCGGCGCACTCTAGCGTGAATCTATCCGTGCTGCTGCAGAAAGGGCGCTTGCGAGGACGCGGCAGTATGGGGGGCTCGCGCTGCCCAAACGCCAAACGTTTTCATGTGTGAGTGATTCTGGTATTCTCGTAAGGTCGCGGGCGGTGGGGTGGGGGGGGGGGGTGGGGGGGGGGTGGGGGGGGGCGGTGGGTAGTTCGACGACATCCAGTTCCAGCAGTATCGAGCAGTCTTCGCAACTGTAATCCTCAAATGTGTGTTGGCGCCCGTTCGCGGGGGTCAGGGGCAACCTGTCGCAAACCCCGCGACTGTCCCAGAACCGCTTTGCGGCCGAACCTCCAAAAGTAGAATTGGGAACAAGGGCGACTTCATTATCGTCGTGTGGTTAGACGTTGCCGGCAGGGATGGGGGCGTGTAGGTTTCGGGGTGTCGGGGGGGTGGGGGTGGGTGTGTGTGTGTGTGTGGGGGGGGGGGGGGCGATGTCGGGTCGCTGGGCCGCCGTCGACAAACGCGAAGAAAATGTGCATGCATCCTCGACTTCGCTGCGGACACGGGGGCGTTTGGAGAATCATGATTACAGCGTGAAAGAAAAATGTAGTGTGCTATTTTTTGTTTTTGAATAGGATGACAGCGCGGCCGCGCGAACTCCCACAACGCGGCAGCCGCTGCAGTGCGAGGCAATTCTGCGGCAACGTGATGGCAATAATCGAAATGAGAAATGCGCAATTGTCGCCGCCCAGGGCACGCCGCAACGCGTGCATCGATTCTGACTGGCACCCCCCCGGGTCGGGCAAAATGCTGTGCGTGGGAACGAGATGCCGCGGGGGCCACAGCGCATAACCTAAGCCGATTGAGAAAAGGAGAGGAGGGGGGGGGAAGAGCAGACAAAATCGGGAGAGAACGCAAACCACCTTCGTAACGCGGCGGCTGGGGGGAAAACGCCGAAACTGTCGTAGCGGCGCTGGCCGCGCTGGAAAACGGAAAGACAGGACTGTCTCATCCACGGCTGCTTGCTAACAAAGCTGAACGAACTCGCGCCCGAAAGCGGCGCGGGAATTCTCACCCCGCGTCAGCTCGCGAGCCTCAGCGAGAGGGCCTCGGCGACAAGGGGCGGCCTGCGTCGCGAGCCTCAGCGAGAGAGCCTCAGACATAAGACACTACCGCGCCGCGGTGGAGCTAATGAGAACGAGTCTCTTGCGAATGATTTGTGAGTGTAGTGCGCAACGAGCTCCGCGAGCACGCCGGTTCCGCCTCGCCGCGAAGACGGCGCCGCCGCGGCTGCGGCGGGGGCGAAGACAAAGGAGGCAGCGCCGGCGGGCGCTTTGGGATCTCGGGGGGCTAGGTCAGGCCCCCCTGCCGCATGCGCGCCGCGGCCGCCGCGTGGGCAGCGCCGCGTCGCACCGGGAGGCGGTCCCGACGTGCGACTCCTTGACGCAGGAGGCTTTCCGCCGCGTGCTGTAAGCGCTGGGTGCTGTCGGTAGTCGCCGCGCCCTGACCTTCGCCAGCGCCTTGATGTACTCCAGGCATTACAAAGATTGTGACATGGATGGCGGCCGCCGGCCCTTCGATCTGGCGGAGGTGGGCCTGGCGTCGCGTCGCTCATGATGACGGCGTCCATCGGCGCGCCCGTAGCTCTGGATGGTGATGCCCTGCGCCGTGTTCCCCCGCGCGCATTTGTGGGTGGAGTTGAAGACGTCTGGCAGCGCCGCGCCCTGGCGAGCGCTCCCCTGCATGCTGACCCCGGGGGCGGAGGTCGGCGCGGAAGACAGCAAGGAGTCGCCCAGCGGCACGTCGTGCTCAAGGGGGTGACCCCGCAATGAGTTCCACGCCTCCTCGTGCTGAATGGCGTCGGTCTGCAGCGTGCTCTGCGTCGCGCTGAAGCGGGTGACGTCGCTGGCCTGGGAGTCAAAATCGGAGTCCGAGCTCCGACGCCCGTGCTTGACGTTGCACTCCAGGTCCGAGTCCGATATGATGATCCTGCCTGGAGCTGAAACCGAACGCTTGCGGAGCTCGGGCGTGAACTCGGGCGCCGCAGAGGCGCTGAGTTCGGCCGCCATGCGCCGCGCTTGGGACACCGAGCCAGCGCCCCTCAGAAGGCCGCGCAATCAATCGTGCCACCAGGCTGTCAGCACGTCCGGCATCTCGGCAACGCACGGGCAGTCCTCGTCGCCGTCCTCCTCATCCCGTCTAACTGAAAATGGAGTGGGGCCGCTGGGGCTTCCTGCTCTCCGCGGCAGCCCGCCGCAGCGCCGCTCGTAGCCGGCGTGCCTCCTGGAGAAGGCTTGGCGACGGGGGCGTGATGGAACGCCTCTTCTGGGCAGGGCTTGGCGACCGGAGCGCGTGCGGGCGCCGCCTCCGCGGCGGGGTGCGCGCGATGCGCGGGTCTAGTTCCTCCCGCGAGGCGCCCGAACGCTGCCGGAGCGGAAGCACCGTGATGGCCCCTACGGGCCCCGCCACGGCCAGAATGTTCTCCACAGGAGCTGCGGGCGCCGACGAACCCCGCCAGCTCGGGCACCTGCTCCCCGGCGGTGTCCAGCGTCCTGGTGGGCGCGAGGAAATGGGAAGCGGCTCCCGCTCTCTTGTCGGAGGCCGCGTCGGGCTTCCCGCCGCCAGCTCCAGGGGCGCTGGAGGGGACTTCAAGCTGTCCGCCTCCAGCGCAGGGATCGCCGAGGGCGCTGGCGCACTGGGGAGCAGCCGAAGCCCTTGCGCGCTGCTCGGCCGCAGTCGCAATGGCCGCTGCGGTTGTTGCTGGAGCGTGCCCGCTGCCGCGGCCCCAATTGTCAGCCGGAGCCACGCGCTGACGTCGTTGATCTCCCATGCCACGCGCAGAGCAGAGCGGCGTAGACTATGCAAGCGACAGAGGAAGAAGCGGAGTAGGGTGTAAGGGTGAAAAGAGTATGGGGGCGGCTCAGCCAGAACAGCCTGAGTCAGAGCAGCATGAGCCAATAATGTAGTAGAAGAATGTAACAAAGAAGTTCGAAGCCGAGATCTCCGGCGAGAAGGTTAAAGATATCTCGATAGGGCGGCCTGATTATCGACAACCACGAATAAAATATGTATGCATGCCCGAATTTGCTACGGGCAGGGGAAATCTCCGGAAATCGGTTTCGGGTGAAAAATAATCATGTACTGGATACTATGGACGTCGATATGTCCAGCGAGAAGGCTTAGGATAATTGGATAGGACAGAAGAAGAACAACTGCATGCATGCACGACTTCGCTAATCACGGACAAGGGGGAGTCTCGGGAATTAGGATACGGGCGTGAAATAACAATGAAGTAGAAGCGTGTAGCAAAGAAGCTCGACGGCGCGACATCTCAGGCGAGGTGGTTCTGCGAGAATGTTTAGGATCATTGGATAGGACGGCTTCTTCATCGGCAACCGCGTAAATATGCATGTGTGCACGATTTCGCTCTGGCGAAGAGCGAAGGGAACGCTACATAGGACGGCTTCATCATGTTCGGGGTGTTGGGCGTTGCTGGCAGGGATGGGAGTAGGTGTAGGGGTAGACGGTGCCATAGAGAAGAGGAGGTATGAAGGGCAACCCGCGCTGGTGCTCGACGAGGCCAGGAGATCTCGCGTTGAAGCTGGGCGGTCTTGTGTCGCGAGGCCCCTGTGCCTAAGCGGAGTCTCGTTTGTTCCCCGCCTGGAGGGGGGTGGGATTGCATCTGGGAAGGCGTCGGCCCGCTCCAGCGTGAATTTGTCCGTACTGCTGCAGAAGCGGGCCCTGACGAGGACGCGGCAGTATGGGGGGCTCACGCTGCCGAAACGCCAAACGTTTTTTTTTGTGTGTTAAGGATTCTCGTATTCTCGTGAGGTCGTGGGGGGGGGATGGGAAGGAGCCGGAAGTTCGACGACATCCAGTTCCACCCGTATCGAGCTCAGCCTTCACAACTGTAATCTTCTTCAGATGTGTGTGCGCGCGGTTTCCACTAAGTTAGGTGTTTTTTTCTTGCTCGCTCGCTTGAGTCGCGCAGCCTCCCATTTGCAATGCCTTGTGGGATTCACGATAGCTTGCCCCGTGCTATCACTCGCTACGGTGACGTCCCGTGGCTGGCGGAAGGAACTGTGTGCATCTGCGTGTGCGTGTGCGTGTGTATGTATGTGTGTGTGTGTGTGTGTGGCGAACAGCTTGATGTTCCTCTTCGGCGCCCTCCTCCAGAAAATTATCACCGCACATGCCATCGAAATCATTGAATTCAGCGTCAGAGACGGCGGAGCGGAGGGGGGAGAGAAGGAGGGACCGACGCGCCGCGGCTCACCAAGGCTGCTCGCAGTCGCAGCAGGACGCCGATTCAGATGAACGACTGAAAACATCGGGCTCGGTGCCACTTGCCATTGTTTTCGGAGCTTATTTGTGCGCATCAACGTCGGCCTTGCCGTCGAAGACACTGGGCGCGATATCGTAGACCGCATCCCCATTGAAGAAAACAAGTCGGCGAGGCAGCTTGTCGAAGGCTTCTCGCACTGGCTCCGGGAAGGGTTCGTCAGCACCAGTTGAAACGACGCAGCAAAAACTGCAACAAACTGACGAGACCTAGACCTGCATCCGTAGAACGGCTGCGCCATTGCGTTGCTTTTCGGTCGCGGGGTTTACGCCAACGCGGGCTTGCTCCCCTTACTCTGCTGGAACACATAGCGGTGGGGGCCACAGCAGGGAGGAAACCGCAGAAACGGTCAAAGCCCCTTGATAAGCAAAGCAACAAAACCAATGAATTAACTAATCAATAAATTTTGAAAGAGATATATCTATAGAGAGAGAGAGAGAGAGGAGAAAGAGAGAAAGAGAGAGAGAGAAAAACAACAACAAAGAAAAGAAACGACCCGAACTTGGTGGTGCAACGCCGTGAGCCGGGGACGTGAAATCAAGTGGCACTTCGGTGTGCCGCGGTCTTGGAAGGTATGGTTTCCCACAGCCATGGTGTTCGCCGCCTGGCTCGGGGTCTTAGCGTTGGCCGCCGCCGCTGGGCTGCCCACGCCGCTGGGCTCCCGCCCTGCGGCTGGCGCCGCTCTGGCGCCAGACGCCCCGCCGCCGTACGCCGCCGCCGCGCAGGCCGCCGCTGGGCCCCGGCGCACTCCGCGCCCGCGGCGCCCACCTTGGACACCGTGTCTTTCTTGGCGTGGGAGACCGAGACCACGGAGAGGGACAGCACGTATGATGACGTGGATCATCTCGCCGCAGCGGGCTTCGAGAAGCTCGACGGCGCGGCATCTCTGGTGGCAGCGCCGGAGAAGCTTGCCGGGCCGACGGCTGTCGAACTCGTTCGGGGAGTCGAACAGGCGACGGCTACCAGCGAAGACGTGGAGCTGTCTCTTGAGGCGGTTGCACAGCCTCCAGCGGCGACGCTGCCGCCCGAGGCCACTCACGAGTAGCACGCGCACTACGAGTACTACTGCGAGGAAGAGCTGGCGCCCCCCGCGCCGAGGGTTGAAGTCCAGCACGACGGCCAGGATGACGCCGACGAGGACGGCGGGGAAGAGAACAGCTTCGGGGAGATGGAGGCGCCGCCCGCCGCGGGCGTCCTCGCCCCGGCACCCGCCAGGTGGGAGGGTCTGGGGAGGCACGCCAGCGCGGGCCCCGTTGGGTTGGGGCGAGGCCGACTTGAGGAGGCTTCGCCCGCAAACCCGTGGGCCCCCCGCCCCACCCCCCTCGGCCCCCGTGGGCCCGCCGCAGCCGCCGCCTGGAGGCCGCCGCCCGCGGCCCGCCGCCGCGGATGCCCCCCGCCAACGCTGCCGGGCGCATGCCCGGGCGTAGGGGGCGATCGTTTCGGTGGGGGGAGCAGGCGCTCCCGCTGCCACAGGCCGGGGCGCGCGGCCACGAGGGCCCGCGCCGCTGGCGCCAAGGACGGCGCGCAAAACCGCCGCACTTTTGTGTGAGAGAAGGGGCTGCGCTGCTTGGAGTCCCGCGGTCCTGAGCCTCTGGAGGCTTCGCACGGGGTCCGCGGGCGTCCGAATGGCCCTGCTGGGCCGACTCGGCTTTGGTTTCGTTTCTGCTAGCCGTGCCGTTAAACTTCTTCGCAACAGAAATTGACGATCTCCTCTCTCTCTCTCTCTCTCTCTCTCTTCGGTGCGAAGCATTGCGCTTGGCGCCGCACGATAATCATGCCGAATTTCGCGCTCGTCTACAGCACCATGACACCAACGCGACTATCTTTCCCCGCTCCACGCGCCAAATCGCCCTGCGGAAATTACTGCTAAGCATCAGCATCAGGTTGAGGACAAACGGCTATGAACACGGATGCGAAGAGGAGGAGGGGGAAGAGTACGAGGATTAATGGAAAGAGGACCGAACGGGGGAGGGGTGGCAGTAAAGGGGGGGAACGGGGGAGGAAGGCAAATTCGTCCCGTGTCTGAAGCATGGCCGATGAAGGACGCTCCTGGTTGCAGCGGCAACTCGCCCAGCGCGATGGCCGCTACCAGGGACAGGGGCAGCGCCCGCTGCTGGTAGAACTTGGCCTGCTGGAGAGCAGGAGGGTTCAGAAGGATGAGGAGGAGGGGGAGGATGGTGCAGAAGACGGAGGGAACGCTCCCGTCCAGTGCGGTTCTTCAGGAGGAGGAAAAAGAAAAAGGAGGATGAGGGACCAGCAACATACGCTTGTCTGGGTAATCCTGATGCTTGTCCTGGCCTCGCCACTCCCGCTGCGGCAGCTGCATTGCTCCCGCCATCTCCTCTTCCTGCTGCTGCAAGCCTTTGAAATCCAATGCGGACGCAACCTTGCCCTCTCGCCCTGTCGGGTGGGAGACGTTCCCGGCATTGCTCGTTTGCCCGGGATCTGTTCGGGGGGTAGCCTCGGGAGGAGGGATGCCGCGTGATTCCCGTGGTGCATTTTGGGTTGCCGTTATCCCCGTAATCGCAATTGCAGCTGCGCCGGTCCCAGTCGGAGCCCTCGTGCTCCCGTTGCTGGCGCCAGCTGTTGTAGCTCTGCTTCGCGCTGCCGTTGTTGTCGTAGTTCTAGTGGCCGTAGTGGCTGTGCCCTTTGCGGTTCCTGGAGTAGGTCAGCTGATTCCAGTCGTGGCCCTGGCTCTGGTCGTCTGGCATGTGCCGTTGCCCGCTGTAGCTGTAGCTCATATTCTCGCTCTAGTCGTGCTGGTCCTCGTCCCAGCCCTGGGGGCTCTGGTCCCACCCATAGGGATTCTGACCCCGCTCATGAGTCTGCTTCTGGTCTTACCTGCGGTAAGCGCCGCGCTGGTTGGGCCGATGGGTTGTACGTCCCGTGGTCGTTTATACCGTGGGAGCTCTGAGCGATGATCCGGGGTGTCCCTTACATGTATCAGTTGGCCTCGTCAAGCCACCTCGTGCAAGCCGTTGCCAGGCTTTCACTCAGAGCCGATGTCGCTGAAGCGAGCTCGACGCCGCTGGCCATTGCGCAATGGCCAGCGGGCGCCGCGCATGGCCACCCGCCCTTGCCTAGGCCCCCCCGCCCCTTCTGAAGCGGCTTGGCGGAGGGAGCCCCCTCCGCGAGAGGCAGCGGCTCCTCCTCCTCCTCCTCCTCCTCCTCCTCCTCCTCGTGTTTCTCCAGCTCCTCCGTCCTCATCTCCAACTCGCTCTCCTCGGCGGCGCGCGCAAAGGGGTAATTCGAGAGGCGGTCTTCTAGGAACATGAACCGGACATGACCCCTCATTTGGGGTCTTCCTTCTTCCGAAGCAATTCGAAAAAGTCCGGAGCAATGCAAAGCAATGCAGGGCATTGCTTGGCGTTGCATCGTTGCTTGGCATTTCGCGGCGTTGCTTTGCATTGCTTGGGATCGTTGCTTGGCGTGGCATTGCAACGACTGGGGAATCTAAGGAACAAGACCAAGGAACTCGACAAAAACATGACGGAAGGCAGGGAACATGACCAGGAAACCCGAGCAGCGCCTAAAGAAACCCAAGACCAGGGTACCGAGCAACGCCTGGGGCGGCCTCTTCATTGGCACCTCGCACCCACCGTTTCTCTCCCCCCGAAAACAGAACCCCTTAGGCAAAGTCTACATCGGCCACAAGAGGGCCTCGTCGAAAGGACCAGCCCATGAACAACCTTGCGCCCGCGCCTTCTAAAAGCGCGAGGCCCTCTCAGAAGGACGTTCCCTCGCCGCAAAATCATCACAACGGATCCCCCCTCACCCCGTCGGCTTCCCCGGACGGGCGCCCCGTCGGTTTCCCCGATTGCGCGCTCCGTCGGCTTCTTCCAAGCGCTCCACCCCGTTGGTTCTCCTCGAACGATTCTGGCCGCGCGCGCCCCGTTGGCTTCCCCCAAAACACGCTGGCCGGCCGGTCGGAACTTCTGCGCCCGACCCACGGTGCCCCGCTGACCCGTCGTCAGAGATACACCGTGATGCCGTGCCATATGCTTCCATCGCCCCTCCTTCTTCTCGGACCCGCACGAGCCACAGGGGAAAAAGAAATTCTTGTTGTATTGTTGCCAACTTCTGCGTGTGGAGGCTGTTTTCGGGCTCCTGGAAAATAAAAAACTATATGCGGAGCAAGAAACGGCCCTGGGAATGGGGTCGATAGCTCCTGGTCCCGCGTGGCGTAACACCGCGGCGTTGCAATCCTTGGACATCGTCCTCTCTCTTCAAATGGGGCTCCACCTCCTCCACTTTATAATAATTGTGCTGCGTGCTCGTTTCTACCTCAGCATCCTCTGAAATTGTGAAGCATTGCCTCTTGAGATTGGCCTGCTGAATGTGCCCAAATGTCCTGTGATTCGGCTTGCCCTTGGCAGTCGATTGCGCATGTACTTCCGAAAGTGTGTATAACCAACACCTCACTCGTTTCAGGCCAATGCTACAATTGAAAAAGACAGAACGGATGTGAGAAGGAACAGAAGAAGTAACACACCGATGCGTCAAGGCCTCCTTCTGGCCGAGGCCATTTCTCCACAATTCGTCGTCGAAGTCCTGTGCAAGACAGTCATACTTGGGACATTCCGCGCTGGTAGGAAATAAGAATTCTGCTTTCTTCGGGATACGTTACAAGTGCGGATATATCAAGCCTGACCCACATGATTCTGGCGTGTGGATCCCCAAGCATGGACGAGAACACAGTGTAGATGTATATGTATATGTATATATGTATATGTATATATACACAAATATATACATCAATATATGGCGACTTATCGTGTGTTCTGCCACTTTCTATTGGTCCCCAACTTCCCCCGGCACCGGGGGCAACCCCAACAACAACTCCGTCAATGTCGCCTTCAAGCGTGGCGCACTTACATCCGGGTCACCTCAAGTCAGGGCATCTCAGAGCCAGGGATTCCGGGGATGTCTCAGGCGAAACGTGCCTGAGTACCTCTCGAACCACATCTTGGAACCCAAAGTTGTGAGAAAGTCTAAAGCGAAACGGCCAGAGCACCTCAACTCAGGGCATCTCGAAGCCTGGAATTCGGAGGATGTCTCAGGCAAAACTTGCCTGCGTATCTCGCGAACCACATCTTGGAACCCAGGGATGTCTCAGGCGAAACGGGCCTGAGCACCTCGCGAGCCGCATCCTGGACCGCAGAGGTGTGAGTTGCGAGGATGTCAATCAAGGCACTGGGGTTCCGAGAAATCTCAAGCGAAACGGGCCCGAGCACCTCGCGAATCGCATCTCCGACGCAGACTTGCGAGGACGTCGCAGGCCAAACGGTCAGAGCCGGGGATTCCGAGGATGTCTCAAGGGAAACGTGCCAGAGTAACTCGCGAACCACATCCTGGAACCCAGAATTGCGAGTGAGAACATCAATTGAGGGCATCTCGAGGCCTGGGCTTCGGAGGATGTCTCAGGTGAACAACGTAATGAGGATGTCTCAGGTGAATCGGGACTGAACATCTCAAGTCAGGGCATCTCGGAACCCAGGATTCCGAGGATGTCTCAAGCGAAACGCGCCTGAACACCTCGTGAACCGCATCGTCAACCTGGAGTTGCGAGGACGTCTCAGGCCCAACGATCAGAGCCAGGGATTCCAAGGATGTCTCAGGCGAAACGTGCCTGAGTATCTCTCGAACCACATCTTGGAACCCAGATGTGTGAGAAAGCTTCAAGCGAAACGGGCCAGAGCGCCTCAATTCAGGGCATCTCGAAGCCTGAGGTTCTGAGGATGTCTCAGGCAAAAGGGCCTGAACCACATCTTGGAATCCAGAATTGCGAGGACGTCTCAAGCGAAACGAGCCAGAGCACATCAAATCAGGGAATCTCGTAGCCCGAGGTTCCGAGGATGGCTCTCTGCGGGCCTTGGGGAGCACCCAACTCTTTTGAGGGCAACCCCTCCCCAATACCTCCCCGGCACCGCCGTTGGGGTTGCGGGGTCGCCTGGAGCTCTCGGGCGGACCGGGCATCCGGGCGCAGGTGCACTGCCCCCGCCGCCAGCAAAGCCAAGCCCTGGATGGGGCCCAAAACAGCCCCCAAAACGAACTGAAACGACCAGCAAAGACCATACGGCTCCGAAACGCACCTCCACCCCATAAAAGAAACGGACTGTTCGAGACATCGCCACAATCTGGGCGCGAATGGGCCCGTGACACACCCTTCGTCGGCAGAGCAAAAGCCCGCATCACCAGAGCACAAGCCCGTATCACCAGGCACGATCGAGCCGCGTCCAGCCCTGGCGACGAGAAGTGTCCCGAGAGCATTAAAATTAGCCTGGCGAAGGACCCAACCATATGCAGTTGAGAGTACCGCAATTGTGAATATATTCTTCGGTGGCGCTCCCTATGGGGCCACGAGCCGTATGAGGGGTGTGCCGAAATGCGTGGCAGCGTACACAACACGAACGAAGACGATAGGTCCGAATATGAAAGCTTGAGCGCGTGCGAGTCGGATCGCGAGCGAGTCTGATTATGAATGAATCTGCGCGCGATTGATTCTATTCGCATGAATGCGTGCATGGATACGCCCAGTGTAAATGTATGTATACGACTGTGAACAGTTTGGGTCTGCGTGACTCTCGGTACTCGTGACTCTGAGCGTCGCCTCTGCAGGGGGCTTCCCTGGGAACCCCGACGGCAGCGCCCGCGCGCCGCGACGCCCATGTCGGCACGCCACACACCTGGTGTGCGGGACGCATGCGGACGGCAGCACTGGGGCCTTCGGTGGAGCTCCCTGTGGGGCCACGAAACGTGTGAGGGGTGTGCCGAAATGGGTGTGCGGGACGCATGCGGACGGCAGCCATGGGGCCTTCGGTGGAGCTCCCTATGGGGCCACGAAACGTGTGAGGGGTGTGCCGAAATGGGTGTGCGGGACGCATGCGGACGGCAGCACTGGGGCCTTCGGTGGAGCTCCCTGTGGGGCCACGAAACGTGTGAGGGGTGTGCCGAAATGGGTGTGCGGGACGCATGCGGACGGCAGCCATGGGGCCTTCGGTGGAGCTCCCTATGGGGCCACGAAACGTGTGAGGGGTGTGCCGAAATGGGTGTGCGGGACGCATGCGGACGGCAGCACTGGGGCCTTCGGTGGAGCTCCCTGTGGGGCCACGAAACGTGTGAGGGGTGTGCCGAAATGGGTGTGCGGGACGCATGCGGACGGCAGCCATGGGGCCTTCGGTGGAGCTCCCTATGGGGCCACGAAACGTGTGAGGGGTGTGCCGAAATGGGTGTGCGGGACGCATGCGGACGGCAGCACTGGGGCCTTCGGTGGAGCTCCCTGTGGGGCCACGAAACGTGTGAGGGGTGTGCCGAAATGGGTGTGCGGGACGCATGCGGACGGCAGCCATGGGGCCTTCGGTGGAGCTCCCTGTGGGGCCACGAAACGTGTGAGGGGTGTGCCGAAATGGGTGTGCGGGACGCATGCGGACGGCAGCACTGGGGCCTTCGGTGGAGCTCCCTATGGGGCCACGAAACGTGTGAGGGGTGTGCCGAAATGGGTGTGCGGGACGCATGCGGACGGCAGCCATGGGGCCTTCGGTGGAGCTCCCTATGGGGCCACGCGGACGGCAGCACTGGGGCCTTCGGTGGAGCTCCCTGTGGGGCCACGAAACGTGTGAGGGGTGTGCCGAAATGGGTGTGCGGGACGCATGCGGACGGCAGCCATGGGGCCTTCGGTGGAGCTCCCTGTGGGGCCACGAAACGTGTGAGGGGTGTGCCGAAATGGGTGTGCGGGACGCATGCGGACGGCAGCACTGGGGCCTTCGGTGGAGCTCCCTGTGGGGCCACGAAACGTGTGAGGGGTGTGCCGAAATGGGTGTGCGGGACGCATGCGGACGGCAGCCCTTCGGTGGAGCTCCCTGTGGGGCCACGAAACGTGTGAGGGGTGTGCCGAAATGGGTGTGCGGGACGCATGCGGACGGCAGCCATGGGGCCTTCGGTGGAGCTCCCTATGGGGCCACGAAACGTGTGAGGGGTGTGCCGAAATGGGTGTGCGGGACGCATGCGGACGGCAGCACTGGGGCCTTCGGTGGAGCTCCCTGTGGGGCCACGAAACGTGTGAGGGGTGTGCCGAAATGGGTGTGCGGGACGCATGCGGACGGCAGCCATGGGGCCTTCGGTGGAGCTCCCTATGGGGCCACGAAACGTGTGAGGGGTGTGCCGAAATGGGTGTGCGGGACGCATGCGGACGGCAGCACTGGGGCCTTCGGTGGAGCTCCCTATGGGGCCACGAAACGTGTGAGGGGTGTGCCGAAATGGGTGTGCGGGACGCATGCGGACGGCAGCACTGGGGCCTTCGGTGGAGCTCCCTATGGGGCTACGAAGCGTGTGAGGGGTGTGCCGAGAGCAGAGGCGAAGAGGGGGAGGAGGGAGGAGGGCGAGGAGGCGGAGGAGGAGGAGGAGTGAGGGAGACGCGGGGCACCGTCTCTTCAAAACGAGGACCCAACACCACAGGATGGTTGGGAACAAGAGTACGTGCCTGACATCAATACGAGCATGATCCTTCCTCCCCCTCGTCCTCAGTCATCCTGCTACTTCTGCTCCTCCTACTCCTCCTTCGCTTCGCACTCCTCAGCGGTTGCTCGGAATTGCGGGGACGTCGCAGGCCAAACTGACCAGATCACCTCGGGGACGGCATCTTCAAGCCTAGCGTAGCGACGATGTCTCAAGCCAAACGGACGAGGCAACCTCAGATCACGATATCCCCGAACCCCAAACAAATTGTTTCAAGCCACATGGGCCAGACCACCTCTTGCGTAGCGTCCAAGGGCCCCAAATTGCGAAGATGTTTCAAGCGAAACGGGCCGGACCATGTCGAACCTCGTGGTGTCGGAAAGCAGACTTGCGACGGTGTTTCATGCGAAACGGGTCGAACCACCTCAACATGTTGCGAATGTCTCGACGCGCGGGCCCCTCGTGCAGCATTCGTTCATACTGCAACAGTACCCCCCAGCACCAGCCCAGCGACCTGGGAACACTCCAAGACGAAACCTATTGAACGGAAACAAATGATAAGCTCCCGTACACATATACATATATTTCTAGATATGTACATAGACTGCGTTGACGGTTCGCGCCATGCACCCTGGTCCTTCATGTTTCGTACGGGCGGAATGAGAGATAGCGAGAAAAAGAGAGAGGGAGAGAGAGAGAGATAATGAGCGGTATATTATGTCATTGTCTCCATTTTCGCGCTGTCATTCTCTTTCTTATCCTCCTTGGCCCTTGCTTCCTCTATCACGTTCTTCCTCCTCGTTCTCGCCATTATCCTCGAACCCTCCACCGTTATCATTCGTTGCGGACCTGTCCTCATTCTTTCCGGAGGTCCGCCCTGTATATGTATATGTGTATGTATGTATATATATGTATGATACTACAGATGCAGAGACGGCAAGATAAAGTCAGAGAGAGGGAGAGAGAGACAGAGAGAGAGAGGGAGAGAACACACATGTCACCCTTTCTATCTCTTCGGGGAGGGAACATACCACTCTCTTTCTCCCAATTCCTCCTTCGCCTCTTTCTCCTCCCTATCCTCCCATCCGCGGCCTGCTCCTCCTCCTCCTTCCCCCCCTTTTCCTCCTCCCCCTTCGAAGCGAGGCATTCCAGCCGCCACCCTGCTCCCTCCTCTGATATAGCGATATCAGCTCAAACTGATTATTGGGCCTGCCTGGCCTGCTCGTCGGCTTTGCAAGGGCTGTCTTCTGTCTGGGCATCGTTTTGTGAATGGGCTGGTGGGGATTCACGAAGTGTTACCACCTGCAAATGCAATTTTGGAAGAATTGCGACGATCTTGACCAGAGCAGCCAGACCATCAACACAATCAGATGTCCTGCAGCCAGCATCAAGCGAACAGATCTGCGTAGGTACCGTAAACTGTTCGGGCGATGGCCACCTCATATAATGACTGAGGGGAAAGCAAGCACCGAAATCCCACCAGCCCTCTGGGCATAGGTGGCCAAACGAGTTTTGTCCTCTCTTTACCAAAGCTCCCTCCTTCCCCTGCTCGCCCTATCCCCTCCCCTGGGCCTTGGAAGGGGGGGAGACTGAGCGGTCAGAGCGTCCACGATGGCTTCATACGGTCCCAAGAGAGCCTCAAACAATCCAAGATGGCCTCCAAGATGGGTCAAGATAGCCTCCGACACACATCCAAGAGATCACAAAACAGCCCCAAGACGGTTCCAAGTGCCATTCGGGCGTTCAGAGGCATCCCTCAAGAGGGCAACATCCAGCAACAAACTATAAGACAACACAGTGCTTTGTGCCTTCTAGCTTCCTCGCTTCCGATGGTTTTTCAAGCATACAATGGCCCCAAGATGGCCCAATCTAGCCCCTAAGAGAGGCCCAAGAGGGCCCCAAGCCCCAAGAGAGCCCCCGAAGCACCCAAGAGCGCCCCAAGAGGGCCCCAAGACGCCATTTCTGAGCCTCCGACGGGGACCTCAATTGAGACCCCCCCCTGTGAGCCATGGGGCCCAAGATCGCTCCACGAGGTTTCCAAGACTTCCACTTTGCAGGGTCTTTGCAAGGCTTTTGCAGCCCCCCCCACCCTGCAAAGAGTAAAGAGGGGACCCCTCTTTTGCTGCTTATGGAGCCTTGTGCCCAACTGTCCAAAGAGGGGGTGCGAAAGTCAGCCCCCCCTCTCGAAAGCTCAAAGCTCGTGCCGCGTTCCTCCTCCTCCTCCTCCTCCTCCTACTCTTTCCCTTTTCCTGCTCCTCCTCCTACTACTCCCAAGATGGTCCCAGGAGCTTTGTAGAAGGCTCGTAAGACAAATCGCGGGGACATTTGTTCTGGCCGAAGTTCGGTGCTCCACGGATCTCTCGGGGCGGAGAGGGTCCGAGGATGACTTGAAAACCCCAGATACACCCGCCGTGGTAGGGGAACACTTGTTAAGTGAATCAACACATGTTTCCGCCGTTTCTGCGACCCCGAAACGTTTCCAAGCCGGCTGCTCCGCTGCATGCTTATACGCTTCCCTCATCAAGACAGTTCGCCCGGCGATCGATTACAGATGGGCCAATCGAGGTTGAAACATGGATCAGGAATCGTTATCAACGGCTCAATACAGCCACCGTTGTCGCCGTCCGTTCCCTTCCCTCTTCTGTCCTGTCTCCTCCCTCTCCTCCGCATTTTCCTCGTGCCCCATTCTTGCTCCTCCTCCTCCTCCTCCTCTTCCCCCCCCATCCTCCTGTTATTTTTTCCCTTCGTCCTCCTTCTCCTCCTCCTCCTCCTCCTCCTCCTTCTCCTACTCTTCGTCCTCCTACACCCAAGATGGCCCCATGAGGTTTTCCGAAGGCTCACAAAACAAATTGCGGGGACATCACCAACACCGCCTAAACACATGCTCCCGCTGTTTTCTGCGCCCCCCCGACTTCCAAGGCGGCTGTGAACTCCGTGCTTCCACGCGGTCTGGATTAAGCACACCCCCTGGTACTCGTTTCTGGATTGGCTGGTGGGGATATTTTTTTCGTCGCGCGCTGCAGTCGAACGCGCCATCAGCGTCAGAGAGGTCGGGCGGGCGACGCGCGAACCTAATTGCCCAGCGCACGAGGACCGACGGCCGAAGCTAAGCTGCCTAAGCTGCCAGGCTGCGCGAGGTAGCGCCAAGAAGACGGGCAGGGTCCGAAACCATGCCGACGGGCGATGCAAACTGCAACCAGGACCAGGGTCTGGGGGCAGCGCCGATGCACACATTGAAACGAGGAGCTATACGCAGCCAAAATGGCGCGGCAAGGTCACAGACAGCGAAGCTGACAAGTGACCGCTGAGGGCGTGTAGGACTTGACGTAGGATAAACCACACGAGGGATCCATGCACACAGCCCCTGAGGGGGACAGCTCGCTTGCAATACGCTCCAGGAGGTAATACTAACCCCGATGGCCAGGAATACGTCACTGACCAGGAACCAGTACGAGTGGCGCCACCGAAGTCGCATACTCACTCCTGAGTGAAAAGATCCCGGGCAATTCCCTCTCCGAGAACGAGAGGAGGAGCCAGCCAGGACAACGATGGAAGGGATCGACACCGAAAACCTGAACGGATCGGTCACACGCCTGATGCTGCCGACCATGAGTGCGATGGATAAGGCTGGTGGGGATACGCGAGGCGTCAAGAATTGACTGTGTGAAACGTACCAACCGAAGAAATGCACGGAGACACTAAAGTGCAGAGACAACCTATGTGAAGAAAATGATACGACCGCGAAGGGTGAGATAGTGAGGGGGAGAGAGAGAGAGAGAGAGAGAGAGACAAGGACCGATATATGTGTGTGTATAGATATACTTATTCATATACATTTATTATATATATATATATATATATACTAGAACCATCGCGCGCGCTTCGCGCGCGCTCAGGTTCTAGCAGGCCCCAGGCCTTGACGAATTCACTGCTCCACTGAAGTAGTGGACCAAAGTCCACGCATATCAATCTGCATTCCGAAATGCCTTCGAGGAAAATGGTTGTGTAGGGGGGCGGAGGCCGTATGAATCGGGTTCCCAGAAAGCCTTTTGGGAGCATGGGTTTGGGGCGTCTTGGGGAGCCTGTTGGGGCGTACCGTCGTCGTCGTCGTCGTCGTCGTCGTCGTCGTCGTCGTCGTCGTCGTCGTGGTGTTGCTACGACCCATTCCCGAACCTGATGTTGGGGGTGGCCTAACCTGGCGCAGCCCCGATTGGCAACAGACCCGACACGTTCCGTCCAAACTGAACGCCAGGTTCGCGCTCGCCCAGCACGAAGGGACGGCAGTTGCGGTCGCCAGTTGTCTCGCGCCGAATCCGTACGCTTTACTGCGGGGACGGGCTGATTTTTGCCTCTTGAAGGCCCTCTTGGGGTCCTCTTCGGCCATCTTGAAGCCATCTCGGGACCTCTTGGGCCTCGCTGAGGCTGTCCTGGGGCCCTCTAGGGCGTCCTCGGAACCCGGAAGTTATGTTTCCGGAGAGGCTTCCGGGAACAGGATCTCGAACGGGGCCCTCTTAGGCCTCCCTGAGGCCGTCATGGGGGCCTCCTGGGCCGGCTTCGGGGCCTCTTGGGCCGTCTCGGGGGGTTCGGTGAGGCCCACGGGCCGACCCTTTTGGGACGTCTGGGGCCCTCTTGGGTCTCTCTTGGGCTGTCTTGGGGCTCCGCGGGGGCTCAAGCTATATCGGGCCCTCTGGGGCCTCGCTGAAACTGTCCTGGGGCCCAGAGAGGCTTCCGGGAACATGATTGACTTACCCTTGGTTTTCAGCGGGGAACTGTTCTCTCTACTATGCTCGCTGGTCAAAGCGACTCGGATCCGAGGCTGGAGAGGCGGGTGCCTCAACTCGCTTCTCCTTGAAATCACACCTGGCAGAAGCGAAGCGAGAAGGGAGGGCGAGCCAGGCGGCTCGGAAGGGAGGGGGGCCAGGATGACTTCGGAACAACGGCAACGTGGATCGATGAGACCGACACCCCAAACCCCGCTAAATCATTACTGTGCACGCACCCCCATGACTTACCCTTGGTTTTCAGCGGGGAACTGTTCTCTCTACTATGCTCGCTGGTCAAAGCGACTCGGATCCGAGGCTGGAGAGGCGGGTGCCTCAACTCGCTTCTCCTTGAAATCACACCTGGCAGAAGCGAAGCGAGAAGGGAGGGCGAGCCAGGTGGCTCGGAAGGGAGGGGGGCCAGGATGACTTCGGAACAACGGCAACGTGGATCGATGAGAGCGACACCCCAAACCCCGCTAAATCATTACTGTGCACGCACCCCCATGACTTACCCTTGGTTTTCAGCGGGGAACTGTTCTCTCTACTATGCTCGCTGGTCAAAGCGACTCGGATCCGAGGCTGGAGAGGCGGGTGCCTCAACTCGCCTCTCCTTGACATCACACCCAAGTCAGATTCCCAAAACAGAAGCTGTTCTCACACCGTAAGGTATCGCGCCCGCAGGGCGCTCAGAACTGTGAAAACGACGGCTTTATGGAAACACGCGGGGATAAGCTCGGCGGGGCGGGGTCGGGAGACGCGTTTCTTGTGGCCGTCCCGAGCCCTGACGCCAGGGCATTGCAACCCTAGACGGTTAGCGTCGATATGCGAAATGTTACTGGTAATCGTAGCGACGCTCAGCCTAGAAGCCCCCTTGTATCTACACATGTGAGCAAGGACGGGAGTGAAAGGGAGCATAAAGAGGCGGGCGGTGGCTGTCTCACTCACAGACTTGTAGCAACTGACCGCCAAGGGAAGCCCCAAAACCTCCGCGCGCGACACTGAGCGAACGAGTCCCCGAGAGATGGGCTGTTCGTGCAGGGAGACTAGGACTCCGCCGATGCTCCCCCTTCTCATGTCAGATCTGAGCCTGAACGAAAGAGAGTCTGACACATCGCAAATCTCGATATATCGAACGAGAAAGCCAGCGGCCACGACATGTGCAGGAGCGTGAAAAGCACGGCCCACGACAAAGACAAAAAGGCGCCTCTCATTTATCGGGAGTGCAAAGCGGGCTTTGGCAGCACGCGGCCGTGCACCAAGACCTCCACGAACTGTTCCTCGCACGGCGCTGCGTGCTGCCGTAGCCAGCTCGGATGGGCCATCCACATCGCGCTCAACCTCGCGCCCTTCTCGAATCGCACCACCGAGCGGTCTGACTTCCAGCCGCCCCGCTTCTTGACCTCCGCCAGCGTGCGCCGACGCGAGGCCATGTCTGTACTGGCGCCACTGTGCTTGGCCTGGTACACCACCAAGTTGAAACCCAGGTCGCGGGCGACCTTCTGCACGGCAGCCGCCAGCTGGGGATAGCTGAAGATCCAGGCGCGCACCCCCAGGAGGTCGAGATCGAAGGGCCTGGAGCATGGGGGCCAGACTGACCCACCAGCCGTGGTCCAACTCGATCGTCACGTCGAACTCTTTCGCCTTGGAGGGCACCCCGTCGACCCGTGGGTTTAACTGAACGGTCCAGTAAGTGGCCGCTCGGCTGGGGGCGTACAGGTACTCGGGCTTGAGCGCCATCAACTGGATAGGGCGCGCGTATGTGCTCCACATGAGACAGATGAACAAGGCCATATCGTATCGCCCCATGCCGCATTGCCCGTTCACGATGGCACACCAAATGGGCTACGCTTCGGGCAGACGGGAGGTCGAGGGGCGCAGGTTCTGCCATCCCTTCAGCGCCCTCCAGCTGCGATGCAACGTGTGTGGGCCATGCTTCCCCGCCTGCGGCCGAGCGTAGACCACCCCAGCCAACAGCTTCATGCCGCGGGCTGCCGTCACTCCCGACTTGATCTGATGATCGATGTACTGGACCAGCAGGTCGTCCAGATTCTCGATCGGGATCTCCGTCGCGCGCTCGACGCCGCAGGACCGGCTGAACTGGGGCACCTCCTGGGCATGCTGGGCCTCGGTCCGAGGCCTCGCCGCTGCGTGCTCTCCGAGCGTCAAGTGGGAGAGCTCTGGAAGCGCCTCGGACGCCAGAAGCTTCGTCAGCGCGTCCTTCCTGCCGCGAGGGAGCGTCCGCTGCCGCGCGGCAGCCGTTGCCTCGCCCTCGCTGTCTGAGCTCGACGCTTCTCTGAAGCGCGGGTCGGTCCTGATCAACCCATTCAGCTGCTCCAGGATAAGTCTCACCCCGGAGTCCGCAAGGCCAGGCTCGCAAGCGCTGCGGGTCAGAGCGGCGACTCCCAACTCGCCCTCCGCCTTGAGGACACGGGAAGTGCGCTGCAGCGATGCGGACGGCGGGTCGGCGCTTCCTGGTCGGCGCAGCTGTCGGCGGCACTTCGGGCCGCGACGAGGCTAAGACCCGAACTCTGGCGGTGCAGATAGACTGGGGCGGTAGCATGCGCAATGGCGTGAGCCGAAATGTCTACGGAAGGGGCCCTTGTCTTTACGAGGAGGCTCTAGCTTGGGGGCCCACTGCAACGCCTGATTCTCAAGAAGCCCTAGGCCCTGCCAAGACGTCTCGGGAGGCTGCAAACGAAAACGGCCAAAAAACGAATCCATCGGGTTACAAGGTTCCTCCGCCTCACCAGGGTCCTGGACATCGTCATGGGGGGCGCGCTTATGGGGGCGGGGGCGGTCACCATCGTCTCTCTCAGGGGCTACCGGATTCGACCCTAAATCAAACAAGCGAGAGGGGGCGTCTGCTGGATTCCTTTCGGACGGTATCCAGCGCACAGAGAGATGAATGTTACGACTGAGACACCGCGCCGCCATCCTGCGCAAGACCACGAGGATTTTGAAACCCCGACATCGCCACCTCCCTGCGGCGAAAACGAGGCCTAGGTTGTCGGCAAAGAGAAGCTGGCGAATGTTGCGACCATGCCTGGTGCGACTCACTCGCTCCAGCCCGCGCAACATGCCGCGAGCCTCTCGGGCAATGATGTCCTCTGGCTGCTCGAACTTCCAGCCGCCGGCTACGGTCCAAGCGACGGGGTCGGCCATGCAGCTGGGGACCTCGGCAAAGTGCGGATCAGGCTGGAGGTCTGCGCGGCCCAGGCAGCCCTCTACGTCAGAGGGCTCGCAGGGGGGCGGCTCGGCCCCGAGCGCCGCCGCGCGAGCCCCGACGTGCCCCTCTGCGAGGTAGCGGTCGCGCTCTCGGCAGCGGCCCGCGGCGGCGACGTCCTCGGCGGCGAACCAGCGCGTGCAGATGCCGTAGCCCGTCTCCGAAGCGTCGGTGGCCACGACGAGAGGGTTCCAGTCCGACTCCCAGCTAGATCAAGACCAGGAGAACCATCAGGCCCGCGAAGGCGCGCAGCTCGTCGGAGACGGAGGGCCAGAGGGGCGCGGGCTGGTCGTAGTGCCGCCTGATGAACGGGTAGACTGTCGCGAACACCGACAACGTCTCGCGCCTCACCAGCCCACAGAAGGTGGCATGCCCGAGGGCGATCTCCACTTGGCGCCCAGAGGCGCGACGGCGCCCTGCCGAGGCCGGCAAGGCACCCCTGACGCGCCAGAAGCGCTTGGCCGTCAGCCTCGTGTGGCGCCGCCGCCCGTCGAGGAGCACCCCCAGCGCCTCGACGCCCGAGTCGGAGGTGGCCACCTCGTGCGCGGCGAGGCCCCTCGCCTCGAAGGCCGCGTAGACGTCCTCCAGCTTCGATGCAACCGCGCTGCCGTCTGACCCGAAGACCCCGATGTTGTCGACGTAGATGTAGTGCCTGGTGTCCGAAGCGGCCTCGCCCCGCAGCGTGAGGGCCAGGGGCTGGCCCCGATCGCGAAGCAGCTCGGCGCGAGCACCTGGCTGGCCACCTCCTCGTCGATGTCCTGCGCCAAGAACACGCTCCACGAAAAGCCCATGGGCAGACGCCGAGGCATAGGCGTCGCCATCTCGTCGGGCCAGACTGGGCCATCCAGGGCATCCGTCAGCCCCGCGTCGGCAGCGCGGACGGGGGGCAAGCCGAACCAGCGAGAGAGCCAGGTCGGGATGCCCATCCGATGAAAAGCATCCTGGGCGTCAGCAGTGCCGCCCCCCAAAAAAACGAAGACTATTCTTGACCGTCAGGGAGCTCAACCTCGATCCGACCGAGACCTTCGGCCGTCAACAAATCGACGCGCGGCGGCGGCGCAAACCGCCTGTTGGTCCGCCGCGCGTCGAGGATGGGGCGGAGCTTGCCGTTCTTTTTGCGAACAACAAAAGAGACCAATACGCTCATGGGCCCGCCCGCCGAAGACCAACATGTTCCTGGCCTTGAGGTCGCGGATGAAACGGTCGTAGAGCGTGGGGCTGCTGGCGAGCTGTTGGTCAACATAGCAACGCTCAGCGTCTTCATCAAAACTGTCGCTGAAGGTCGGATCCAGCATGCGCTCTCCTGCGCCCTCCAGAAAGTATCGGCCACGGTCCCCAACTAAGTCCGGGACATTCGGGACGCTGGTCCTCTTCTCGGGCAAAAAGACCCGACCGCGCTGGTACGGCGCGAGCGTAGTCGAAGAAGCGTCCATCCTGTAGCCAGACGCCTTCTCACAGAGCAACTCCCGAAAGGCCACTTCTGGCGGCTTGTAGAATTCCCGGGCCCCCTCGCGCACCTGAAGCTCCGCGAGCGACTCCGAGTGTGCCAGGCTCTCGTCCAACTGAGGGGGGGCCTCCCGACGGGAGGCGTCGCATCCACTGCGGACGGGATCTGGGCGGCCTCGGACCGCCGCGGGGCTGTGGGGGTCAGTCTTTGCAAGCCAATTGAGTGCATTGGAAGATGCCTCGACCAACTGACGTATGTGGTCGCGAGCGCGGTAGCGCCCGCGGCGGCGGCCGCCGTCGGCAGGTGCAGCTTCGCGCCGAAGAAGAACCAGCGGAGACTGCTCAAAGAGGCGAGGGCGACCAGGCGCCCGAAAATCCCCCACCTTCAGCTGGCTGTGGCGCGGGGGGCCTGTCCGCAGCCCGTCATCCTGGTCGACCATCCTTCGGGGCCGCGGAGCCTCTGCCGCCCCGCCCGCCCCGACCTGCATCACCGCCGCCTCCGCGGCCTCGTCCGCCGTCGGCGGCGCCCTGGCCGCCTCCCGCGTCAGCGCCCTCTGCCGCAGGCCGCAGCTGGCGCGTCCGAGTGCTCTCGATCTCCGCCTGGTCCTTCAGCTTGTTCACTCCCCACTTCCGCGGGGCGGGGGCAATGGCGCCGCCGTAGCTCGCCTCGCCCTCGTACACGGCGGCCATGCGCCAGGACGGCGCCCCGCTGCCCATGGAGTAGGCGTCTATCACGCCCAGCATGCGCCGTGCCATCTTCTCGATGCCCGCAGACGCGCCCAAGTTCAGCTGATCGTACTCGCCGAACAACTTGAAACTTTCCGTCGACGTGGTCATCTCATGGTAGACGCGATCTGTCTTGGAGATGTTGTTGCTGCGCGAGAACTCCTGCCGCCAGCGCTGCGGATCACCGACGTATCGTTCGACGTGGCGGGCAGGGTGAGGCGTGCCTGGTGGGCCCTGCACCTCCACGGCGGAGATGGGCTCCTCCCTGCTCTCCTGCACCGCCTTCTTCCAGCTCCTGCGCCTCTCTCCCACTTCGTCGTAGTCGACCCCGCAACGTTCGGGCGTCCTCGTCCGAAGGGGCCTGCTCAGCAGCGCGTGGAGCAGCCGGGGTGGCGGGCCCAGCAGCGCCGGAGAGCCACTCGTACCGTGCCCTCAGCGCCCTCGCGAACTCCACGCAGTCGCGGTTCGGGGCCGCCTGGACGCGGAGGAAACTGCCGTGCCTGTAGACCAGGCCGTCCGTCGTCGTGGCGATCGCGTCGCCAGCGCGAGGGGTAACCTCCATGCCCGGCGTCTCGTGGCCATCGGCGTTCTCGGCCACCAGCCATGCCAAACCCTCACGGAGGGCTGGGCGCTCGGGCAGCGCGGCCAGGTAGGGCGCCGCGGCTCCGCCCGCGCCTGGACTGACATCACCGCCAGGTGGCGCCGCCGCAGGCGGCGAGGGCAGTTCGGGGGTGGCGGCCTCGTCGCCAACAACGACCGCCCCCGCGCCGCCGCCCCCCACGCCAGCAGCGCCTCCTCGGCGGAGCCGTCGCCCGACGCCCGAAAGAGGGGCCAGGGCGCCGTCCTCGGTCACGAAGTGCAGCAAGGCAGGAGGCTCCTGCCCAGCGGCCCGCATCCTAGCTACGGCCTGCTGGGCCTCGCGGCGGACGCGGTCATCGCAGGGATATGCGTCGCCTGCAAACCTGTAGAACCTGCTGCGCAGGGCGCGAGGGCAGGAGCCAGCCAGGTCGAGGATGAAATGCCCTCTCGCCCTCGCCCGCCTCCATGGAGATGTCCTCCTCGTAGAAATCCCCATCGGGTGTCAGGATCCACCGCTGGGTGACGACCCCCGCATCATCGCGCAGCCCAGGGCCCATCGCAACTCTCTCATGCCAGAGGTCCTCGCCAGGGTACCTGATGGCCACGATCGGCCCTGGGAGCAAACTACTCGACAACTCCTGCACCGAAAGTGGCCTTCCTGTGTCCCCGGGCCGTTCTCGACGAGACACCGCCAGCGCCATGTCGCCAAGCGCAAGCCCAGCGCCAGCCGCAGTAGAGCACGAGGATGCAGGACTGCCCAGCACAGATCGAAAAGGTCGCGATGAAGACGAGGCGGGTGTCCCGGTCCACCGAGTCGCAGGTCAGCTCACACACGCAGCTCTCGGACCGTGCCCGTCTAATGATGTCCTCGACCACGCCGATGTTCAGAGAGGACTCAGAACAGGAGACTTCCACCCTCGCAGCAGGAGCAGGCGTCGGCTCTCCCACGGGAGGGACCTCGGGCCCGAGAGACCCGCGGCTCCAATGGCGCTCGGCGGCGTCTCGCAGGATGATAGTCAGTGTGGCTAGAACGACACCGATCACCGACTGAATACGGTGCCAGAACCCTTCGAGCCAGGATGACTTCGGAGCAACGGCAACATGGATCGATGAGACCGACACCCCAAACCCGCTAAGTCATTACTGTGCACGCACCCCCATGCGCGAACGGGGCACTCTTGGGCCTCCCTGAGGCCGTCTTGGGGGCCTCCTGGGCCGGCTTCGGGGCCTCTTGGGCCGTCTCGGGGGGCTCGGTGAGCCCCACAGGCCGACCCTTTTGGGCCGTCTGGGACCCTCTTGGGTCTCTCTGGGCTGAAAATGTACGTTTTACGATCTTGGAGGCCCTCTCGGGGCCCACTTCGGCCATCTTCAAGCCATCTCGGGCCCTCTGGGGCCTCGCTGAGGCTGTCTTGTGGGCCTCTTGGGCGTCCTCGGAACCCGGAAATCATGTTCCCGGAGAGGCTTCCGGGAACATGATTTCGAACGGGGCCCTCTTGGGCCTCCCTGAGGCCGTCTTGGGGGCCTCCTGGGCCGGCTTCGGGGCCTCTTGGGCCGTCTCGGGGGGTTCGGTGAGCCCCACAGGCCGACCCTTTTGGGCCGTCTGGGACCCTCTTGGGTCTCTTTTGGGCTGTCTTGGGGCTCATCGGGGGCGTGTGGGGCACTGCGAAGACGAAACCAGCAAGTATGCTGAAAATGTACGTCTTACGAAGGAACTGGGCCGATGTTTGCGTCTTGAAGGCCCTCTCGGGGCCCACTTCGGCCATCTTCAAGCCATCTCGGGCCCTCTGGGGCCTCGCTGAGGCTGTCTTGTGGGCCTCTTGGGCGTCCTCGGAACCCAGAAATCATGTTCCCGGAGAGGCTTCCGGGAACATGATTTCGAACGGGGCCCTCTTGGGCCTCCCTGAGGCCGTCTTGGGGGCCTCCTGGGCCGGCTTCGGGGCCTCTTGGGCAGTCTCGGGGGATTCGGTGAGCCCCACAGGCCGACCCTTTCGGGCCGTCTGGGGCCCTCTTGGGTCTCTCTTGGGCTGTCTTGGGGCTCATCGGGGGCGTCTGGGGCACTGCGAAGACGAAGCCAGCAAGTATGCTGAAAATGTACGTTTTAAGAAGGAACTGGGCCGATGTTTGCCTCTTGAAGGCCCTCTTGGGGCCCTCTTCGGCCATCTTCAAGCCATCTCGGGCCCTCTGGGGCCTCGCTGAGGCTGTCTTGTGGGCCTCTTGGGCGTCCTCGGAACCCAGAAATCATGTTCCCGGAGAGGCTTCCGGGAACATGATTTCGAACGGGGCCTTCTTGGGCCTCCCTGAGGCCGTCTTGGGGGCCTCCTGGGCCGGCTTCGGGGCCTCTTGGGTCGTCTCGGGGGGTTCGGTGAGCCCCACAGGCCGACCCTTTTGGGCCGTCCGGGGCCCTCTTGGGTCTCTCTTGGGCTGTCTTGGGGCTCGGCGGGGGCGTCTGGGGCAATGTGAAGGCGAAGCCAGCGAGTATGCCGAACATGTACGTTTTACAAGGGAGATGTGCCGATGTTTGCCTCTTGAAGGCCCTCTTGGGGCCCTCAGGGGCCCTCTTGGGGCTCTCTTGGGGCCCTCAGGGGACCACTTGGGGCCTCTTGTGGCCTCTTCGCAGGCTTCTTGAGACAGAGGGCCCGAATTTTCGGCGAGGGGGCCCCGATCCTCGTGAGAGGTGCCAGAAAATGGCTCGGGAGGGCCCCCATGGCGACCAGAGGCAGCAGCCGCCCCCCCCCTGGCCTACTCCGATATATATATATATATATATATATATATATATATATATATATATATATATATATATGTATGTATGTATGTATGTATGTATGTATGTATGTATGTATGTATGTATGTATGTATGTACATATATATACACATATACTATATATACTATATATATGCATGCGAACACAGCATATTCAAAACTGGGCCACGGTTGAGTACGCAGGCGCCGAACACACATGGCTGCGTACAATTAGTGAATTTTTGCAGCCGTATCAACGTCAACACATTCTTGACCAAGAAGACGCATCAGTGATGACATGTGCAAAACATGTCGCACAGTCGATGTGCGCGATCAATGGGCCTTATCACACGACGGAGCCCTATTGTATAGAAGCATGTCGTTATCGTTCAGGACCACATCATGTGAAGCACTGTCAGAGGACCGCATGATACAACCCATAAGAAAATCATTTTGCAAGCACGGCTGTGGGGAATTGGGGAAACCCTTGAAGGCGAACCGAAATCTCCGCTACCCAGAGCAATCGTGTAATCACACATGGGGAGCTCCCTAGAAGACCATTACAAATGGCCAATTCCAGAAACCCTGTGCCACAAAATGATGACGCCTCGCTTTTACTTCCGCCGCCTTCCGCAAACCTTCCGCTGGCTTCCTTCAGTGTGCCCGCCCCCGTTTTGCTTCCTCCAGCTTCCGCCGAGGGCGAGACGCGTCGACGGCAAGGCCTTCTCTCGAACGCCCCGCATGATTGCGAACAATAAGCCCCCCCGGGGGCCGCAGCGCCGAACACCGAACACCGCTGCAATACCCATCCATGAGTCCTTAAGGGCGGGCACTTCTGCTGATGCTGATTCGTTGCTCCTGGCACCACTTAGACCACAAGCCTGCTGCCATCATGCAAAGGAGCGTGGCACACCGCGCGCGGGGAGTGCTGGAGCAGACTCGGGCGGCCTCCGAGCTAGGAGCAGACAATCAGTATGGGGGGGGTGAGGAGGAGGAGGGAAACAATCGTAGAGGAGTCGGAGAGAGAGAGAGAGAGAGAGAGAGAAAGAGAGAGAGAGAGTGAGAGAGAGAGAGAGAGAGAGTGAGGCATTAATCACATTGCGGCAACTACTTTGAAATGCAGCAATGCTAGGAACATCACGGGTCATTTAAACCACTACGTTGAAATGCAACAGTGCTAGGAACATCACTGGTTATTCAAACCATCAGGGCCGGCTCCACCAGCGCCCGCAGAACCCCACGGCACCCAACGAAGAGGGCGCCTGCGCCACGTGGGGGAGTGGCGGCACATGCCTTCTGTGGGGAGGTCAACGTTGATGAGGGTCGTGAGAGATCCACTACAGGATCACCCACGGGCAATGCTCCTGGAAAGCGCGCGTTGATGTCTAGAAAGACTATCGCTGCTTAACTCATCGCCTTGGCGAGGCGGTCCACCGTGTGGCGCAGGTCAATGATGGAGGCGCTGATGCCGTTGAAGCGCATCCTTGTCTCATACCGAAGTACGTTGAGATCGATGCCAGTGGCGAAGCCCCTGATGCGCAGGCAGGACGAAGCCAGCACGTCCAGATCCACCTCGTCGGTGCCGATGGCGGCAGCAACCATGCTGAAGAAAGTGACCGCCTCCTTGATCTCGATGCCCCTGTCCTCCAAGAAACTCTGGAAATCCGAATGGGACATCAAACGTATGAACTCTTCCCGGCTCATTCTACCAGACCCATCGACATCGCACTTCTCCATCATCCTCCTGATACTGTGGCGGTCTCTTAATTCCATCTTCCGCTTCTGAAGCAAGGCCTTCTCCGCGTCAGGCTTTGCAAGCTGTAATGCTTTGTCAACAAAAATCGAAGTAACCACGTTCCAGACTGCGATCTCAAAAAATAAGACGAAGAATAAGAGGGCTGCGGCAGCGTGGTCTCCAGCGGGGACTAACGTTTGATACATAACCTGCCAGTCGAACCCTCCAGTGGTCACCATCAGCAGAGACAGTACTGCAGTTTGCACGCTTCCAAAATTTGCGATGAGATCACCACGCTGGGCATCAGTCAGGTCGCCGTCCTCGCTGAGCAGTGTAGTGCTCGATGCCTGCACAAAGAAAATTGCGAAGAGCAGCACGAAGAAGAAAATTATCAGTAAACACCAAAGGAGAGTCGGCGCAGACTGGACCGTTGACTCCATCATTGTTCTCAACTCTTTCGTGAACTCAAGAAAATGAAGCGTGCGGATGATCCTTACAAGCTTGAGACAACGCAACACTCGCAAGAAGGACACGTTGAATCCGGAGGCGCTAAACGCCAGGAGAAACGCGGACAGGGCCCATAGGAGTGTGTCGAAATAATTCCACAGCACATCTGGTTTAGCGGTGAAAAAATACATCCCTTGCGCCGCTAACTTCAAGATCAACTCGATTGTGAACCATGCGAGGAATGCCGCCTCGCCAAAGTCGATCCGCGTGTCACTTTCTCCTTTGATCGCTTTCTCCATGGTGGCATTGGTTCCAGTACTGATGTATATGGTGTTCAGCAAGATTACACAGCCACTCATGACCTCGAAGGATTTACTATGAACAACCCTAGCGAACAATCCTCTCTTCTCAGGCAGGGTCGCGTACTTGTCCTCGAATGCTTCGTACGTCTTCTCGATCTTGAGCGCGAGAGGACCCACCCCAGCGAGAAACTCAGCCTCCTTTTCGTTGTAGTCCAGCCAGTCGGAAAACACCTCCATCCCAACCTCTTGCTTGCCCTCTGCCGGTCGACGAGAGCCCAGGCCAGCTTGTCTGTCTCGCCCGTTGTCGTCGTCGCCGGCTGCCAGCGTTTGCGCGTTCGTCATCGCCGACACGGGGCTCAGCTGCGCGAAGGCGGCGTCCGTGGCTTTCGGCGCGAAGGTCTGGCACCCGCGCAACCTCTGTTCGAAGTCCCGCAGCTGCTCCCTGTGCTGTTGGGCGATCAGCTCCCGGTTTACCTGCAGCAGCACCTGCATCTCCTCCCGCACTGCGAGGCGCAGGTCCTCCCAGTCAGCGCCTGGCCTGGGTGATCGTGGCGGACTGCCAAGGACTCTCCTTTCGCCGCTCGATATCTTGTTGGCTCCTATCTTGCCCTCGATGTCCCTAGGGGACTCCATGGGCGCCGCTGGCAAATCCTTCGATGGAGTTCCGAACACTGGCGTGCCTGGGTCGCTCTCCAAAGGCCGCGGCAAGGGCAACGGCGGCAGGCTGGGCGGTCGGCCCCTCCGCGCACTCTGTGCGCCCCGCCCCCAAATCACGGGCTCGTCGTTGTCCACCTGCGCCGCAACGGTCCCCGGGTACACTCGCGTGCTGCCGCCGTCTCCGAGGCGTCGCTCGCCGCTATCCGCCATGGGCGCGCGTTCGCGCGCCAGCCGGCGACGGCGGCTGGCGTCCGCCGGATGTCGGGATCTGAGGCCAACCTGAAGCCCGTCAACCAAATGGCTATGGTCCAAGTGCGGGCACTGCGCGGGAACAGGCCTGCAGTGCCTCTGGCACAATTGCCCCGATGCGACAGCAACGACGGCAACGAGGGCACCGCCGGTGACAGCGATCGGAGCGGCGGAACGGCGACGGCGGACGCTTATCGAGCTCTACAAATCTTGAGGAAGACGTGACCTCCTCCCTCTGCGCAAACCTTGGGCAAACTTGGGCAACTCGGCTTTGTTGTGTTAGCAGCGAAAGCGGCCGCCGCGGTCAAGCGACATGCCCGCCACGACTGATCTATGCTGATGATTATGGATGCTCTTAAAACCTCCACACCCCCGGAATCGGGGAACTTCTTGCCGCTTTCAGGCGCTCTCGGGGCTTGTCGCATGATTTTTCGAAGGCGCGAGGTTCGCAATCCAAACTTGCAGCATGCCTTTAATGACCCCCATGTTTGATCTTGCGCACTGGCTTCGGTCTTCAGAACGGCCAAGACGGCCTATGAACCCTAAGTGGAAACTCGAAAAGGCCTTTGAGGCCGACCACCCCAAGATGTCCCCGAGACCGCCTCCAGGCCCAGAAGAGGCGCCCAAGCCGCTCTCAGAGGCTCCAAACAGGCCACCAGGAAGTCCCAATAAGCATCCTCGAGGCCCCAAAGAGACTTCCCAAAGGTTTCTTGCCCAGGACCCAGGTACGGTGGCGGGATTGGGCCGAGTGGCACTATCTCTGACATCCCCTCTTGCTTGTTACAACGGTGCACGTCGTGCCAGACTTGGGAGCTCATGTTAACCATTCCAACAAATTTCCTGTGGGGTCTCGGCCGATCCCGCCAGCCACCCGGAATAACCTTGACGGGGTAGACTCGATCGGCTTTCCTGCCCAAGATGGTCCCAATGAGAGGCCGGAGTTCCCTGGCCCCCCCCGGGGACCCACCCGAACAAAAATCAGAGTTGGGTGCTTTTCCGAACAAGTTTTTACCCCGGGACTCCGGGTGGGGGGGGAGGAGCTTGGGGGGCTTTTGCGGGGTTTCAGGGGCCCGACGAAAAGCGCGCAAGCAAGGAGGGCGGGCGGCGGGGGGCGGGGGGCGGGCGGGCGGATCGGGATTTTAATATAACTCCTGAGGATTCTCTCTTGCAGCGGGATGCTGTTGAATACTTGGCGTTGTGTTTCGGACGTTCTCTGGCCAGCCCAGGCTCCAGAATTCTCCGGGAGGTAAACCACCGACCCCCCCAACTCGGGTTTTTGTTTGGTGATTTTTTGCGGGTTCTCCGGCCAGCTCAGGCTCCTGGATTCTCCAGGGGGGGTCCCCGAGCAAAAAACCCAATAGTTTTTTTTTGGGGGGGGGGGTCAGACTATCTCTGAACTCCCCCCTGGAACACCTTAGAAAAAACCTCCCAACTCTGTATCTGTTTTTTCGGAGATTCTCTGGCCAATCCAAGGTCCAGGATTCTCCGTGGGGGGGGGAGCACCAGGAAAAAACTCATTTTTTGTTTTTCTTTTTGTTTTCGGAGGTTGTCTGGCCAGCCCAGGCTCCCGGATTCATCGGGGGGGGGTCCCAACATGTTTTTTTTTCAAGGGTTCTGGGGCGGACAGGCGGCGGGGTGCCGGCGGCGGGCGGGCGGATTGGGATTCAAAACAGAATTCCAATGGATTCTCTCTTGCTGCGGGATGCTGTTGAGAACTGGGTGTTGTGTTGGAAGCAGGCTGCTGCGCACGTGGTAACGTGTTTGAGACGGACGCTGTTGAGTACTGGGTGTTGGTTTGAAGGCGGAAGAACTGCGAACGGGCGGCGGGGGGCGGGCGGGCGGGCTGCGGGCGGGTCGGGATTTGAACAGAACTCCTAAGGATTCTCTCTTGAAGCGGGATGCTGTTGATTACTGGGTGTTGTGTTGGAGACGGGACCTTTTGAGTAGTGGGTGTTGTGTTGGAGACGCATGCTGTTGAGTGCTGGGTTTGTGAAAAAAAAGCACACGCAAGCACGGCGGGCTGGCGGCGGGGGGCGGGCGGCGGGCGGGCGGCGGGCGGGCGGATCGGGATTGTAGTAGAACTCCCAAGGATTCTCTCTTGCAGCGGGATGCTATTGAATACTGAATGTTGTGTTGGATACGGAGGCTGTTGGGTACCCGGTGTTGTGTTGGAGGCGGACGTTGTTGAGCACTGGGCGTTGTGTTGAACGCGGAAGCACGGCGGGCGGGCGGGGGGGGGGGCGGGCGGCGGGCGGGACGGCCCCAAGGGCCCAGAGGGAAAACTTGAACGGACATTCCCAGCCTTCGGCCCTGAGAAGTCCCCAGGAAGTCCCCCAAAAGCCCAAACATGCCCCCAAGACGCTCCAAAGAGGCCCCCAGGACGCACCCAAGAGGTCCAAAAACTGCCTCCAAGATAATCCCGAGAAGCCTCTCACGAAAACCTATTAGCCACCCGAGTGCTCTCACCCACAGCCCACGCACGGTGGCGGATGCGCCGAATGCCATGCGAGGTTTTGCAAAAGGTTTTCAAACATAGTTTCGTTTTTAATGAAAAACCCGGAATCCCTCGAATAACAACTGAAGAACAAAAACAACATTGGGGGTTTCTGTCTGAGGTTTTCGCCCTGGAGCCTGGGCTGGCCAGAAAACCCACGAAAACCTCTCCGATCAAACTGGGGCTAAAGGTGTTTCGCTTGTTTTCCGGTGTAATGTTGGTAGATTTTCAGAGATTATGTAGGGCCCCCACCCCCCGAAAAAAGCACAGACAACAAACATCCTCTTATATATATATATATATATAGAAATATGTTTGTTTTCATATACTTTCTGACATTTCCCCCCCCCCTGGAGCCCGGGTTGGCCAGACACAACCATGAACAATAACCCTCGTTTGGTTTGTGGCCAGTGGTTTCATGTGGTTTATTAATGACATGTTCAGATATCAGATGGTTTTCAATGATGGAGCCCCCGAACCCACCAACAAAACAAATATCCCGGCAAAGCAACCTAACAGCGATGTGTAGGAGCATATCTGGAAGCATTCCCCTTAAGATTCAGATGATAATCCAGCTGTAGAATTCTGCTGTTCTCGCAGTCGTAGTCGCATTCGCGATGACAGTCGCAGTGGCAACGGCAGTCGCAGTCACAGCCTCAGCCTCAGCCTGCCTCAGCCTCAGCCTCAGCCTGCCTCAGCCTCAGCCTGCCTCAGCCTCAGCCTCAGCCTGCTTCAGCCTCAGCTCAGTCTGCCTTCAGCCTCGGCCTCAGCCTCAGCCTGCCTCAGCCTCAGCCTGCATCAGCCTCAGCCTCAGCCTGCCTCAGCCATCAGCCTGCCTCAGCCTCAGCCTCAGCCTGCTTCAGCCTCAGCCTCAGTCTGCCTTCAGCCTCGGCCTCAGCCTCAGCCTGCCTCAGCCTCAGCCTGCATCAGCCTCAGCCTCAGCCTCAGCCTGCCTCAGCATCAGCCTCAGCCTCAGCCTCAGCCTCAGCCTGCCTCAGCCTCAGCCTCAGCCTGCTTCAGCCTCAGCCTCAGTCTGCCTCAGCCTCGGCCTCAGCCTCAGCCTGCCTCAGCCTCAGCCTGCCTCAGCCTCAGCCTCAGCCTGCCTCAGCCTCAGCCTCAGCCTGCTTCAGCCTCAGCCTCAGTCTGCCTTCAGCCTCGGCCTCAGCCTCAGCCTGCCTCAGCCTCAGCCTGCATCAGCCTCAGCCTCAGCCTCAGCCTGCCTCAGCATCAGCCTGCCTCAGCCTCAGCCTCAGCCTGCCTCTCTCAGCCTCAGCCTGCTTCAGCCTCAGCCTCAGTCTGCCTTCAGCCTCGGCCTCAGCCTCAGCCTGCCTCAGCCTCAGCCTGCATCAGCCTCAGCCTCAGCCTCAGCCTGCCTCAGCATCAGCCTGCCTCAGCCTCAGCCTCAGCCTCAGCCTCAGCCTGCTTCAGCCTCAGCCTCAGTCTGCCTTCAGCCTCGGCCTCAGCCTCAGCCTGCCTCAGCCTCAGCCTGCATCAGCCTCAGCCTCAGCCTGCCTCCTCAGCCTGCCTCAGCCTCAGCCTCAGCCTGCCTCAGCCTCAGCCTCAGCCTCAGCCTCAGCCTCAGCCTGCCTCAGCCTCAGCCTCAGCCTCAGCCTCAGCCTCAGCCTCAGCCTCAGCCTCAGCCTCAGCCTCAGCCTCAGCCTCAGCCTCAGCCTCAGCCTCAGCCTCCTTCAGCCTCAGCCTCAGCCTCTCAGCCTCAGCCTCAGCCTCAGCCTCAGCCTCAGCCTCAGCCTCAGCCTGCCTCAGCCTCAGCCTCAGCCTCAGCCTCAGCCTCAGTGCCTCAGCCTCAGCCTCAGCCTGCCTTCAGCCTCAGCCTTCCTCAGCCTGCCTCAGCCTTAGCCTGCCTCAGCCTCAACATCAGCCTGCCTCAGCATTCAAAATGTGGCCCGGGAGTGGATTTCTGGGAACTCGAAGGACACGAAATGGCGAACAGTTGGCTCCGGGCATTCAAAATCATGCCCAGGAATGGAGTTTCGGGAACTCGAAGACCACGAAATGGCCTACAGTTGGCTCTGGGCATTCAAAATCATGCCCAAGAGTGGAGTTCTGGGAACTCGAAGAGCACGAAGTGGCCTACAGTTGGATCCGGGCATTCAAAATCATGCCCAAGAATGGAGTTCTGGGAACTCGAAGAGCACGAAGTGGCCTACAGTTGGCTCCGGGCATTCAGAATGTGTCCCAAGAATGGAGTTCTGGGACCTCGAAGACCACGAAATGTGTAACTGTTTGCTTAAAACGACTTCCGCGGATCCCTGTCCGGATGCCGCCCAAACCCCCCTGGGGAGTCATGATGCTCTCTTTTGACCCTATTAAAAACCTATAAGTAAGTCTTCACTGTAGGGTAACTACTAAAACAAGCGTGCGGCGGGATGCCGGCGGCCGGCGGGCGGGCGGCGGGCGGTGGGCGGGCGGATCGGGATTTGAGCAGAACTCCTAAGTTAGGTTCTCTCTTGCAGCGGGTTGCTGTTGAGCACTGGGTGTGTTGTGTTGGAGACAGAGACTGTTGAGTAATGGGTGTTGTGTTGGAGACGGAAGCTGTTGAGTGCTGTGTGTGGAAAAAACAAGCACACACGACGGGCGGGCGGCGGGGGGCGGGCGGCGGGCGGGCGGCGAGCGGGCGGCGGGCGGTGGGCGGGCGGATCGGGATCTCCTAATGGTTCTCTCTTGCAACGGGATGCTGTTGAGCACTGGGTGTTGTGTTGGAAATGGAATCAGTTGAGTAGCCGGTATTGTGTTGGAGACGGACGCTGTTAAATACTGGGTATTGTTTTGAACGCGGAATCACGGCAAACGGGCGGGCGGGCGGCGGGCGGGCAGGCGGTGGGCGGATCGGGATTTGAACAAAACTCCTAAGGATTCTCTCTTGCAGCGGGATGCTGTACTCAGTGTTGTGTTGGAGACGGGGGCTGTTGAGCACTGGGTGTGGTGTTGGAGACGGACGCTGTTGAGTGCTGGGTGTTGTGTTAAACGCGGAAGCGCGGCGGATGGGCGGGCGGGGGGCGGGCGGCGGGCGGGCGGGCGGCGGATGGATCGGGACTTTAATAGCACTCCTGAGGATTTTGTCTTGCATCGGGATGCTGTTGAATACAGGGTGTTGTGTTGGAGACGGAGGCTGTTGAGTACCCAGTGTTGTTTTGTAAACGGACGTTGTTGAGTACTGGGCGTAGTGTTGAAAGCGGAAGCATGGCGGACGGAAGGGGGAGGGGGCGGGCGGCGGGCGGGCGGCGGGCGGGACGGCTCCTCAACGGCCCCAAGTGGGGCCCAGAAGGGGAAGCCCGAACGGACATTCCCAGCCTTCGGCCCTGAGAAATCCCCAGGAAACCCTCCACGAACCCAAACATGCTCCCAAGACGCTCCAAAAAGGCACCCAAGATGCACCCCAAGAAAAAACCTGGGTGGGAGGGTTTTCCGGCAGTTCCCCTCCCCACGGAAGATTCGAGAGCCTGGGCTGGCTGGAGAACCTCTGCAAAAACACAAAAGCAAATCCGAATCTGAGAGTTCCTTAGAAAAATCTCCATGGTTTTCTCTAACACGTGAAATATTTTAAAATAAAAGGCCCCCAAGCCCCCGACAAAAACCCAGAACAACCCACGAATTCGGAGGTTTTCCGGGGGTCCTGCCCCTGGGAAATACGGGAGCCTGGGCTGGCCGGAGAACCCCGACAAAAACTAGGACAAATTCCCGAATGGACAATTTTTCATAGGTTCCCCCTGGAGAAGCCAGGAGCCTAAGCTAGCCGGGGAATCCCCGAGACAATTAAAAACATTTTTTTTTTCTTGTTGTTTTGCTTTTTTTTTGTCCGGGGGCTCTCCCTCTGGAAAATCCGGGAGCCTGGGCTGGCCAGATTTTTTTTTATAAAACACATGGTAAACTTAGTTTTTTTTGTTTTGGGGGGTTCCCCCCCCAGAGAATTCTGGAGCCTGGGCTGGCCGGAGAACAACCGGAAAAATACAAATAATTCAGAAACACATAGTTTTCAATGGTTTTCCAACAGGTTTTCAGAAATAGTCTTGTTTTTACGTGTGTGTGGGCCCTTAAAATTACAGAGAAACCATGGACCAACAAAAACCCTGAATTGTTTTTTTTTCGGGGGTGCTTCCCTGGAAGATCCGAAAACCTGGGGTGGCCGGAAAACGCCCGAAAACTTAAGACAAACCTCCTGAGTTGGGTTTTTTAAAAGAGTTTCCCCCTCCACGGAGAATCCTTGAGCCTCTGCTGCAATGGAACCGCCGAAAAGCATTAAACTTTTGAGTTTGAAGAATTTTGAAAACCTTTCCGGGAGGCGGGGCCCCAGAACACATGAAAAACCATCGAACAACACCCACAGTTTTTATTTTTCGGGGGTTCCCCCAGGTGAATTTGGGGGCTTGGGGAAAACTACCGAAGCGACCGAACAACCTTCGAAATGTTTGTTTTCGGGGTCCCCCCCGGAAAATCAGAAAAAATGAGAAAACCATAGAAAAAACCTTCGACTTGGGAGGTTTCTCGAAAGGTTTAACGGAATGGTTTTAAACGTAATGTTGTTTTTGTAAATGGTGTTTCCCCCCCCCCGCAACAACCCCAAAAAACCAAAAACATATATTTTTTGTTGTTGTTTTGTTTTTCCCCTTTCGGGGATCTCTCCCCCAAAAAAAACAACAACTTATCCCGGCAAAGCAACCTAACAGCGACGTGTAGAAGCATCTCTGGAAATATTGCCTTGCTATTCATGTAGGATTCCTGGTATAGAATTCTGGTGCCCTCGCAGTCGCAGTCGCATTCGCAATGGCAGTCGCAGTGGCAACGGCAGTCGCATTCGCATTCGCAGTGGCAATGCCAGTAGTTGCGGTGGCAATAGCTACACCAGCAGCAGCAGCAACACCAGCAACAACAGTAATAGTAACAGTAGAAGTAGTAGACGTAGTAGTGATGGTAGTAGTGGTAGTAGTGGAAGTAGTAGTTGTTGCGTTTGTAATGTACGAATACTAGTAATGAGAGCACTAATCGTAGCAGTAGAAACACCAGTAGCAGTAGTAGTACAAACGAGACACTGCTATCACTGATCTCATCTCCGAACGAGGCACTGCTATCAATGGATTTAGCTTCGAACGAGTCATTGCTTTCGAAAGCTTATCTCCAAACGAGACACTGCTAATCAACGGATTCAGCCCCAAACAAAGCACTGCGATGAATGGATTTATCTCCGAAAGAGACGCTGCTACCAATGGATGTAGATTCGAAGGGCTCACTGCTTTCGATAACTGTATCTCCCAACGAGACCCTGCTATCAATGGGTGTAGGTCCAAACGAGACACAGCTATCAATGGATCTAGGCCCAAACGAAACGCTGGTTTCAATGGATTCAGTTTGGGACGACTCACAGCTTTCGATAACTGTATCTTCAAACGAGACGCTTCCATCAATGGATTCAGGTCCAAAAGAGACACTGCTATCAATGGATTTAGGTCCAAACGAGACGCTGCTATCAATGATTTTGGTCTGGAACGAGACTCTGCTATAAATGCTGGAGTTGTCTGCAAACGACGTGCTGCCGACCGCCGCAGCACCGACGCGTCTAGAAAAGCAACTGCGGGCTGAGAAGCACCGCAAGCAAGAGTGAGCCAGTCGTCACGGTTAGGCCAGCCGCCTCAGGGGCAAACGAGGCGCTGCGATCAATGGATTCATCTCCAAACGAGACATGCGGTACACAAGAGTGCAGGCTGAGGAACACCACGTCTCGCTTGCCAGAGATCATTCCCAGGTCCCCTGATCCCGCAACAACGGCCATGGCGTAGCTGCCACAGGGGCCGCAGGCAGCAACTGCTCTGTGACCCAAGTGGCCTCTCTGTGAATCACAAAGTGCGTCAGGCACTAAACAATCATACCTCCTCGAGTCAGACGCTGCTATCAATGGATGTAGTTTGGAACGGCTCACTGCTTTCGAAAGCTTCATCGCAAAAACGAGGCGCTGCTATCAATGGATGTAGCCTCAAACGAGACACGGCTATGAATGGGTGTATATTCGAACGAGACACTGCTATCGGTGGATGTAGCCCCAAACGAGACATAGGTATCAATGGGTGTATCCTCGAACGAGAGTCTGCTATCAGTGGACTGAGCTGCGGGCGGATCGCTGTTTTGGACAGCTTTATCTTCAGACGAGACACTGCTATCAATGGATGCAGCCTCTAAAAGAGACGCTGCTATTAATGGATGCAGCCTGCGTCTCACGGTTCCTCAAGCTCGAGCAGGCCAGCCCAGCTCGTGTCGGGCCTTCGCGCAGGCGACCTTTGTCGTGGCAATCTTGTCCGCGAAGAGTCCGTCGAAGGCCTTCGCGATCTGTTCCAGGGGGCCTGGTTCGATGATGCTCCGGTCAGGCAAGCCGCGGCTCAAGAGCTAGCTGGCCGAAGCCCCTGGGCCCGGACAGGCTGACGTAGTAGGCCAGCCAAATGGACTCCTTCTTGCGTCCTCACTCCATCACTATCAACACCATTACTACTACTACTCCTCCTCCTCCTACTACTACTACTACTACTACTACTACTATTACTACTACTATTACTACTACCACTACTACTACTACTACTACTACTACTACTACTACTACTACTACTACCACTACTACTACTACTACGACTACTACTACTACTACTACTACTACGAGTACTACTACTACTACTACTACTACTACTACTACTACTACTACTACTACTACTACTACTACTACTACTACTACTACTACTACTACTACTACTACTACTACTACTACTACTACTACTACTACTACTACTACTACTACTACTACTACTACTACTACTACTACTACTACTAGTACTACTACTACTACTACTACTACTACTACTACTACTACTACTACTACTCTACTACTACCTACTACTACTACTACTACTACTACTACTACTACTACTACTACTACTACTACTACGACTACTACGACTACTACGACTACGACTACTACTACTACTACTACTACTACTACTACTACTACAACTACTACTACTACCACTACAGGGTCCTGGCGGAAACGTCCAGTGCACGATGAAGCCTGGGTCCGCCGCTTTGCCCTGCACGCCATGCAGAGTGCCCTGCTTCCTGGGCAGCGCGGTCAACTGCGTCCTGGAGACCGCGACGGCCGGGCTACCTGCCGCTGCTTTGAACTTCCAAGGGCGGGCCTGCGGGGTGATCGCGAGCACTCCACGCAGGTCGGGGCCGGCAGGCTGAGAAGCACTGCCAGCTGTCACCGGCGCGGCCTTCAAGAAGAGCTCATCGCTGTCATCGATCTTCACATAGACGGCCTTCGGCATGTAGCGGAGTACCACAACACCATCCGAGACAATGGGCGTGCGGCCCTCCACCGGAGGCTCCAGAGCGTGCAGCTCTATGCCTACCACCTTGCCTGGCGTGCCACCGACATACCTAGGTGGCAATGCGGACTCCGTCAGGATGACCTCCATGCCGAGGAAGAGCGGCAGCGGCCCCGGCTTTTTTTGCGGTAGTGCCGATGTTGGGCTCCGCGCGCATCTCGTCGAAGTCAGGCTTCGCGAGGCGCGCAGCTGGTCTGTCGATTGCCGGCACGTGGAAGAGCAGTTGGCCAGCATCGTGCGCATCAAGCTTGGCCTGCGCATGCATGGCGTAAGAGACGATACGCCACTCATATGCCGACTCGTACCAGCCTCGGGCTGCACGCAACTGGTGGTCCCACTGGGGTTGCTGAGCGGCTTCGCTGCTGCTGGCAGCAGGCTGACCAGCACCGCTGGGGCTAACGACCTCCGTTTTGACGATCGCCTGCCAGCTCTCGTCAGGGATCTTTTTGCCGCCTGGAGTCCTCATGGCGTTGAGGACCTCGAGCTGCAGCGGGTCTGTGAAGCGCTGCATCTGCACGAAGTCGATGACGTACTCGAAGTCGGCGAGCAACTTCCTACCCTGTTGGTGCTCGGAGGACTGGCCCGTGTGAGGCGCCAGCAGGGAGGCGGTGGCGGGGACTGGCGGCAATTGGTAGAAGTCCCCGCAGAGGATCTTCACCGCCGTGCGCCCCCGCGTCTCCTGCGGGCGCATGTAGTTGGTGGGGTCGAGGCTGTGGCGCAACGCCCTGCCGTAGGTCGTGCGCAGTGCATCCGCATGCAGCAAGGGCCCTGGCACAGCACCCAGCTCATCGATCACGTCGACGCCGAGTGTGCCTGTGAGGCGGTCCAGCTTCTTCTGCGTCTGCGGGGTCAAGCGCGGCCTGGCGGTCTGCATGGAGTCCGACATGAGCAGGCCGTTGGAGGAATGCATCGTCCTCCCGCGCGGGCCGAGGTTGTGGGCCGCGCGGTTGGACTGTGCTTTGCCGAGGTACCCCTGCTCGCCTCGCCGAAGTAGGTGATGGCCATCGGCTCCACTACTTTGGAGAGGGTGCGTGTCTTGCCGACGCGGCCTCCCCCGAGCCAGATCGCTCTGTGGTTGCCCGTTGCGGACACCACGGGGAGCAGATGCGTTGTCTTGTCTGGCCTGCCGTCAAAACGTTTCTGCAGGGACAGCGCGAACAACGCCGCCGCGTCAATCTGCTCCTCCGTGCACTCGGCATCATTGACCAGATTCCACGCAACAGCCGCCGGGCCCTGCATGGCCAAGAGCTGCGGCACGAGCTCCGGCTGCGCGTCCTCAGCAGCAGGCTGAGGAGCACCGCTGGGTAGCCAGTCGTCCCCAGCATCGGGCACGGTCTCTCCATCCGGGCTCGCTTGCTTCTTCTGGAGCGCATGCTTTGTCGCTGTAGGGCCAGCATGTCAGAAAAGCTGCCGTCCAGCAGCGTGCCCAGATGCTCCCGGGCGCCGCTGCTGGCTGGCTGTGCAAAGCTCGCCTGCAGCATGCCGCCGTGCGCTCGGTCGAGGTTCTTCAGCTGCTTATCGGCGTAGCTGAGGCGGCTCTTCTGGCCCAAGCGCTGCAGTTGGTCTTGCTGCAGGGCCAGCTCGGTTGCTCTGGCGTGGCCCCGCAGCGGAAACAGGGAGATCTCGGTAATCGCGGCGTCCTCCACCTCCTCCTCCACGTCGCTGCCGCCGCCTCCACCCACGTCAACGAGCTCCAGCGGGACCCGCCCCTTGGGCCCTTCGGCATCGCTCGCGGAGTCCTCATCCGCTTCGAGGTGAGCAGCCGCTGCTGGCCGAGGCTTAACCAGCGCCTCCGCCGCGAGGTCCACGTGCGCCAGCACGTCTCGCGCCAGGTGCGCGCAGAACTCCGCCAGGGTGCACTGTTCCTCGTGCCACCGGCAGTGGTGGTTACTGAAGGCGAGGATGCGCCGTGCCGCCTCCACTGGCATGCGCCGCGCCAGCTGGGACCTTGCGAAGTGCGCTATGCTGAGGAGCACCAGCTCGCCCTCCTCGAAGTTCGCCCGGGGCTCTTTCAGCTCGGAGAAGAGGGTCGTGTCCGCGACCGCGAGCCTCTTGCGGGCCAGGCGGCGCCTGGAGTCCGCGCGCGCCGCCAGCGCGTGGATCTCCGCGCACCGAAGCCGCCGCGCCCGCTCGAACGAGCATGGGCGCACGGCAGGGCAGCCGCAGTTCCTCAACATATGGCTGTACTGGTTAACGCTGCCGCAAGTGATGGGGGCCCTCGCAAGCCCAAGGCGTGAAGGAGGGCCTTGAAGAGCGAGTTCTGCTCTGGGTCCTGTGCCGCACTGGAAGCCGTCGATGGTGGGGGCGTGAATCTGCGTCAACTGGACCTCCTGCACGTACCGCTGAGCCATGACGTAGTGGTTCTCGAAGACGAAGAATCTCGGCCCAGAAGCCTTCACCCGGCTCGGCTTCAGGACTCGCCTGACGTACATCCTGTAGATGTAGTACGGCATGGTCTGCAGGCGAGGGCCCCTGTGGGCGTAGTCGTCGGCCGTGTTCGTGCTTGTGGTGCATGCGTGCATGTCCTCGCACTCCGCACCGCCAGCCTGCTCATCACCAGCAGGGGTGTCTCCAGGAGGCTGAGGAGCACCGCTGGTCCCACCTGCGGAGTGCTGCTCCTCATCGTCGGCGACCGAGATCTGGATGCGGACTGCTTGTATTGGCACCTGTTCATTCTGCTGCTCCTCGCCCGCACCTTCATGGCTCAGCAAGCGCTTGCACTGCTGGCAGGCCCACTGCAGCTGTCTCGTGAAGAGCCGCACATTGCGGTGCGACTGGAGGCAGTCGCCGCCTGTGAGGATGTGCAGCACCACCTCCGTCGTGGAGAGCCAGAAGCACCGGTTCGCCATCGACGCCAGCCGGATACAGACTCGCCGAGCGCGGCGAGCGAGATCCTCGCCCGTCCGGCGCCGCTTGGCCAGCGTCTGGTCCTCGCCATCAGCGCCGCCCTCACTGAGCACCTTGCGGGCTGCCTCCTCCTGCTCTTCCCTCTCCTGCTGTTCCAGACGCTGCGTGCCGCCTAGCATCGCCTGGAAGAGCGGTGTCATGGACTCCATCATCTTGCCTTGGTACTTCGTGATGTAGAAGTCCAAGGAAAAAGCCTTCTGCAAAGCCGCTTGGAATCTCTCCACGACCGCCGCATCTTTTGGCTGCGAGGAGCCACAACCGTAGAGCCACTTTTTGCCGCCGCTGAGGTGTCTTGGTAGGCGCATTGCGATTGTCAAGCCAGGGTTCGTCTTGGTGGCCGTCTTCTTGGTGAGCCCTCTGCGCTTGGCCAGCTGAGCAGGGGCGGGCGCAGGCGGCTCGTCCTGGGCAGGCTGAGCAGCAACACCAGGCTGAAGCATTTCTGCTGCATGGGCGGACTCGCCAGGCGCGCGCATCAAGAACTGGAAATCCACGTTGCAACAGTCGGTCACCTGAGAGACGTCGTTGCTGGAGCTCCTGAACGGCCGGTCGCGTTTTACCTGGCAGCGGCACCATTGGTTGCGGTCATCAGAGAAATCGATGAACGGAGTCCGGACCAAAGGCTTGCCGCGCCGACGCACTGATGCGGCCTGCCAGACATAGCTCCGTGACGCGGAAGAACCAAAAGCGGCGCGACGGGGTCCTGTTCGAGCGCAGACTCTCTTTTGCCTCGAGCTTCTTCTTGACGTACTTGACGCACGTCTCAGTGCAGTCGTGCTCGTGGTTGGAGCAGATGTTGCAAACAAAAATCATGGCTGAACGCCGCGGCCCACGCGTCCGCATCTGCGTTGATCTCCTCGACCGAGGCTGGCGAGCCATCTGGCTTGAGGACTCCCGCAATCGCTCCATCCTCGTTCGTCTCGAAGAGGCTGACATGGCTGGCTGGCATGGCAGGCTGAGGAGCGCCGCGACATTGGCCGAAACTGGCTCGCTGGCGGTAGCTCGGAAACGTGGGCTGGAAGGCCCCTGTGAGCGGGAAGCCCCGGTACGCTGCAGCGCCGACTGCAGGCATCCGGTTCTCTGCGGCCGCCCGAGCGCGTTCCTCCACGAGGTGTGGCTGCTCCGCTGGCGGGCCGAGCGCCACCTCCTCGCGGAGGGTGCCGTCCTCTCGCCTCCGTACATGCGGCTCTGGCGCTGCTGCCTTGCCGTGAAAGGCTCTGGCGCAACGTCAGGAAGGCCCAGCTGCCGTGCGGGCTCGTTGGCAGCTTCTTACTGCACGGTCACCGCGGTGGAAAGAAGTGCAGTTCGCAGCTGAAGAGCGGCGGTGCGCAGCCCTCGGACTACAGCTGACCGCAGCCACGCCATCGTAGGCCCGATGACGCTGTGGCCTTTGCCGTGGCCATGCGAAGCCCCTGCCCTGTGCTGCGAAGGGCGCCTGCACGTCAGTGGTGCCTGGAGCCACGCGCGGCTGCAGAGACGCTGCCACCTCGTCCTCCGTTGACACAGCCTGTCGGGCTAGCGTTGTGCGGCCAACAAGCAGGCGCTCCAAGCCGATGATGTAGCGGTAGTGGAGCTCCGTCATCAGCAGGAAGAACTTGGCCTGCGCCCGCGGATCTGCTGCCACTATCTGGTGCATCCGCTCCAGAGAAGGCATGGTCGGCGCTGGACTCCGCAGGTCGGGGCTGGCAGGCTGAGAAGCACCGCCAGCCCTGGCAACCGCGCCCCCGCGGATGTCCAAGTGGCTCCGCTTTCCGGGCCCTTCGTGAAGCTGGAGAACCCAACGGGCTGTGCGTGTCCGCTGAGTTCGGCGTGACGAAGAAGCTGGCCGCGCCGAACTTGAGGTTGTTGCCGTGCCCGTTGAAGCGGATTGCGGTTTTCCGCCCCTCGGTGCCAGGCGCATCGGAAGTGCTGAGTAGCAACGTCCTGAGGGCAGTCTTGACCTTGCCAGGCATGCCGGGGCGTGAAATGGCGGAGCCGATGCAGTCGCCCGGCATGGCGATGTTCAGCGCCTCCATTAAATCCTCCGCCGACGCGTCTGCCAAGATCTGGAGGTCGGTGCCGAGGCCTTTCCTGCCAATCGCCGCCCGGGTGCCTTTCAAGAGCCGCAGCCGGCGCGTCACGTCGCCGAGGGCCGCGACGATCTCCGGCGAGCTGAAGCGGCTCTGGCAGGCTGCCTCGTAGGCCTCCTCGTCGGTCGCGAGGGAGTACTCGAGTTCCTCCAAGTTGACGAGGCGCCGCGCGACCTCATAAGACGAGTACCAGTACTATTACGAGGAGTATCACATGACTAAGAGCAAGCTTTGAATGGTGTAAAAACGAGACTCTGCTATCAATAATGGATTTGTGTAAGAACGAGACACTGCTATCAATAGTGGTAGTAGTGGTAGTCGTGGTGGGGAAGACCTGTTCGAGCAACATGGGCCGCTCCCGCTGGAGGTTCGGCGCGCCGTCCCCGAGGTAGAACTCTGTGTGGCACGCTGGCCAGAACCTACTGTCGAAAGAACTCAAGGGTCGCTGCGTAGGCACCGATAAGGACTGCGGGGCCACCACCCTGCACGTGTCTGCTTCTGCTTGCGCTGTCTCAAGCACCACCGGCGCTCGCTCATCGAAGGAACGAGCAGCGCTCTGGACATCGAGAACCATGCTGCGCATGGTATGCCTGCCGCCTTCGTCGGCAACGGGCTGAAGAGCACCGTTGCTGTCTGCCGCTGTCGGTGTCGTCTCGTTCTTTGCGATGCGTGCTGCCTGCTCCTGCAGCGCCGCCAGCGTGCCTTGCAGCGCTTGCACCATTCGGACTGGGCCGACGTCATGCACTGGATCCACTGCAACTGTGGTCTCTGCCACATTCCCATGCAAATAGGCCATGTCAAGTTGTTCTGCTGGTTCTCCGTCTTTGCCTGCCTCTTGGTCCTTGTCAGACTCCTCTCCCGCCTCGTCGTCTCTGCCCACCTCCGGCGCCCTGGATTCAATGCTGGCCCCAACAGACGTGCCGGGGTTTAGTCGGCTCCGCCCGCTGGTTGCAGCCGAGCCCGGATGTGCTCTGGGGCGCCGTCCTCCGGCAGTCGTGTCGGGGCGAGTTCCTCCCGGACGGACACCTAGGAAAAGGTTGCGCACTGCTGCTTGCGCTCCCTCGCGATCTGCATGTCCTCGGCGCGGTTGACTGTTGCCCAGTGCGCCTTGCTGAGAGTGTGCGCGGTGCCCGAGAAGACGACGCTCAGAGACTCCACGAGCGCGTCATCCGCCGGGGGCAGGTCCATGGGCGGGATTTGCGCCGTGGGCTGGGCGAAGAGGATAGTGTTGCCCGAGATGCCTTTCTGCTGGACATCCGGGGCGCCCTCGCCGAGACGGACTTGCTTCCAGCAGCGTCGGCCAAGGGGCGCCAGCGTCTTTGTAGCCTTCGAAGCGCCGCGGGCGTGCGCCAGCTCCCGGCCGATCCAATTGTCGTTGACCAGGGCGTTTAACGGCGTCTTCGGCGTCTTCGCGCGCAGGTCAGTCAGGCGCCCCCAACAGACCCACACCAACGCATTGGCATCTCCCACCCCTGCGCACCGAGGCCTGTCGTCAACAGGCTGAGAAGCTCCGCCAGGCCTGTCGTCAGCAGGCTGAGAAGCACCGCAGGTGCCCGCCGTTGCTTCTGCTGGTGCTTCCACAAGGACTCGACGGGAGCGCAGCAGCCACCGCCACTCTGGGTGCTCCGGATGCTGAACGCTGGACGCGTGCAGCTGTTCGTGCGGGATCAGAGGCCACCGCTGCCTGTATCTGTCCACGTCCAGGAGCTTCTGCACCAGCTCCGGGGACTGCAAGTAATACACCCCGCGGTGCTTCACCAAGGTCTGCGTGGGTCGGGCATTTGCCTCGCTCTCGGGCACGTCGTCCTGGTCGCTTGCAGGGTCCGCGCAGTGCTCGGATACACGCCCCTCCGGCACTGCGCCAAAGAGGCGCAGTTTGTGGCGGTGCTCGAGGTGATCTTTCTGCGCGCAGACTACGCAGGCTGCCTCGCATCGTGGCGCCGCCTCGCCGCCCGAGAAGCGGTTGCCCTTGCTGCCCGGGTGGCCGAACTGCTGGAAGTGAACAGAATTCTGCATCGTGAGCCTCTTCTCCTGGGCGGTTATCGGCCTGCAGCCGGCCTCCGCCATCGGGGGCAGGACCCGCTTGCGGTATTCCGCCTCGCCCGCGTGGCCCCGCTGCTTGTGCCGCGCAAAATCCTCATCTGTAACAAAGCCGCAATCGCAGAGCTGGCACTCGAGCGGCCCCGTCATGAAGGGGCGCTCGGAGAAGACGCGCAGCTTGTCCCCCTCCACCTCTCTGCCGGGAACGTAGCGGCTCGTCCCCGCGGGGGCGGCCGACGCCCTGTGCGCCCGCCCCGCGCGCCGCTGCGCGAATTCCTCGTGCTCCGCAGAGAGGCTGGACACAAGCTCTTTGTAGGCGGCAAGGCGCCGCAGGATTGCCTTGGTCCGGATGCCTCTCTCGAGCGTCAGCAGGTCCTGGTCGATCCTGTTCTACGCCTCCTCAGCGAGCCCTTCCATGGGGTTTGGAAGGTCCTCCACCTCCGCGATGCGAGCCGCATCTCTGGCGTCGCTTACCGACTGCTGGAAGGCCTGGAGCTCGGCCTCCTGCTCCGGGGAGAACTGCTTCGCCTTCCGTGCTTCCTGGACTTTCTCGGCCAGCTGCCGCTCTGCAAGGCTACGCCTGGCATTCTCCTTCGGGTAGCGGCCGAGGTCTCGCACCTGCTGCATGAGCTCCTCGGTCTTCTGCTGCAGGAGTTCGTCGGTCTTCGTCTCCGCCTCCTGCTGCAGGAGCTCGTCGGTCTTCTGCTGCAGGGCCTGGAGCTCGACCTCCTGTTCTGGCGAGAACTGCTTCGCCTTCCGTGCGTCGCGGAATTTCCGGGCCAACTGCCGCTCTGCAGGGCCGCGCCCGGCATTTTCCTCCGGGTAGCGGCCGAGGTCCCGCGCCTGCTGCATGATCTCCTCGGTCTTCTGTCTCCGCTTGAGGTCTGCCTTCTGCTGCGCCTTCTGCTTGGCGAGAGCTCCTGCTGCCGCTGCCGCGGCAGGCTGAGAAGCACCGCTGCCTGCCGCAGCAATCCGAGGAGCACCGCCGCCTGCATCCACGCTGACCGCGCTGGTGCTGGCTTGCGCCTGTCTGCTGGCGCCGGCGCAGGCACCGGAGTGTTCGGGGTAAACCCTCTTGGCAGGCTGCAGCGCGCGGAACTGCACCTCCTGCTGCCCGCTCAGCGTCTCTGCTTTCCGTGCTCTGAAGAGGCCCGCGGCAAGCCGCTTCTCTTCCGCGCTCGAGCAGCTCGATTGGGTAGGCAGGTGGCCTAGCAGCAGAATCGCATTGACGAGTTCCTGCATGGCGGGCTGAGAAGCACCACCATCACCACCGGCCAATGCGGCTCGCAAGCGGTCGCCGCCACTGCCACGGCCAGCTCCGCCTGGGGCGGCCGTGACTCCCGCCACGCGCAACCAGACGCCGCCGCGGCACAAGTCGGGACGATCGAAGGAGGGACTTTCGAGCCAGCGCAGCAATCGTCATGATGTTAATGAGGCTGATGATGACGATGGTGAGGGTGATGCCTGCTGCGCGCCAGCGTGGTGCTCCTGAGGGGTCCTCTGGAGGAGCCCAGGGGGGAGTTGCGCCTTGACGGCGGGGAGCAGGAGGTGTGGACGTACTACTACGTACTACTCCGGGCAATCAAAATATGGTACAGGAGTGGTGTTCTGGGAACACGATCTACTACGTACTACTACGTACTACTTCGGGCAATAAAAAACTGGTACAATAATGGTGTTCTGGGAACACGACGAAGACGAAGTGGCCTACAGGTGGCTCCGGGCAATCAAAATATGGTACAGGAGTGGTGTTCTGGGCACACGCGACGGCCAAAATTCCAACCCGATGCGTTCCTCTCACGCAGCTGCGGCGAGGGCGACATGGGTTGGTGTACAGAACTCGGACCTAGTGGCTGTTGTCCCGGTCCGTCCGCCGTCTTTCCCGTTTACATCCGCCACTCCGAAAAAAAACGCCTTCGCCGGTTCCGTCAAAATGTTTTGCGACCGCAGCCCCGCAGAAAAAAAAACCCGCCACTTCCGCCAAGATGGGCGTCGCCCACCTCAGGAGCTCCCGCCGACGCCCGAAACGCACCACATGAGCGCGTGGCGCCGGCTCGACCGCCCCACTTGTTTGCGCAGGGTGGGCAATGAGGGCCACCCCCATGCCTCTGTGAGCGAACACTCCGGATCACCGCGCGTCACATGGTTGCGCCAGCTCAGCGATCAGCCGGTAAGCCGCGCCTTCCCCAAGCGGACCCCTGAGGAAGGTGCGGCCTTATTCCAGGGGGCGGAACGGCGCAACCGCTTAAATAATTAAGCGCAGTTGTATAGTGTATAGACTATGGCCTCGTCGGGCCCAACAAATCACACGTCCGTCGGCTTCCATCAGACCTCGACCGGACTTCCGCCAGGAAGCCAGGATTGTCTCCTAGGGTGCGAATGTATCATATACGTTAATTTAAATCGGGCGCGTTACGTTAGGAGTAAGGAAATGAAGGAGAGGAGGCCGGCAAGGGGGGGGCTGTGCCCATCCGAAAGAACGGGGCAGCCCCCCCCTCCCAAAAACATGTTTCGGCCTACCAAGGCCCCCCCCCCCGTTCCGCGAATCCCATTGGGGGGTCGAGATCCCCGCTCTGCAGTGGGATTCGCGGAACGGGGCGCCCCCCCAGGTGCCTCTTATCTTCGCGCTGGCGCCGGCCACATGCACCCAGGGGGGCGTGGGTTGAAATGGGTGGGGGAGCAGGAAAGATGTGGAGTGGCGTTCCGCTCTGAATCGTCCTCACAATTGGGCAAAACCGCAACCCCTCCCAGGGGGCACCGCGCGTGCTGGGCGAAGCACGTGCGGCACCCTATGTCGACGCGCACGTGTGAAAGGCCCATGTTTGTGTGTCTGTTGGGAATTCCTGAAACGCCCACCGCCCCGTTGGCTCGGCGAAAAGCCACCAGGAAGACCACCGAGAAGCCACCAAGAAGGCCTCTCCCCCAGGAAGGCCCGACATGGCGAGCAGATTGCCCGAATAATTCGCCCGACGGGCTCCCCAGAAAAACGCAGGGAACCTCCAAGAGAACCCTCGTGTGCACGACCTTGGCCGAAGGCCATGAGATATATAAGTACAACACTTCATGCAGAAATCTCTCGTGCATGTGCTGGTGCCAGTGCTGCGAGCAGGCAGTGGAAGGAGCGACGGGGGGGTATCAACCTGACCGCGCGCCGCGGCCGGGCGCAGGCGCGGCTGGTCGGGGCAGCCGGCCGGGGCAGCCGGCCGGGGCAGCCGGCCGCCCTCCCCTCCTCCTCCTCCTTCCGCTCCTCCTGGTCGTCCTCCCACTCCCCTCCTTCTCCTCCTCCTCCTCCTGGTCGTCCTCCTCCTCCTGCTCGTCCTCCTCCTCCTGCTCTCCTGCTCCTCCTCCTCCTGCTCGTCCTCCTTCTCCTGCTCCTGCTCCTCCTCGTCCTCGTGCTCGTCCTCCTCGTCTTCCTCGTGTTCCTCGTCCTCCTCCTCGTGCTCTTGCCTCTGCTCCTCCTGCAATTGGCTCCGGGCATTGAAAATGTGGCCCGGGAGTGGAATTCTGGGAACTCGAAGAGCACGAAGTGGCCTACAATTGGCTCCGGGCGTTCAAAATGTGGCCCGGGAATAAAATTTTGGGAACTCGAAAGGCACGAAATGGCCTACAGTTGGCTCCGGGCATTCAAAACGTGGCCCGGGAATGGAGTTCTGGGAACTCGAAGAGCACGAAGTGGCTTACAGTTGGCTCCGGGCATTCAAAATGTGGCCTGGGAGTGGAGTTCTGGGAACTCGAAGAGCACGAAATGGCTTACAGTTGGCTCCGGGCATTCAGAATGTGGCCCGGGAGTGCAGTTGTGGGACCTCGAAGACCACGAAGTGTGTAACTGTTTGCTTAAAACGACTTCTGCGGATCCCTGTCCGGATGCCGCCCAGACCCCCTCTGGGGAGTCATGATGCTCTCTTGTGACATTACTAGAAACCTATCAGTCTTCGCTGTTGAATTAAAAAAACACAAAGCAAAAATGGGCACCTTCGAATGTGTTCTTTTTGTTCGTAAATTTTCTCGCCGTGGGGGTTCTCGGGGAGGTTCGACGAACTGCCGCATCCAACTGACTTTTTCGACGCCAGAGGGGTCGCGGAGGGGGTTGTCTCTCAGCGCGGCCACGGTGCGTGACAGGGCCGGAAAGTGCGGCGTGCATGGCGGCCAGAAGAGTAGCCGCGTTGGCCCGAATTGGCTCGCATCCTGCAGGTGCTGCCTTGTCGCCCGCGCTGCTCGTGACGCCCGAATGTCCCAGTGGCTCGCTGCCGCCTCCGTGTTGGAATCTCAAGAATACACTGGCAGACGCAAGTGTGGAAGTTAGCAATGTGAACTTGTGCAGCTGCGAGGCAGCGATGGTGAAGCGCGAATTTATTCGCGCCGTCGACAGCTGAAGAAGTGGTGGCCCGATGCGATCCTCATCAGGTACAGCGAGCTGCTCCATCAAGGGGCGACGATGCCAGGAGGCAGTGCTTGGTCAGGTACGTGCTGAACCCTTCGTCTGGCGGTTCCTAGCTGATCAGCAGGGGGCGGGGCGGGGGGGGGGGGCGATGACTCGCCGCTGGTGAAGACTCGGCGGGTCGGCGACGCCAGCCGCGGGGGCGCGGTCGCGCCCGCGCAGGCCGCGCCCGCGAAGTCCGCGCCCGTGCCTGCCAGCGCGGGTCGTTCCACTTGCGCCCCTCGCAGTGCATTGTCCGCGGAGTCGGCGGAGACGGGCTGCCGATGGTCGCGAGGGCCGTGGTCGCGCGACCTGCGAGAGGTCGATCCCCCCGGAGAGCCTGTTCGCCCGAGCGAATTCGAAGGCGAACAAATTGCGCAGGGAATCCGCATCCAAGCGAGCTGCTGATCCAGAGTGCCCGCCTGCGAGAAGGAGCGACGATGCCGACTTGTGGAGGGCGCTCAACAAGTGCTCTATAAGAGGCGGGTCCTACATAATGGATGTGCTCTCCCTTCGTCTGTTCGCTTTGCGGCCTGACGTGCTCGGCGGGGCGGGCGCCGCGTTCCGCGGGGAGATGCGCGGCGTCGCACCCCGCTGTGCGCGTGGCGAGCTGCCGCGGAGCAGCGTGGCATCGACGCCTTGCGCGACGCGGAAGGCGCCGCGCACCGCGCGCGACAGGCGGCCCTGGCAGATCGGCTGGATGCGGCGAAGTTCCTTTGCCCAGCTGACCAGGGGGGTCCGCGCCCCGAGTCTGTCAAGGCGAAGCGCATCGCGCAGGAACTCGCTGCTAGGGCGGACTTCGGAGTAATGGCACTCGCCCATGCGGATTCATTCTCGTGTTTGCAAAGGGGGGTGTGCGTTCGATTTCTGTGCCTGTGCCGCAGGCGACCTGTCGAACCACTGCGTGCCGTCCGTGTTCGTGCCCAACTTCGGGATTGCGTGCTACCTCGACGCCGTGGCGCAGGCTCTGATCCACTGCGAGCTATTGGGGCTTCGGGCTGTTTCGATTTATACAAGCGCGCCGTTCCGCGCAGTCGCTCCGGTGCCGAGGGTCCCGCGGAAGATCGCGCGGCGCGTGGTGAAACGGCCGCTGGTCGCCGCTGAGATAACGCGATGCACGCGCGTAGCCTGGCGGTCCTGAATGATGTATATATATATATATATATATATATATGTATATATATATATATATGTATATGTATATGTATATGTATATGTATATGTATATGTACATGTATATGTATATATATATATACATATTCGCGCGGCAACAGCGCTGCAATACCAATGCCGTTTAATTTTTTCCGTCTCCCGGCGCGCGTGGCATTGAGCGTGGCAGAGGCGCGTCCGCTCTCCGCGCGGGCAGATTCCCCCGGCGCGCGCAGCTTCGACGAGCGCGTGCGCCCCCGCGCACTTTCTCGTGAGGCATTGGAGCAAGCGGCCAAATATTCGGGGGCCCATGCGATTTTCAGACAATCTCTGCTCGCTCCTGGGTTCTCGCGTGTGTCTGTCAAATCCCAGCTTGCATGCGTCCGGGGCCGTGCGTTGTGCCGCCAGAATGCCATCGGCTGCGCGCTTGTCACAGCTTGCGAGAACGCTAGATATGGGCACGTCCAATCCTTCGTGAGGTCCCGGGGAAATCCTAGAAACCTGCGGCTTCCAGACGAAGCGCGGTCTGCGCGTCGCCGATTTTGTCTGTCCAGTTCGCAATCTATCGGGGTGCCGCGTGGTGTTTAGTCTCCTCCGGCGAGGCCATGGAGCGGCAGTCCACGCCGGGGCGGCCGAAGTGGCAGTGCTTCTCATCTAGGAATTCGGAGTGGGTGTCAAGGGCGCGATGACTTTCATCGAGGCCGATTGCGACGGCGATGATGATGATGCGATCTCGTGGCTGCGCCTCTGCAGCCGCGGCGGCAAAATTGCGCCGGCGCGCCTGCTGCAAGACGCTGTTCCACTGCCTCCTTCGCTGGAGCTGCTCGAAAGGGGGGCCGACCCGACCGTCGACGACGGGGGGCTTCGTGTGATAAATGGATGCATCTGCCAGCGATAGTCGAAGGGTTGAGCTGGTCTCACTGTTGACGGGGGCGTGCGCGTGAGGTCGGCTTCGGTGCGCAGCGCGAAGCACGTGCTTGATTGCCCGAGTTCGAACATGCAGCTTAGTCTGCAGACTTCGCTCGGCGACGCGGTGAAACTCGCGCTCCGCCGCCGTGGGCATCTCCTTCGAATGGAAGGCGCAGTTTGGATGGCCGGGGGGGGGCGGGGGCCAGCGGGGGTGAAATAAATCATTGAGTGGTGCGCGCAAGATCAGCAATCCCCCGTGCTGGCGCTGGCCGCGTCGATGCAACGATGGGGCGTCGGCGCCGGCGCCCCGCCCGTCGGGGCGGGCGGCGAATTCGACGGGGGCGACGTCATCTCGGTTGCCGCCGCCCGCAGATTTTCCATCGGGGGGCGCTCTCCAAAACCCTCTGTCCAAAGGCTCTTCCTGATGCTGCGCGCGCAGCTCGGAGTCTTCGCGCGCGGAAGCCGCGCCTTGATCTGCTGGCGTTTCGTCCGCGCCCAGCTCCGTCAAACGGCCCTCGGTGACCCCTTCCTCTCTTGCCGCGTCGAAGGAATCCCTCCGGTGCGCGCTCGCATCGCTCTCCAAGGAGATCAGGGCGCCCGCCGAAGACCCCGTGCCAGCGCGTGGGCCCATATGTTGTTTATCGAAGGGCACTCGAAGACAATGCCGACAACGCGCGCATGTACCTCATTGTCTTGCGCGCGCATCTCGGGGACTTCCCGCCGAGGAGATGTCCGGGCTGCCGCGGTGCGCGCGCGGCAGCGCGGGCCCGGCTGAGAAAGAAGAGAAACATTCGACGCTTTGTTGCTCCCTCCGCTGTTCCAGTCCCTGTCTCTTCATGTTTGCTCTTCTTCTCATCCCCCTCGCCCCCGCTTGAGTCTAGGCGCAGCGTCGGTGCTATTGCTCGAAGCAAATTTCCGCGACCCCAAGCCCCGCGCACAGGAGCAGGGGGGCGGGGTGAGTTACCCCGACAAGTTGGCAAACGTGGGCCTGCTCGGCGAACGCGCGACGCTTGCTGCAGACAAGGTCCACCTGGACATCCGAGACAAGGTCCAGAAGAACACGCGATACCATTTCCATGAGTTCATTTCTGACCTCGAAGCGTGGGGGGCTTCTCTCTTTCCGGCGCCGAAAGACTGGACTTCGGGCGAAACCTACCCGGAATGCCACGAACTGGACGTCGTGGAGTGCGTCTGACATCTGCCTCTACGATGAACGAGATCGCGAGGTCCGTTGCGCAACAGATGATGCCGTGCCCTTGCGAGATGGCGAGAACGTCTACATGGAAGTATACGACAGGAACCATGCCCCGCAACGGGCTAGCAAGGCAACTATTGCGAGCCACCGTGAAGAGGATGGCGAAGCAGGATGTGGCGTGATATGTGAACGCACGCGACATCAAATGAGTAGGTAGGTTTTCGATCACGTAATTACATGTTTTCGAGACATCGATCTTGAAATCCTTACGAAACCCAAGGTTTTTTGGAATATTCGGGCATGCGCGCGCGACGACGCGCGCGTGTGCACTGCGTCGTGTCTTTTGCAAAGGATTCTTGCGACAACACGCGCGCAAGGGCTTTCTTGAGATCAGCGATTTCCTAATAATCCGCAAGAGCCCGAACGCAAACATTTTGAACCTTCTTGTTGGGAGACCACGTGTTTCTTTATATGCTTTCGGGACACTCGGTTATGAAATTCTCAAGGATTATTCGGTTTGGAAAGATTCTGGCATGCGCGCGTCGACGCGCGCATGTGCACTCCGTTCCGTTTCACAACACATATTCTTGACAGCCGATGTTTCTTGACAAACGGAGCGCACGCACATGCAATCTTTCCATATTATGCAAAACATGGCGATACTAGCGTGCCTGGAATGTTATGACGCTATATTTCCAATTGACGTTGGGGTAAAAGTGTATGTAATTTGCACTACGGAAAAAAGGGGCCGGTAAGTACGGGGGAAGGGGGTAGACCTTGATATTCATGATGCCGGAGAGAAGCTCCGATCATAATCCTTTTAGGGCTATAAAGTTATGGGGCTGTAGAACTATAGGGCCATAGGGCTTTAGGTATATAGGTATAGGGCTGTAGGGCAACAGGGCTATAAGGCTATAAGGCTATAGGGCTATGAGGGCTATAGGGCTACTGGGCTATAGGGCGATAAGGCTATAGGGCACAAAGGGCAATGGGGCTATAGGGCTGTAGGGCTATAAAGATAGAGGGCTATAGGTCTATGGGGCTATTGGGCTACGGGGTACAGGGCTTTAGGGCTATAGAACTATAAGGCTAGAGGGCTATAGGTATATAAGGCTATATTGCTATAGGGCTACCGGGCACCCGGGCGTGCCGCCGAAATCGGCGCCGACATAACCGCCAAACCTGCAAACATTTGGACGCCCGAAACGGGTACGGAAAGAATGGGTACAAGGCCCAACAGCCAATGTTATCCCAAACCGACAGCGGCCGCTGTTGGGCAGGCGGCCTTCTGTCTCGAATGGACACAAGCCGCGGCGGCGTGGACAGCGAGTCCTGTTCAAAATGAACAAGATCCACTGTTGGGCATTGTGCCCATTCTTTCCGTGCCCATTTCGTTCGTGCAGAAGACAGGCCCAGACGACGGGCGGCGACGAGGCGGCGACGGCGGCCACATAGCCGCAAGACCGGCCGTCAGGCCCCGTTCCTTAAATAAAATGAGAACCGGTGCGAACACTGTGTGGGGACTATATGTGCAAATGCCCTGGCCTCTTCCGCCCCAAATGTGTCCAAAATATCGCACGAGGCCCCGACCCCCGAGGCTCCCAACGAGCATCCAAAATGGTCCCCCCAAGAGGCTGAAATCGCGCCCGCGAACGGACTCCAGGAACGTGGTTGGGAGTCCGCCTCTGCCTCCTTCTCGAGGCGGCCCTATGGTTCCCGACATGCCACCAGAACGGCCCTCCGACGAGGGGTCTCCAAGATGATCCGAGGAAACATCTCTAAGCGCCCTCCAGGACGACCCCCCTCCAAGAGACCTACCCCTACCCAGAATTTCCATCCAAGTTTCTGAGGAAGATTGTCAAAAGGGAGCTTTCCAGGAACATGGCTCGAAACACGTTGTCGCCTTCGATAATTTCCATTGAACTCTTGGCTCTCAATCCAAACGTGGTGGCAGGACGTGCCAAAGGCAACTCACTGGTTACGATAATGGTGTGTCAAGTGATTACGTAACACATGGATTTGCAGCAAACTGAACATTGCAAATCCAACACAAAGCGCGAAGAAATGCACAAGCGCGTCCTCCTTCTCGTTCCAGTTGACGCCCTCCCAACAACCAACGCTCACCGCTAGCCCTGTCTGCCTCGCACCCTCATGACCTTCTGGGCTGACTGCTTGCACCTGCCTCGGAAGCGCTACCCAAGCCAAAATCTCTGTGTGTTGTGGCTGTATGCTGAGGCCGCAACTTGCTCTCGTCTCGATCGGCGGTGGGCGGGCACAACGTGGGAACAAAGGCGGAACGGAAGGGCCTCCGCCCGAGGCAGGTGTCACGTGCTAGAGCCAAAAGCGGCTTGGACTCAATCAAGGATGACGTGTGGTATCGCAAAAGAAGCTGTATGGCAGACAGCCAGCCGAGAAAAAGACCCACCAAGGGCCGTGCGAACAACCGGGACACCAAGAGAAGGTACGTAACATATTTTGCGAGTCTCGTCTTTGCTTCAGGAAGCTGGGCTCGCCAACAAGTGGGCTGCGTGCGGCAAAACGAACCGCAATGCGGCAACCGTGAGATTTCACACGCTGGGTTGTATCTTTAATGTTGTCGTTTGCGGACGCTGGGGTCCATCTAACTTCGACTTCAAGGCTGCTGCGGATGATGCCATGCCACCTTGCAACGGTTCTTCATTAATTCGGAAACGCACGATGCTACCCGCAGCTCGAGGGGCCGCTCCTTGTGCGTGGCTCGAATATCACAACGTTAGCACGCGTGTATGTAATGGCCTCCTTGCTATTTCTTGTGGATTCATGCGTGCTACCGCAAAGACACGGTCGTACTTAAATGCCGAAGTGTGGCGCGTCCCGGTACGGCGCTGTCGCTGGATCAGGACCTTTCTTAGCGATCGTGCGAGGGTCAGGGGACAGATGCCGCCAACCTGGGCATCCCCTCTGCCGCTCCGCGCAACGGGCGCTGGGGAAGACCAAGGGCCACCGAGATCTGGGGAACCTCCCGGGGAATCTCCGGCGCCAGACGCTCGAGACTGTCCTCTCCTGCGAGGGCGCTTCTCTGATTGGAATAGACGCCGACGGCGGGCCTGAGCCCAGGCCCAGGCACAGGTTCTGCGCGGACGGGGGCGCCAGGATGGCCCATGTCACCAAGCTTCGTACTGCGCGCCGCTGGAAACGCGGAATGAGGCGACGAAGGAGGAATGACAAGTATGAGTTTCACAAGGGCCTTCGGGCTTCCCAACATCAGCAATCACGCCAATAAGACTGTCTGCACTCGCGGCTGCGGTCAGAGGCGCGCGCTGGAGGTGCGGAAGCCGACCTCGACGGCTTACCACCAGATGTGCTGGAACAACGGATCAAAGGCAAGCAAATGGGCTGGGAGATAGGGGGCCCAAGGAAGCGTTTCGATGACCCCCTGCCTCTGCAAGGAGTTCCACCAGCACCCTCGTTGTAGACGGTAGACGTGCGAGTTCACGTCAGACAGCATGTCTGTGTCCACCAGAAGCTCGCCGACAGCGAAGATTCAAAAAACAGCGTCAAAACGTTTAGGAGCAGCAGGAGAGGGAGTGTATGTGTTTTCTTCGAGCTCCTCTTGCGCCTCTCTGTCCCTCGTATCGCGTTGGTGGCTCAGTTCTTGACGAACAGACCCCCTCTCAGGAGCAGAGGTCCTCTGATGCTCCACGGCCTGTTTGTTCCCCATATCCTAAGATGGGGTTCTTGTTATTACTTGGACGCCTCCTACTCTTCCTCCTCCCTCCTCCTCTTTTCTCCTCCCCTCCTGTCGGACTTACTCACACACTCAGACGTACTCATACACAGACTCACTCATACCCAGACTTACTCATACACAGTATTAGTCATACTCAGACTTACTCGTACCCAGACGTACACATACACAGACTTTCTCATACACAGACCTACTCATACCCAGACTTACTCATACACAGACTTACTCATACACAGACTTACTCATACTCAGGCATACTCATACTCAGACCTACTCATACTCAGACTTACTCAACACACATCAGATTTGGAGGATGTCTCAGGCGGGGCGCTCGTTTCAGCACCCCTAAGGGGAGCCGCCAGGGGTGATTGCACGGGTTCGTTCGCGGCCATTTTGTGGGGATGTCTCAGGCGGTTTGCCTGTTTCTGGGCTCAACATCCTTCGCTTGGAGAGCAGATTGTGAGGATGTCTCAGGCGGGGCGCTGGTTTCAGCACCCCTAAGGGGAGCCGCCAGGGGTGATTGCACGGGCTCGTTCGCGGCCATTTTGTGGGGATGTCTCAGGCGGTTTGCTTGTTTCTGGACTCAACATCCTTCCCTTTCGGAGCAGCTTTGGAGGATGTCTCGAGCGAGACGCTCATTTTCACCCCCCAGGTGGGCCAGATTTTGAGGATGTCTCGAACGGTTTGCTTGTTTTGGTGGCCAGGCTCGTGGCCCTAAGGGGAGCCGCCAGGGGTGGTTGCACGGGCTCGTTCGCGGCCATTTTGTGGGGATGTCTCAGGCGGTTTGCTTGTTTCTGGGCTCAACATCCTTCGCTTTCGGAGCAGATTTGGAGGATGTCTCGAGCGAGGCGCTCATTTTCACCCCCCAGGTGGGCCAGATTTTGAGGATGTCTCGATCGGTTTGCTTGTTTTGGTGGCCAGGCTCGTGGGCGCAGATTCTTCTCAGGATGCCACAGGAGGCTCCAACAGGCTCCAGGAGGCCCCAGGAGACCACATGAGGTCCCAGGAGGCATCAGGAGGCCACAGAAAGACTCAAGAGGCCACAGGATGTCCCAAGAGGCTCCAGGAGGCCCCAGGAAGCTCCAGAAGGCCTCAGGAAACCACAGGAGGCCCCAGGAGGCAACAGGAAGCGCCAGGAGGCCTCGGAAGGCAACAGGAGGCCCCGAGAGGCCCCAGGAGCAGGAGGCCTCAGAAGGCAACAGGAGTGGCTCCAATCCCATGTGTTTTACGTATGCTCCTATCGATTGGGCCTCACCTGGAGCACGATTCTTTGATGTTCTACGTATGTTTCTATAATGGTCCTTCTCCTGTGTACACAATCCTAAATGTTTTACTCATGTTCCTATATTTTGGGCCTCTCCTGGGGCACGAGTCCTTGGTGTTTTACGCGTGTTCCTATAGATTGCCCTTCTCCTGTGGCTCTAATCCGCAATGTGTTATGTACGTCTGTTGCTATAGATTGCGCCTCTCCTGGGGTACGAAACCTTCCTAGGAGGTCCCAGGAGGTCCCAAGAGGCTCCTGGAGACCCCAGGAAGCCCCAGTAGGTTTCAGGAGGCCCCAGGAGGCCCCAGGCTCATGCACAGAGACGCGCTCGTACTACTGAGGCTCATTCACACTCCAATTCATTCGCAATTAGATTGATGTCCAGACCGTCACAACTGAAGCCCGTTAATATTCGAAAGCTCTTGCGCCTAGACATTCACGGCGGACAGGTCCATGCGAGTAGATGCACATATGGGGAGCTCCACGCAGTGAATAATTGTGTTTTCAAGACGTGGGCTCCCGAGTTCTCGATCCGAGCCCCGGGGCCAATTTTGCGCCGCGGCTAGCATCTTCCTGTACACAATCGGATCGTGGACCCGCTCTTGAGCGCGGCCCGACCATGACTCCGAGAGGAATCCAGCAGTGGTGACGAGGGCGCCCCTGGAGGCCGCGAGGAGGCAAAAAACACCAAACTTCTTCAGCTCCTCCTCCTCCTGCCCCTCATCCGCTAGGCCCTGAAATCTGGTCAACTCGGCCACTCGATCCCTCCTGGGGTTCACCCTGGCCTCCTCATCCCAGATTGATTTTTGAACGCCTATGGGCTCGAAGCGGGCCCCCAGAGGCAGACATCGAGGGCAAAACCTCTGGCGCGATTTTTTCAAACATCCTTCTCCTTCTCCTTCTTCGTTGTTCCTTGTAAAGAACTCCTTCCTGTCGCACCCCGGACGCGTCGGTAGGGCGGGCCGGGCGTTTCGCTGGAAACGTCTTCGCCATTTATGATCCTGAAACTTGAAATTTGCATGAGTTTCGCGGATGGAGGGCGGACCGCTGTCAAAACGTGGCTCACGCCTTGGCGCCGCGCACCTCCGGTTTGAAAATTTGCAACAGTTTCACGGATGAAGGGCGGGTCTGTTTCAAGATGTTGCTCTCGCCTTGGCGCAGTGCACATTTGTCTCAACAGTTTGCAGCAGTTTCACGGATGGAGGGCGGTTCCTTTTTCGAATTCTGGCTCTCGCCTTACCGCCGCCCATATTAACTCCAAATGTTTATGACAGTTTCAAAAATTCATATGATCGAACATCCGGGAATAGTGTTCTGTCGCGATGTAGGATTGTGAGGACGTAACAATCGCACACATACGCGGTGCTGAAGTTCCAGGGACTGTGTTCTGGCACGATCTAGACTTGTCAGGACGCAGAAACGGTGTGGGCACGACTGAAGACTCTCAGACGATTGTCTTGTAATGGGCTACTTCCCTCAATGAAGCAACAATTCTCATAGGGACCTGCGAAGAGGGAACTTGGAGGGATGGTCTCTTGCAACATCGTTGATGCATCGCGGGTTTACACTGGTCCCCCTTGTCCTCCTCCCCCTCCAACTTCCCCCCCCCTCCCTGCCGCCCTCCCCTCCTCCCCCTCCTCCACCTCCCTCCCCCCCTGCTCCCAAGGCCCGTCCCCGCCTTCACCCGGAGGTCGAAGACGCTCATGCCCTCCACCTGTCCGGTATTCTCTCGCTCCCGCGGGCTCCGTTCGCCGAGCCGCCCGGGGCCAGACACCAGAACAACTTCTACTCCTCCTCCTTCATTAGTTCCTTCTCCCTCCCTTTTCTTCCCCTTCCTGCCTCGTCCCTCATCCTCTTCGTCTTCCCTCCTTTTCCTTCTCTTCCTGCTCCTTCTTCTTCTGATCCTCCTCCCTCCTGTGAAGTCCTCGTCCTACTGGTCATCCCTTCTCTTCCTCTTCTCCCTCTTCCGCCTCCCTCCCCTCCCTCTTTCTTACTCCTCACACTTCCTCTTCCCTCTCCTCTTCCTCCTCCTCCTCCTCCTCCTCCTCCTCCTCCCTCTGACGAATTTTGGCTCTGCTTCGGCGATGTTCGGCAACTTCAATGATGAGGGATCGGGCAGTTCAACTCGCCAAGCGGCGAAAAAGTTCAGAAGCAATGGCCATGGTCTAGCGTATAGGCAAGTCGCGACGATGGTAGGCACTGCAACAAGCGAGTCTCCAGATCCAGGTGACGGAAAACGCGCGTAGCGTTGCGATCCATTAGCCGGGAGAAACAACAAGGGGGAATGTGAGGGGATTGGCCTCGCGAGGCCCAGAAATAATAAGGGGGAGTGGCAGGGGATTGGCAGGACCCACGCCAGATTTAATCCGCCGACCCTGTCGGCGTGTGTGAAGGGCTTCTCCGTTCGACTCGTCGTCTCCGTTCTCCCCCTCCCAGGGCTCTCCTCCTCAAGCGCGCTATCCAAAGCGAAATTGAAGGACGTCGTAGTGGAGTCGAAGGGAAGCCCCTTCCCTTTGATCCCTTCCCCGCAGGCCCGAGATGCACTTCTTCCTCTTCCGGGAGCACGTCCCAAGTCAGAATATCACACTCCCGGGGCGCACTTTCTTCGAGCGGGCACACAAAGGATGCACTTCCTCCTCCTCCTCCTTCTCCTCCTCTTCCTCCTCCTCCTCCTCCTCCTTCTCCTCCTCCTCCTCCTCCTCCTGCTCCTCCTCCTGCTCCTCCTCCTTCTCCTCCTCCTCCTCCTCATCCTCCGCTTCCTCCCCCCGCTCCTAGCCCTTTCGATCAGGGTCGGCGGCACCGGCCGTCAGGCCTCTCCAATAATCAAAATTTTGGCCATTGTCGGCCCAAGATGGCCCAAGTCGGCCCCAAGAACGCACAAGAGCCCCCCCCAAACTGCCCAAGAGGCCCCCCGTGCGGCCTAACATACCTCGAGGACGGCCTCAGGGAGACCCAAGAGGACGGCCCAAGAGCGTTTCAAGCGAGCCAAGAACGGCCTCAAGACGGCCAGAGAGGCCCTCGAGACGCTCCAAGAGGCTCCCCGAAGGAACCCCAAATGGTAAAAATCGTCCCATCCCCGGGGGAAAACGTACATTGTTAGCACGTTCGCTTTTTTGGTCTGAATAGCGTCCAAGACGGCCAAAGAGGCCGCCAAGACCGCCCCAAGATGGCCGATGAGGTGCCCAAGAGGGCCCCAACACGACCCAAATGGGCTCCAAGACGGCCCAAGAGCGTGCCAAGAAACCCAAGAGAGGTCCCTGAGGGCCCCAAAAGGTTCCCAAGAGAGCCCCAAGACAGCCACAGGCGGTCCCCGAGAGGGCCCCAATACGGCCCCCAAGAGCCCCAAAAGGACCCCCAGGAAGGCCGGGAAATGCAATACTCATTGATTTCCGCAATGCTTTTTGCTAGATTTTTGTCTGTCGTGCCAGAGCCTGAACACTAAGCCGTTTGGCTCTCTAGGGGGGGAGGGGCCCCCTCTCGGGCGCCATGGCGGTCCGCCTGCGGGGCTGCTGCTGCTTCGGCGGCGGCGGCGGCGCTGGGCGGGCGGCTCCAACGTGCACCTCAACGCGGTGCGGCTGGACACCGACGATGTCGGCGACTGAATGCACGTACGAGGATCAGAATGCCCGGGCGAGGGCAAGTTTGGGTGAGGCGAGCAATGATGGGCGGCATGCGGGTGTGCAGCTGCCGACGGTGAAGGAGGACGGCCTGTTGATCGGGGATCGGCCGGCAAATGCAGCTTGGACCGCGGGTGGGCCGCGGCCTGGTGAATTCACTTGCAAGTTTACTGACAAGGGACAGGGTGCGCATGGGTGCGCACACGGAGCAGGGCAGGGCCATGCGGGCCCAGGAAAGGCAGCAGCTACCCCACTGAGAGACGGCATCCGCCACGGGGTGGCCACCAGAGCACGACGCGCAGGCAGGGTTCGCCATCTGCAGCGTCGACGGGGGAAGTCCACCTACTTCCACAGGATGACGAATGCCGAGCGGCGCCGCCTCCTCCGGCGCGCGGGCTGGGTGGCCAGCTGGGCCCCACAATGTGGTGTTCAGGCACGGCAGTCCACCTGCCTCACGTGCTTGCTGGCCCATGCACGGGCACAGGAATCCGACGTGCAGCCTGCAGCTCTCGTTTGCAGCCCTCCGCTCCGGCTTCGCGGACCAGCTGGAGGAGGTTGCTGAGGAGGCTGAGGTAGAGGAGGAGGCGAAGGAGCAGCTGTTGAGCGGCCGGCGCGCCCCCTCACAGTTGCAGCTGCCCTGCACCAGCGTGGGTGGTGCCGCCGCCTGCAATGGATGCCAGGCCAGAGCATGGAAATATGAGTGGCAGCGCTGTTTGGCACAGCTACGGACAGCACGCCCGCTCAGGAGGCTCTCCCACAGGGGGGCCAACAGGCGGCTACGAGCGGAACCAGGCCACATCGCGGGCGACGGCCCTCCGAAAGCCCGCCCTCCGACTCGGCGAGCAGCGAAGAAATCCCGCACCATGCGTGGCTTCATGGAGCAATTCGTGAAGGTCATGGTGCAGATGCTCCAGGGCAGCGACCAGAGCCAGCTGATGACCCTCTTGGCCGGCGTGCTTAGCGGCATGCAGGCCCACAACGAGGACGACAGCAGTGGCCAGCGCCGGCCCAGGACCAAGCCCAGGGCAAAGGCCAAAGCCAAGAGCAAGAGCACGGACAAAGACGGTGACAAGGGTCAGGACGAGGATATGGCCGCAGACTCGAGCACGCACGACTCCGGCAGCGGCACCGGCTGGGGCAAGGGCCGAGGCAAGGGCGGCGGTGCGGGCAATGGCTCGGGCGGCGGTGGCGGCGGCAGCGCACCACAGCAGCAGCCGCCGGCACCCCGCCGGCAGCAACCCGACGCTCTGGAGGCCTGGCAGACAGTGTGGAGCCTCAGGCCCGAAGATTTCGACGCTCATATCTTCTCCGTGGACGACTTGGAGCTCAAGGCTCGGGCGCAGCCAGGGGACAGTACGACGCCGCCGAAGCCCGTGCTCGGTGTGGTCCTCGCTCGGGACGAAGCCGACTGCAAGGGCATCGAGACCCTCTTGTCGATCCACGGCCACCTCCGCGTCCTGCGGGTCCGGCCCTTGGAAGGACCAGTCGCCAGCGAATGCGCACTGCAGCCACACGAGGAGCCACGGCAGCTTCTGGGCAAAGCGCGAGGGCACACCCGCGTCCGAGCGGTCGGCCTGCGGCGCTCTCACACCGACGCGCCTCGGTACAAGACGGTCGTTACCAAAGCGGCGCCGGCCGCTGCTGCGACGGAGACTGCCGTCCTCCGGGTGTCTGTAGAGAGGAGGTACACGACGGAGTGGGAGCGCACCCTCAAGCGCCCGGGCGACACCGCTCGCGCGTGGGGCATCGCAGCGGGCCTCACCGATGCCAGCAAGCTCCGCGATACCTTCAAGTGGTTCCAGCAGGGCGACATCCTCGTCGGCCTGTGGAGGGTAGAGCAATCAGCCGTGGCCGGCCTCCTGGCCGCGTCGGGGCAGGTGGACGATCATGGACATCGATTTTTCGTTGAGCCCATGCGCTGGGAGGCCCCCAACCCTGGCCCTTGTGCCTGTGAGTACCAGAAGAGGCTGGAGGATGAGGAGTGGTCGCAGTACGCGACCAGGATCGCATCCATGGCAGGAGATCTCGGCATCGCACGCGGAGATCGCGCTCTCGGCATCCGCAAGCCGCGCGCCTCCACCGACGCCCGCACCCGCACCTGGAAGCTGAAGGCGTGCCGGCAGGGCACTCCTACACAGACGTGTCCAACCTGCTCAAGGCCCAGGGCTTGGCCGACATCGTCTTCATCGCGCAGCGCGGATCTCCGCGCGTGCCCAGCTCGGCGCTGCCGCGCAAGACCTGGGTGGTCAGAGCCGCAGCCAGTGGCGAGTTGAGCGGGTTCGAAATCGAGCAACGTGTCGCAGGTGAGGATATCCACATGCACGGGTACATCGAGGCACCGAGGAGGAGTGCAGCACCGTGGCAGCGCTTGCCGGGCGAGCGGGCCGTGTCCTTCGTCAAGGACCCCAAGTCCGCGGAGGACAAGCCGCGGGCACCCAACAGGGTCTTGGAAATGGCCCCGGCCGCGGGGGCCCTGGCGCTGGCGAACGGGCCGGCCATTGGGGCAGCGGCCGAGAACGGAGGCAATGGTGACGACAAGGGATCGGCACAGCGGCCGGTACCCCCAGGGAAACGACCAGCCCTGGCCCCGGAGGCCCCCGAACCACCCCCATGGCCAGACTGGATGCGCACCATCCCGAATCCAGGCGCTGGGGACTGCCTCCCCCATGCCTTGTCTCAGGGACTCAGGAAGCAGAACGTCATCGTGGAGCAGGAGACGGTCAGGTTCAGGATCGCCAAGCACGTGGCGCACAACTGCGACAAGTTCGCGAATTACTGGGACGAGTTGGCGCCCCAGCGAGAGGACAAGAAACTGGACTCCTTCGCCGAGTATATGAAATTGGCGGAAAAGCCCGGCGCCTGGCTGGGCAACCTCGAAGTCGCCGCCTTCGCGGAGGTCTTTCAGGGCGAGGTGGTGGTCTACCGGAGGCAAGGGCCTCCACAGCACTTCAAGCCGCCCTCCGGGGCGAAGAAGCCCCTGCAGGCAGCCAGTGCGCCTCAGGTACGACGGCGCCCACTACGAGCTCATCGTCTCCCAGCCACCCGGTGATCTCAAGAGCGTTCCTTGTGCTCCCAAGGGGGGCCGCGGCGGTGGTGGCAGTCGGGCCCCGTCTGACGCTCCTCAGGCGTCCGCTGCCAGCACAGCCAGCAGCAGCAGGAAGCGGCGGAGGCAGGCCATCGCCGACTACGACGAGGGGGGCCGTGCTGCCGGCAGCCGTGGCACTCCCTCGCTGGCCAGCTCAGCTCTGGGATACGTTGCCCCAGAGCAGCCCCAAGCTTCGAGGCGCGCGCCTCCGCGAGGGCCGGCGGGCGCCTCCGCCTCAGCAGCCGCGCCTTCCGACGAGCAGCCCGCTCCCAGGCCCCCCTCCGGGGGCCCGACGCAGCAGTGGACCTGCCCCCACGCTGGCTGCAAGGGGTTCACCGTGCGACAGCCCTTCCTGTACCAGAAGAAAGCGGCGCATGTCGCCATCTTCCACGCGAAGGTCAGGGACCAGATGCACCTCCGCCCCAGCCTGGTGATGAAACTCTTGGCTGGCACGACGGCGCGGTGGCAGTGCCCTTGCTGTCCCAAGGCCATGGCAGCCGACCCCGCCAGCCCAGCGGGAGCACGGTCGAGACTCAAGCACGGGGCGACGGAGCACCCAGATGAGGACCCGAAGAGGTTCCATCTCCCAGCGGGCGCACGGGGCGACGGAGCACCCAGATTGGCCGCGGCCTACGCCGCTCGAGCGGCGGCGTGGCGCGTCAAGAACCTTCTCGGGGGCAAGACCCTCGGCCACCAGATCGTGTTCTTCCGCATGCCGGCTGGCCGGCGCAAAGGCCTCACACACGTACGATGCACCACGTGCTTCCGGCAGGGCCGCACAGTCCGGGCCTTCGGGCAGTGCCGGCCCTTGTCTGCACAGACGGGCAAGACGACGCAGGCCATTGCGACCGCCCGCGGTTGGCTGGAGGCCGCGCCGCCAGCGGAACATGCCGAGATCCAGGAGTACTTGGACTGGCTCTTGAAGGCGCGGGAGCAGGCGCGCTCGCGTGAGCTCCAGCGGATCCGGGACGAGCGCAAGCCGGACAGGGACAAGCACACCGTCCACCAGTTCCAGTGGCCCCTCGGCGACAAGAATATCAAGGGCCGCCAGAGGTTCGTCTGCATGGCGTGCGGCATGCTCAAGATCTCTCGCGCTGCCCTGGAGGGCCGCGCCTGCGGCCAGAGGATGACCAAGCAGCACTTCGCCAAGCGCGTGCGCCTCCTGGCGCGCCTGCGGCGCCTCCGGCGGCGCAGTCCGGACCTGGAGACCGCCGTCGAGGCTCTGGCCAAGGCGCGGGGCTCGCCCACCGAGGCCGCGGAGGCAGCAGCAGAGGCCGCGGCCGCGGCGGCGCCGCGAGGCGCACTGAGCGCTGGTGGCAGCGCCGGGCAGGCGGCGTCCAGTCGCCGTTTTTAGCCCCTCACGCCAGGCCGCGGCCACGTCTCCCAGGGCAGGGGGTGCTTCAGCGGCGGAGGCGCGCGCAGCGGTGCAGCTACCTCGCGGCAAGGCCCGCGACCAGGGCGATGAAAACTCTGAGTTGGTTCCTGGCCTCTTGGGGCCTCCTGCGCCAGTTTTCCGAGCCGCGTCCGGCCGCGGCGAGGTTCCCGCATCAGTTTTCCGAGCCGCGTCCGGCCGCGGCGGCGGCGCGGAACATGTCACGGCTTCCGCCGGCAACGACAACGGCGCGGAACATGTCACGGTTTCCGCCGGCGGCGGCGGCAGCAGCGCAGTTCCTGCAGCTCCTGCAGCTCCCGCACCGCAAGGCTCCCAGGCTGGCCTGGCACATGGCGGCGGCGCCCGGCTTGGCGGCGAAGAACCCGTTCCTCTTCCTCCTCTTCCTCCTCTTCCTCCTCCCGGCGCTCGCCGGAGATTGCGAGGCCGGCAGGCCCAGCAGCAGGCGCGGTTCGCTGGCGACCCGGATCCCCTGGGACCCCTGGAGGCGCGGCCCGACGACGCGGGAGTTGGCGCCACGGCCGGGCCGGAGGCTGCTGCAGCCGCAGGCGCCGCCACCAAGGCCACCAAGCCGCCCACGCAGAGGATGCGGATCGGCACGCTCAACGTCCAGGGCCTTCGGGAGAAGCTGAGTCGCGTCTTCTTCCTCGCCTCGCTGTTCGCGCTGGACGTCCTGTGCGTGCAGGAGGCGCGCATCGGACCACAGTCGCTCGCCAGCCTCACGCAGTACGCGAAGCGCCGGGGCTACAGCTACACCGCCGCGGCGGAGACGGACATCGACGAGCTCGGGCGCGCCCAGGGCGGCGTCATCACCTTCTCCCGGCACCCGCTCCAGAGGATGGCGCACCCGGAGTCTGCTCACCAGGGCCGGTACGTCACCACGGCGCTCCACATGCCAAAGGCCGAACCCCTGCTGCTGACCAACATGCACGGCCTGCCCGGCCGCATCGTGGAGACCTGGGATATCGTCCACGCGGTGCTGGCACAGGCGGCTCAGCTTGGCCGTCGCCCGGTGATCATCGGGGACTGGAACATGATCCCCTCAGAGGGCGTGGCGGCCGAGGCAGCGTCCAACGGGTGGCTTCGGTTGGCCCACACTCCAGCCGAGACGGCCACGGCGACTCACACCAAAGGCCGCCACCTGGACTACATGTTGGCCCACCCCAGCGTGCACGTTTCCAAGCGTGTCCAAGAGCTGATGGTGGCGGATCACAGCCTGGTCCACCACGACCTGCCGTGCTACAGGCCCGAGGACCGGTACACCTACAAACCGCACCAACAGCTCCCTGAGATCCCACCGCCTGCTTCTGGGACCCGGGACGGGCCCATGGCCCCCGAGCTGGCCCAGCGTTGGCGGGAGGCTCAGGAACAGATCCAGGACGACTTCGACGCTGCCGAGGCGCGCTTCGACACCGAGGCCATGTGGACCCTGCTATCCGACGAGACCGAGCGGATCTTGGCTGGTCAGCTCACGCCCGGTACGAGGCGACGGGCTCGGTCGCCCAAGGTTGTGCGCGACCGCCGCTGCGGCACGGCACGGCAGGTCCAAGCTGTTCCGCACGACCTGGGGGAGCTCTACAAGGCTCCAGCGGGTCGTCCAGGAGGAGTACGAGAAGCGCGGCGCTACCGCACCCAACGCCCACCTCCAGCGGCGGCAGGAGCGCTTGGCCAGCAGGTACCCAGACCTCCAGGACATGCGCTTGGACACGGCCGCCGGGCGGCAGGCCCTCCAGGAGCTCATCAACCACGTGGAGGCGCACCACAACACCAGGAGGCTCTCCCAGTGGACCGACGCCATGGTCACAGACGACGCTCGCACCCTGCAGTGGCTGAAGCGCACGGCCGCGCCGCCTGAGGCGTGCACCTCCGTCCGGCCCAATTTGCATCCTCAGCGGGAGGCGGAGCACCAGCGGGCCGCCTGGGCACGGATCTGGTGCTCTGAGCCGCCCCCAAATACCAGCGCCGACAAATATTCGCACCCGGTACCGCGGCACAGCCCCGGCCTGCCAGACTGCTTCGAAGTGGACCGCACCGGGAAGCGCTTGCGGTGGAGGGCCGGCCGCATGCGGGCCAAAGCAGCAGGAGCAGACGGGTGGAAGCCAAAGCACGTGGCCGACCTGCCCTTGGAATGGTTTGCACTCTTGAGCAGAGTGTGGAATGCCATACTCGATGGGGGCCCCGTCCCACACAGCTGGACGCACACCAGGGTCGCGCTCATCCCGAAGCACGATGATACCGGGGGCCTCCGCCCCATCGGGATCGCTTCGGTCGCCTGGAGGCTGGGCATGGGGGACCTCGTGACAACCCTCTGGCCCTGGATGGCCGCCTGGCTCCACCCCGGCATCGCGTCAGGCGCCAGGCGGGACCCCGCGGAGATGGTCGAGGCGCTCCTGGAGGGCATTGACGAGAGCAAGGCCGCCGGCGGGCTGTCCATCTATGGAGCCAAGATCGACTTGTCCAAGGCGTTCGACAGAGTGTCGGAGTCCCGCGCACGCCATATCCTGAGACACATGGGCGCGCCAGAGCCCCTGCTCCACACGCTCCAGAGTTTCTATGCCCAGAGGCAAATGCACATGGAAGTCGACGGCTGCGTGGCCTCGCAGCCGATCCGGCCTTTGCGCGGGCTGCTCCAGGGATGCCCCCTGTCAGTCCTCCTCCTGCTGGTGGACATGAATTTGTGGATCCGGGTGGTGGAAGCCTCCTGCCCGCATGTCTCCGTCAAGGCGTACGCCGACGATCGCACCCTGTGGGCCCGTGGCCCGCTCGCGAAAGCGAGGGTGGCAGAGGCATGCGAGGTCACTCGTCGGTTCGACCTGGGCGCCGGCTGGCAGTGGAACGCTGGCAAGGGACAACGATTCCAGAGGGGGCACGCTGACGGGCGACGCGGCGCCTCCCCCTCGCAGCTGGCTGCGCTCCAGGGCGGCGTCCTTGAGCAGGTGGGCCCCCTCAAGCACGCGGTCGAGGTGCTCGGCGTAGTGCTGTCCATGCAGCGCGTGCCGCCGGTGATGACCCGGCGCAAGTCCGAGGCCGCGGCGCTCTGGCAGCTGAGCCGCATCGCGCCGCCTCCGGTTCACCTCTATGCTCGTGGTGCCGAAGCTCTGCTGGGGCGGCCGCTTCATGCGCCCCCCACAGGACACCGTGCGCCGTTGGGACAACGCCATTCGGCGAGCCATCCTCCAGCACCCACGTGCCGCTTCTAGGGCGGCCTGCGCGGCCGTTGTCGGCCCTTCGGCGTGCGTCGAATACCAGCTTGACGCCGACGCCTTGCGGCACGAGTTGTGGCGCCTGCGCCGCCAGGCGCGCAACCTCCCCACCGCGGTCCGCATGCTGCCACGCTGGGCGGCGGTCTGCCGGCGCTGGCGGTGGACTCCCAGACCGCAGCAGGGCGGGGCCGGCGGCGCCGCACAGTACCCGAGGCTGTACGACACGCCCGAGGGGATCGTGGACCTCGCGGAGTTCGGCAAGAGCAGCCTGCAGCAGCTCGCATGGCGGTCTCATGCCCGGCACCTGTGGCTCCAGGAGAGCCGGGCCAAGGACGCGGACAGCCAACGCCTCTTGGCCGCGGGCGAGGTCCCGGCAGGCCGGCTCCGGCTCACCTTCGGCAGCAGCGGCTCCGCCAGCCTTCGGAGGGCGGCCCTGGGGTGTGCCCTCGAGCATCACGCCGTCGAGGGCTTGCGGCGGTCCGCCGGAGCCCCGAATGCTGCGGTGGTCTGCACGTGCGGTGCGCCTGCCAGGAGAAGCCATTGGCTGTGGGAGTGCGCCGCCCGATCCCAGGAGCCGTCCGCGGGGCCCGCCGTGGGCAGCGCCAGGTGCGGCTTGGAAGAGAAGATGGCCGTGCGGATAGTCGAGGTGCCTCGGCGGCTCGCGCCTGCGCCGCTGGCGGCGCTGCAGGGACGGCTTGGCCGCATCGTGGCGGCTCTGCGGGCTGGCCAGCGCGCGGACGGCAGCGGCGCCCTCGTATGCACCGACGGCAGCGTGGTCGGCCGGAACGATCGCCTCAAGAGGGGGGCGTGGGCCATCGCGGTCAGCACGCCCGCCGGCGTCGTGACCGCCACAGGCGAGGTGTCCATCCCGGACGGCACGTCTGATTGCGCAGAGCGCGAGGCCGCCCTGCACCTCATGCGAGCGGCCGCCGAAGCAGGTGTGGCTTTCATCGTGTACATCGACAACAGTGGCGTCCAGGGCGGCCTGCGGGACATCTTGATGGGCATGCCACGCCGACAGGAGTACGCCTTCGGCCATTGGGGCGCAATCGAGGGCCACGCCAGGACCCTCCCGGCGGGCTGCGCTGCCTATTGGGTCCCGTCCCATGGCAAGAGAGAAGGGTCGTGGGCGCCGCCAGACCCACGCCACTCTGAGCTCGAGGTCAGAGACCTGAATCGTGCTGCCGACGAGGCCTGTGGCGAGCGGGCGGCTGCATTGTACGCCCGCCTGAGCGCGCCCCAGGAGGCGCTCCACGCGACAGCCGACGCCAGCATGGCTGCCGGCATGCTGCGCCTGGCGGCCGGAGAGCAGGCACTGCTGGCGGACTGGGCGCCCGCTCGCGACGAGGCCTCCCTGCAGGCCGGAGACATGTGGCGGCGGCGCACTGGCGCCCGCCGGCGGCGTCCCGCAGCCGGCCAGGCCGCGGCGGCACCCGCCGCAGTGGCGCCCGGAGCACCAGTACCCCGCCGGGCCGCTGCGGCTCTCCCGTAGTGTCGTTTTTTTTTTTTTTTTTTTTTTTTGTTTTTCTCACCGTGTAGTGTAGTCACTTTACTGGCCGGCTGCTGCAGCTACACTTTTTCCTCCGGCTCCAAGATACTAAGCCAACGACCTCGCGCCCTCACAAAATGCACGCGCTTTCCGTCCCCGTGCCAAGCAGGTCGACTTGGACCTCGATCCCAGAATCTATCCGCCACCGTGCCGCTGGGCACGGAGTAGGCGTGTCCTCAGGTCCTTTGCCCAATGTTAGAAGTCTCAGTCCTCACTCCGGAAGAGTCTACTCAACTTTCTGAAACCTCCTGGGGCTCCCGGAGTGCCTGCGGGGCTCCGGCGCATGTTGGAGCCCTCATCCCCGGAGGATCCCCAGAGGCGCGAAGAGGCCCCCAAGAGGCGTCAAACTGTTCCCAAGAGGCCCCCGAGAGCGCTCCGAAGAGACCCCAAGAAGCACCCCTGAGAACTCTGACCCACAACCCATGCACGGTTGCGGGATGAGCCGAAGGCCATTCGATAGCGTAGGTAACTTGTTGTGTCAGCAGCGACGGCTAAGAATTCGGACGTTGTGACACATGCAAGGGCCGACTTTGCGTAATCAGTGTGGAAGGAGGGGAAGGCGGGGGAACCGAGACGGTCATGGACCAGAAGTATTTTCAGCACAGTGCGCTGAAGATCCGTCCTCCAACGGCACAGGAGTAGGATCTCCGAATGTCTCTGAGGGTACGTGGCGCCTGATCGCCACAACCCCACGCGAACGGACTTGGAGCAAACATGCGCATGCCCCCGCTCGGTCATCCGTGCATCCAACCGAAATGACCACGGACGAGGAAGAGGAGGACGCATGCCGCCCCCGCCGACAGCTCAATGATTCCCACCAGCCCCCCTGCCGCGCGGACGCAGTCGGCGGATCGCAGCGGCAGAGGCGTGGAGCCTTCGGTGCAACCCAGGAGCCCTCCTGGGGGGCGTCCTGAGGCTCTGGCGCCTCCTCGGCCGCCTGGGCCGCGTGGCGGGCGCCGCGCGCGCGGGGAAGGCGTTCGTCGGGAAGCCCAGAGGCGGACGGCGAGAGGGAGCGAGCGCCCATCTGGCCTTGCAGCGGGTGGGGCCGCAAACGCGAGGAGCGATGGGTGAAGCCGCAACTCAAGGAGGCGAGAGGGAAGGGGAGAAGGGATCTAGAGGCACGGGAGGGGGGCAAAGCGACAGAGAGAGAGAGAGAGAGGATGTGAAGGGATGACGTGCTCCCCTCCTTCCCTCCCGTGCGATTCCCTCTTCGCCCATCCCCACCATCTCCCCATCCCCACACCCCGTCTCCGTGCCCCCCTCCCCTCCGTTTTCGACCGTCCATCCTCTGCAGAAAGAAACGTGACCGTGGAATCCAGCCCCGATGCAGGATGGCGAACGGACGTCGGCAGTCTGCGAGGCTCTGAAGAAGCCCGCCGCAGGCGCCTCCTTTTTACAAGTTATACAACGAGCCCGCCGCAGGCACCGATTTTTGGTTACAGCAATGCGGGTGGGTCGCGGGGTGGGTCGCGGGGTGGGTCGCGGGTGGGTCGTGGCTGGGTCGCGGGTGGGTCGCGGGTGGGGTCGCGGGTGGGTCGCGGGGGGGGTCGCGGGTGGGTCGCGGGGTGGGTCGCGGGTGGGTCGCGGGTAGGTCGCTGGTGGATCGCGGGGTGGGTCGCGGGTGGGTCGCGGGTGGATCGCGGGTGGGTTGCGGGGTGGGTCGCGGGTGGGTCGCGGGTAGGTCGCTGGTGGATCGCGGGGCGGGTCGCGGGTGGGTCGCGGGGCGGGTCGTGGGGCGGACGACGCCAAACAACAACAACAACAGCAACAACAACAGCAACAACAACAACAACACCAACGCCATCACCAACACCAACAACAACACCAACAACACCAACAACACCACCACCAACAACAGCAACAACAGCAACAGCACCAGCAACACCAACGACAACACCAACACCACCAACAACAACAGCAACTTCAGCAACAGCAACAACAACAACAACACCATCAACAACAACAACATCAACACCAACAGCAACGGCAACAAACGAGCAAACAAGCAAACCAACAAGCCCACAAGCAAACACACAGCCAAACACACCACCAAGGCCAACAACAACAGCAACATCAACATAAACACAACCAGCAACACCACAACAGTAACAACAACAACAACATCAACACCAACACCATCAACGACAACAACACAAACGACACCAACAATAATCCGCCTCGCGGAATCCAACTTCAGCAACGCACCCAAGGATAGTGATGACCGTTAGCCCCCCTCACTCTGATACACAGATTGATAGATGTGAAACGCGCGTGGTTCTAGCAAGCCCCAGGCCGTGACAAAATCACACATCCTCTGAAATTATTGCCAACCGATGGCATGAATATGAGGTGCACCGAACCGTCACAAAACGCGGATTGAACAGATAATATCAACAGACAATAGCACACCCATGCAATGCAATGCGGACCAATGCAAAGCCGAAAAGAGAATGTTCTGAATGGAGTGCCCACACCAGTACTACAAAGCAACGCAGTGCCATGGAAACCAGATGGGAGCGCCATGCAGCGAGAAGCATTGCAATGCAAAAGCTTGCAAAGCAAATGAAAGGCAAGGCAATGCGGTGCAATACAACCGAATTCAAAACAGAGCAACGCTCACCAGAACAATGCCGTTTGCAGAGCCATGCCTGTGCACATCCGTCGGAAAGCAATCAAATGAAAGACAATGCAGCACAGTGCACAATAACGCAAGAGGCCGTACGAACCCGAGGGTTCTGGAACCTCAGAGATCCAAGGGATAAGGTGTGCAAAATAAGTTGTGGATGCCCTGTTCCGCCGTGGGTAGACATCCATGCGACGCTAGGGCACCAACTCGTCCTTCTCTTTGTCCCCCTCCTCCTCCTCCTCCTCCTTCTCCTCGTCGTCCAACTTCTCCTCCTCCTCCTACTTCCTCTCGCAATCGATCCTTCGGCCGTTCGGCCGGCCCCAGCTGGCGACTGTTTAGAGTGCCACACAGACTTCTTACCAGGAAAAAGAAAGGTAACGAATTCCCCCCAGGCTACCAGGCAATAGCTGTCACAGGTAGCCCCGGGTCCATCGGCCACGCGGCCAGGACAAGCTATATGTTTTCTAAATTGACCTCGGGGGGGCAGGACTTGTCCGCTCGCATGCGGCGGTAGTCTGGAAGCCACGTCATGCCGTAATTCCCTGAAGCCTAGAGCATTCTCCGTGGGATCTGCATGTCCACCACCGGCGTTCCCTTATTCCACTTAGTGATTTTTTTCTACGGACTGGACTGGAAGCCCATGGAATCCACATCATCCAAACTCAATCGACAACATCAACAACTGCGTTCTCCTAAGCAGTGGCGAAAAACCGCCCTGAGGGCTTGGCTGGATGACTCTGAGACGGTGACTACGTCACCCGATGCACGCAAGACATCGCGCGACCAGCTGCCATCTGCACAAGACGGAGGAGGAGGAGGACGAGGAGGAGGAGGAGGAGGAAGAGGAGGAGACAAGTGAAACCAGAAGGCGAAAGATACGAATTAGCCCACCAACGTATCAGCCCCTGGCCTGCCAAGCAATGGTTGGACAGACCCGTATTGAATGGCCTCGACGGACAAACAATACATTCACAACTCACGGTACTATATAAACCGTATGGAGCTACGCACCATTCCACTTAGTGGGATTGTGTTTCAGTTATTCCAATGCTTCTCTGGGTACAAGGCCTAACCTGGCCTACTCTGGACCTGGTTGCAGTTTCTTCTGGGCTATCGTCTGTTCCTGCATTATCCCTTTAAGCTTTGCGTTTGCGCTGTCATCTGTCTCGATATCCTTGGCGTGCTAGCGGCAACGCCGCCTTCCAAAGATGCATTGCCAGGTGCTCACGATCTGGCTCAAGACTTACGATTTCTGGCACCGCGCTGAAAAATGATCCCCGACAGAACGCGTTGTGAGCCTGGGCAGCAACGCTGGTTCATCACATGCTTTTGGGGGAGGTTCTGTGGCGTCACTCGGGCGCTCCTGGGGCCGCTTGGAAGCCTGCTGGGGGCCCTGCCAGCGGTCTCGGGGGCAATCTTCGGGGGGCGGGCGAACTCTGTGAGTTCGGGTTCCGCCTCTTGGTGCCCCTCTTGGGGCTCTCCTGGAACGCTCCTGGGCTGTATTGCGGGCGTTCTGGGCAGTCCTGAGGCCCTGTCGGGGATCCCTTGGGCCGTCTTGAAAGATTTTTGGGGACGGGTTGCCTCAGAAGACTGGAATCGCGAAAAAGCGAGAGCACGACAATCGCTGAAAAACCAGATCGGAAGTCATTAGTTGTTTCCTCTTGGTGTCTTCGGCCCATGCCGTCACCGTTCCTGGGTTGTAGATTAGAGGCCTCTTCGAGGTTTGTTGGGATATCGTGGAAGGCCTCTCGGGGGCCTTTTGGATACAATTTTGAAGCCTCTAGGAGGCCGTCGTGGAGTTGCTCGGGGCCTCTTTTGGGCCTTTTCGGGGCCTCCTTTGGGTCTCGTGAAGCCTCCTGGGGGCCTCTTGGGGCGCAAGGCTCGAATTGTCGGTTCGTGTTCCCTCTTCTTGGGCCCCTCTTCAAGCAATCCTGAGGCCCTCTTGGGCCGTCTTGGGCGCCTCCTGGGCCGTTTGGGGGCCCTCTTGGGCCGTCTTGGGGGCCTCTTGGGGGCCTCTTGGGCCCTCTTGGGGCGAGGTTGGAGGCTTCTTGGGCGGTCTTGGAGTGTCGAAAGCCCGAAAACGCGAAACACACTGAACACCACACAGAATAAACATGATTTTGGCCTCTTGGGGCCCTCTTGGAGGTCCTCTCGGAGCGCTCTTGCGGCCTCCTGGGGGTCTCTTGGGCCAACATGGGGCCATCTTGGGCGGCTTGCTGCGCTCTTGAGCCGTCCTGGCGACCTCTGGGCGTCCGCTGCCCGCGCCGAGGGGGGCCCTCGAGGCGCAAGGAAAGCCCTGGAGCGTTCAAAAAGGCTCGCCGGCGCCGAGGACTAAAATGTGTTGCGGAGGGGGGGGAGTCTTGAAAAAATGGGGGGCCCAGGGCCCGGGGACCCAGTCGCAGGTAACACATGTGTACATATATATACACACCTACACAATATAACATGTCAATGTAGAGTGTTAGGACTTAGTATGACATGCTGAACTATGTTATATTATGTCTTAGTGTATTTAATCTTAAGCCAGTATGGTATAACAACATATTCTAATGTAAGATACCAGCACCGTATAATCAGATTTAATCGAACAAAGCATAATATAACATACGTACACACATATACACATATACATTCACACATATATATATATATAGATATACATGAAATATGTTATATCCTCTTCCTCCTCCTTCCCTCTCCACACTCTCACTCACTCCCTTCACTGGCCTGACCCTTCCCTGGCTACCCAAATTCGTGGGCCTTGTCCGTCGCCGCGTGCCGAATACGCGGACGAGGGCGGCTGCCTAAAAGTGCAGGGGCAACCCAACTCCTGCTCCTCCTCCTCCTCCTCCTCCTCCTCCTCTTGGCATAATCGATTTGCAGTCTCTCGGCTGCTCCCCCCCAGGCCATCACTGAAAAGGAGACGCTAATCAAATAGCGGTCCTGCGGCCTCTAGATGGGGCGCCATGCCAAACAAGGAGCGGAATGTTTGTTAATAGCCCTGGCCTCCCTGCCTCCGCCCCCCCGATACCGTCTCGATTCGCGCCGGCGGCGCCGTCTGGGAGCTGGGATAAACAAATGATCTCTCAGAGGTTTCCGAAACAATCTGATGGTCTGGTGCTGTGGTGGTCTGGCAGTCTGGCGATCTGGCCGTCTGGTGCCAGACGTGCCCCTCCCCTTACGCATGCCTCCGAGAGCTGCAAAGCCCTTCTGCTAGGCGAGAACCTCCCCTGCGACCTGATTTATTAAAAGCTCCTTGGTGCCAGACGTGCTTCTCCTCCGACACAGCCCCCCTCTATTACACACCACCCTCTATTAGACAAGGCCCTTCCCCAATCCGATCCAAAAGGAGCTCCTTGGTATTAGACGTGCCCCTCCTCCTGCACAGCGCCCTCTCTGAGACAAGGCCCTCCCCCCAGCTGATCAATTCGACTCATTGGTGCAAGACGTACCCTCCTCTTACACGGGCCCCCTCTGCTGCACGGCACCCTCTGATAGACAAGGCCTACATCCAAGCTCAGCAGAATAAGCTCCTCTATGCTGGACGTGCCCCTCCTCCTGCACTGGCCTTCTCTGCTGCGCACCACCCTCCAGTGGACAAGGCCTTCCCCGAGGCTCCCCAGGCCGGGGAGCGGCCTTACCAAGCCGAAATCCTCAGGACCCCTCCTCGCCCTCATGCTGACCGCCGCTCCTCGCGACGCGCGCGCGAGGAATCGGGCCGCCTTCGGGGAACCGGCCCCCTTGGACAGCGCGGCGGACCACATCTGCAGAGGGCGCGGGGCACTCTCTGCGCTCCCTGCCCTCCGCCTGCTCCTCCTCAGCCTGCTGCACCTCCTCCTGGTGCACCTCCTCCTCCTCCTCCTTCTCCTCCTCCTCTTCGTCCTACTCTCTGCAATTACTAATGATGAATACATGCTCCCATCTCTCCCCCGACGAGGTCCAGCCAAGATCCCGCCCATGATTTTTCAGACGCATCGGGCCTCATTGTCATACGTGACTTGCCAGTCAGAATCAGTCCGTAAACAATTGTGTTCTCGCTGCAGCGCTGGTCACGGTGCTTTGCTTCCGTCCTTCGCTCTCGCTCCAGCACGGGCCAGTGGGTCAATTCCTGCAGCTGCCATTTGGGTATCAAGGTCCTCCAGGACATTCCACTCGGCGGATCGAAGAGGATTCAGCGCAATGGAGAGGGATGGATTGGAGACGTTGGATGTCACAATGTCAGATGTGGCACGAGCACATCTAGCTTGCCTCTCTCCTCTCTCCTCACTCCTCTATTCTTCCTGACTACTGATCCCCTTGCACTTCCTCAGTCTCCTTCTCTTTCCTCTTCCTCCTCTCACTCCTTCTCCTCGTCCTTGTCCATCTTTCTTGCCTGTAATCAACTCCCCTCCTCGCACCGGCAGACGTATCCTTGGACTGGGCTGGGCGTTAGGCAAAACAACTTTAGCAATCATACAGATGGAGAGCCAGTGGTTTCCCAAACGCGGCTCTCGCCTTGGCGCAGCGTACATTCGATTTCAACATTTCTACTCGTTGCAAAGATGGAGCCAGTTCGTTTTCAACATCGGGCTCTCGCGTGAGGTGTCCCCGAATTCTATGACCCGAAGTCTCCGAACAAGCAACGGTTAACATAATGGAGGTTCGTTTTCAAGATGCGGTTATCACTCGAGACTTCCCCCAACTCTATGACCCGAACTTACCAGGCAACAGTTGCACGCATGGAGGGCATCTCCTTTTCAAAATGGGGATATCGCCTATCTCTGTTATTCTCTATGCTAAAAAGATGGGGGTTGGATCCTTTACAGAAAAGACTCTCGCCTGTGTTGCAGCACTCTTGGTCGTTCGGCGTTGAATAAACATTGGATGTCCACCCGCCCCTTGAAGAGGAGGGACAAAGGAAAACGCTCGATCCTTGAAATTCGCCGAACCTTCGGCGTATGCGAGACGCTTTCTGCTTGAGTCATCGTCGCCGTCGCTGTCGTCGTCGTCGTCGTCGTCGTCGTCGGCGTGCTCGTGGTCATGGTCGTGGTCGTGGTCGTGGTCGTCGTCGTCATCATCGTCGTCGTCGCCGTCGCCAGTCCCGAGGAAATGGAGAACCCCCAAGGTAATTGAGAAACGAGGAAAAGAAATATTGAATCTACTCCCTCACCTTTTTCCCATCTCTGAAAGGGTGCGGGGGTGAGGGGGGGGTGTACGGGGAAGTAGGGGGGAATGTCCCAGGTCAGAATGCAGCCCCCCCGGGTTCCAGCCTGTCCAGGGGGGTCCCTGAGGGGAGGTCGCCAGCGGAGGTCCAGGGGGAGGTCCCGCCTTCAGGGTCGGCGGCACCAGTCGTAAGGCCTTCGCCATAGGAAGGCGCCCAGAGTAGATTGGAATCTGGGGATCAGAAAACATACCATCAACGACCGATGGGTATGAGGCGGGAGTGTATTGCAGCATCGTTGGTGAATACTGGGTCTACTCCTGTTCTCCTCCTCCTGCTGCGCACTCTTCTATTACTCCTACCCTTCCTCCTCCGCCTTATTATCTTACCTCTCCTCCTTGCTCACTTTCTCGTTCTCCTTCCCTGCGTGGTGCCAGGCGCACTACTGTCGGCATTTTCCTGCGTCCCGGGGTTTGGGCGGAAGCCGCCACAAGCATACCGAACGGCACCCAACTATTATTTGCCTTCGCATTCCTGGGCGCTGCCCAGCGCGCAAATGACACTGGAGGGCCCAGGAGAGCCACAAGACGGCTTAAAATGTCCCCCAACAAACTTAAGAGGGACCCGCGACGGCCGCCGGAGAGGCCCAGGACAAACCCAGATGGCCCCAAGATCAACCACGAAAACACAAAGCCCCTCAAGACGGCCCAAACAGGTCAAGCGCGCACAAAAGGGGTCCTAGTGGGTCCCAAGAAAACCACTGGGGCCCCAAGATGGCCCAACGGGGCCCAGACAGAGGGGCGCGGGAGGAGTAAGACAATGACGAATAATAGAAGGACGCAAACGGAGCAGGCGAAGGCTGAGGAGAAGGAGCAGGGGGAGAAGACAAAGGAAACGGGGCAGGAGGAGAGTAAGGAGGATAAGGAAGTCGAGGAATAGGACGGTAAATCATCAGAGGAGAGGAGGAGGAACAGGATGATCACATGGAGGGTGAGGAGGAAGATGAGGATAAGGAGGGCGGACACGGAGAAGGATCGGGAAGGGGGATGGAGGGAGAGATGATGGGGAGCAAAAGGAGGACGAGGAGTAATGGAAGGACGATGCGGAAGGCGACGATGAGGCGGACAAACGGGACAGTCCAGACCAGATAGACAAATAGGGCTAGGCTGTACCAGACAGAAGAGCAAGACAGGCGGACCACCAAAGCTCCGAAGGTCTGCGATGGACTCAACACTTTGGATAAAACACGCCGTCCCGCCGTGTTCGCGCGAAACCTGGTGTGACGACCCCGTCCGCCGCTGCCCCATGAAGGGCCGGCCCTTTTTCCTTGCCTTCTTCTTCCGGCGCGGGCGCACAGGCGACTTCTTTGGACGGCGTGGCAATGGGCACGCCCGCGGACGACCGAAAGTGTTTGTGTAAGTGTGTGCGTGTGTGTGTGTGTGTGTGCGTGTGTGTGTGTTTGTGTGTGTGTGTGTGTGTGCGTGCGTGCGTGCGTGTGTGTGTGTGTGTGTGTGTCTGTGTCGAAGGGGATTGTACAGCATGATGTCATTGGGTTGGTTTCGGCTCTGCACGTACATTTTTTCTACGTGCGTGGCGCGTCCCGACGCCACCTTTCTATGCTGTATTTCAATCCAGAGGCTCTGTCATGTCTATTGCGTTGCTGGTCCGTAGGTCAGTACCCTACAATCTGTTGTGCATGACCTCGGTTGAATTTGGTGCCTTACCCCGCCCATCTCCTGGGCTGGCAAAAGCTACAATATCTTCTGCGCTTCACTGCCTCACGCCGTCGTGTCGGTGATCCATTGTCCGCCAATGCGCGCCAGTCTGCTTGCGCTTCAGTTCACTTTGGGTTGAGTCTCTTCCTCATTTTTCAGGCCGCTGCATGTCTACGTCTGGGATTACTGTCCCTCTTGCACATCACCTTTCGTTTGTCTTTCTTTCTTTCTCGAAGCCTGGGTCACATGTTGGACGGCCGGCTGCTATTTCAAGCGCGAATGTCTTCGTGGCCTCGACCGTTTCATCTAGAGCAATCGATTCAGCCGTGAAGGAAGAAATCGAACCGCTGATACACATTCCTACTATGATGATCGGGGTCGTCACTGCATAGCTCCCTTGCGCACAACCACCTCGATGCACCAAGCAGCTGTTGAGCACGTCCCAATACGCGTGCCGCCACTTGTGCGCACCAGGAAGTTTACATTCGCAAGTATCTCGGTGGAAATTTGCTTTCCATGGTATAGTGAACCAAGTAATCGGCTCGAACATTCCACGCCCGTTGCTGCCAGCAGACCATATGATCGATGTCTCGCGCCGGGCGCCAGTCGGAGTGAAACATGCTGAAGATGTTGCGGGTGATGCGCTCGAACATGTGAGCCAGATTTGGGTCCGAAAACACGGTCTCCCCGTTGATCACGCCAGCCAAAGGCTTACAGTCTGTTATAATTACGATGCGTTTTTCGGCATTCCCACTGTATATCAAGCCGTCGCCATGGCAATCCGGCAACTGGTCCAAAAGATGGGTGGCGATTCTTCTCCGCTCAGGGCCGTCCTGGGTCATGCCGTTCACGGGCGCCTAAACTTCAGCACTGTAACTGAACAGCCCCCACAACTCGCAAAAGTGTGATTCGAACTGTGGGAAACATGCAATGCACTCTGACTCCGCGGTGCATTGGTCTCGCTTGCTCCGACAAGCAATTCCGAAAACAATCACACATGCATCTTCCCACTCGACGCGATGGCCGTCACCGTTGTGCACCAGGGCCACTTTCCGTCGTTCGCGCTCGCTGCCAAGCGCGTGCAAAGATAGCCGCCACTGCCGCGTGCGAGAAGTCCGACTGCAACATAAATCCGCCGGCCCCCTTGCGGGGCCATCAAGCTGCGATGATTAAGGTTGCTGCTCCTTGCGCCAGTTCCAGTTTCCAGTTTCCATTGTTACAGTACTGTTTTCTGCTTCCTACTGTAAATTGTTACTGCCCGCGCGGGGGGGGGGAACCGAACAGGGCCCTGGTTAGTGTCCCCTGAGAGGGTTCTCAGAATTTCTGGGGGGGCGTGGGACACGTAAAAATACTTGAGTTTCGTGCCCCCCAAGCCATAATCCGTAGCAGATTACGCTGTATTCGCGCCCCCGAGGCCACGATCTCTTGAACATTACACTACATTCGCGTCTCCGAAGCCACGATTCCTTATACTTTAAACCACATTTGAGTCTCCGAGGCCACACTCCTTTGTAAAATCTCACGACGTTGTCGATGCTTTTCCCCGCCATCAAAGGGGCGAATGTACCCCCAGCCCACCAGGGAAGGAGCCACCAGGAGACGACCTGGTGTTCACCCCCCGTAACTTCTGTGCTGGCCGTTGCCTCGGGAAGCGGGAACTGAGGCAGAAACGGCCTTGCACGGCCGGCCGAGAAACCCTCGCCGCATTTACGCGCACGACGCGTCGCAGTGCAGGGGGGGGCGGGAGGGTGATCGCGCGCACTGCGACGCGGCCTGCGCCCTGTGAGGCGCCCTGCCACGTGGCGGCAGGATTGCGCGAAGCAGGCCGCCCTGTGAGGCGCCCTGCGACGCAAAGCGCCTTGTGCGGCGCCCTGCCAACGGACGGCAGGCACTCGGCCCCGCGGGGACGTGACCCCCCGAGCCTTGACCCAGCGGCACAGTAGGCGCCGACGAAGCCGGGAAAGGCCGCCTGCGGACCACTGCCAGCACAGTTGGCACTGGCAATGCTGATGTTGACCCTGATGTGCGAAGCATCTGCGTCTCTAGATCGCCCATTATCCGAAAAGCTTCGCCTTCCTCCTGATAGGATCAATCTCGCGACGTTGTCGATGCTTTTCCCCAGCATCAAGGGGGCGAATGTACCCCCAGCCCACCAGGGAAGGAGCCACCAGGAGACGACCTTGTGATCACCCCTCGAAGCAGGCCCCCGCGAGGCGGTGTTCCGCGTAGCGGTGTGTGTTGGGTGTCGGCGGTCGTTTTCTCCTGCGGGCCTCCGAGCGGGCCGAGCGAGCGAGCGGATGTCGTCTTCTGTCGCAAGCGCTTGGTCGGCCGGGCCGTCGTCTGCTTTGCAGAAGAGGCGGCCAGGCTATCGACGAATCGCTGCATTAGCGTATCCGGGGATGTGTCGGCGTACGTATGACGCATGACGTCCTCCGAATTCCACCCCCGTTGTCGTTGGACCACGTGCGGGGGAAGCTTTGCTACGTGCGTGAACCATTCCGTTCCGCCTCTACGAAACGAATGCGTGCTAGCAGCTGGGTCCTTGAAGTGAAACGAAAGCGCCTTGCGCCACGAATCCGCGCTAACAGGCTGTAGTTTGCAACCTGTCGTGGTGCAGAAAAGGAAAGGCACGTCAGCTGCGTTCGCAGCTTTCCAAATCGTCCACTCCTGGAGGAATTTCGCCGGGGATCGCCCAGCAATGGCCTCGAACGGAATGAAGCACCATTGGCCTTTGCCACGCGGGTCGTTCTTCTGTTTCCTGATGAAACAGCAAGCGCACGCGGCGTTAAAATGCACATCTGGAACGCGAGTGTTGATCGCCTCCGAAACGCGGCGCGAACCAAAAAAACATAACGACGCGAAAGCTGCATCTCTCCGCCCAGCTGGCGTGCCTTTTGCTGTCCTGGCCGTGCAAAAGTGCGCCCACTCTTCTACGCTAGTCGCGCGTTCTTGGTGCGATGCGTGGAAAGCCCTCTTTTCAGGCCTCGCCAAAAATGCATGGCCCGATCGTCCCAGCAATCGTCGAAAACCTGGCTGTAGTTGTTGCTCTGGTGCCATGCTCGAACGGCTGCTTTGTTGAGGCGAGTGGTCTGCCAAGCCATCCCGTCCATGCTGGCGAACAGGAGCATTAGCTTATCTGGCGAATCCAACGGGAGGATGCTGGAATCGACTTGCTGTTCGAAACCGTGAACGTGCACAGACAGCGCTCTCGTGTACGTCCGGATTGTGCTTTGCTCCCACCCGGCTCGTGAGATGTTTTGCGCGGTGTCCATGAGCGTGGCCCGTGCGGACAGTGCCCCTGTCTGCGTGGGTACTTGCAGAACGTCGCCCCGAACCGGCGCGAACTGGAGGGCCACGTCGCCCGCGGCAGGGGCACCAGCGAGGTCCCGCGGCCCTCTGGTCGAGGGGCGGGCCGGCACGGCGGGCGTCTCCAAGGCCCTGGGTGGAGGCCAGACGGCCCACCGACGATCCGGCAACGGCGCTGAGAGCAACTCAACACCCCATGGCGCCGGAGCGTTCGTTTGGCCACACAGTGGATCGCTCAACAAGTGCATGTCAAGGGCTTGAGCCGAAACGGCTGCAGGAGCGGAGGGGGGGGGAGGGAAGAAAGCATGGGGCCGGAGAGGAGGGGCGGGGGAGGGAAGGGGGCCCTGGGCTGGAAGGCGGCGCTGTCGCCTGCGACCCCAATGGGAACTGCGCTCTTGCTGTGCCCCGCGAGAGCTTTGTGGGGGCGCCAATGCCGACGAGAAGTGCACCCCTGGAGCGGGCCCGCCAGCCTCTTCAACCAGAGCGTTTTCTAGTGATCCTTACAAATATTAGTTGTGATTTTTGTGCAGAGAAGCCCTGGTGGCCTTGCCTCCGCCTCCTGGTCGCTACAGGCCCGTCGGGGCCGCGCGATCTGGGCCCGTGCTGCCGGAATGCAAACTGAACCGGCCGCCTGCTCGTGGCTCGCCAGACCCCCCCCGCTCCGGGGGCACGTCTTCTTGCTCGTTTGCTTCGCTGGCCCCTGGCGGCGCATTCGGCGCGCGCGGGCGGGTGATCGTGCTGGTAGCGTGTCTGGCAGGGCAACGACGCGCGCGCCAACAACAACACTGCGCTGGCAATCCCGCGGGGCTTGCCGTAGGCATATAAGTGTTACATGGCAAGCATGGGAATGACGAGGCCAGGGTCTGACCCGAAGCTTGGAATCGCCCTCGCCCAGGCGACGAAGATGATGTTTTCTCTGGCGCTCCGCCTGCTGGGGCCGAAATGGTAAGTCTGCAGCCGGCCCGAGCGCGCAGGCGTTGTGCATTATACACACGATTGTGCCCGAAGAGCACGAGGCGCGTTCGCCCGCAAAGGGCGCGGGGGCCTGCTCACGGATTACAGCGCGCAAAATGCCACGCGAAAGGCCTCTCTGCCGACAGCGCCGGCGCGGCTGCGTGTCTCGCGGGCGGTTTGTCGGCCGGCGAACCCTGGTGCTTGGCGTCGACGAAAGCTTGAATGGCAGCCGGCTGCTGCCTGCCCACCATGTTCGCGAGCTCCGACACCATCGCCGCCACGTTGGCCTTCTTGTGGTTGTTGCTCCCGCCCTTGCCAGCGCCCGGAGACTGGGGTTTGCCGCCGTTGCCGGAAGTCTGGCCGAAGGGGGCCGACTGGTGCTGCTGTTGCTGCCGCGGCGCCAGGCTGCCCTTGGCCCCCGGCGCTCCGCCGCCGCCCTGGGCTGGGTCAGCGCGCGGGCGCTTGTAGGCGGGCCCAGTCACTGCGCCCGGCGCGCCCTCGGGGGAGCCGGACGTCACGACGGCCGCGACCGCAGGTCCGGGCGGAGCCACCGCGAAGGGAGCGACGGCGAGGCGCGAGAGGCCTAGGGACCAGTCCGAGCTGAACTCGGAGCGCAGCATGATGTGCTCCAGGGTGTTCCTCGCCGACGCCTTCTCGGCCTTGCGACGCATGGCCTTCAGGGTGACGCACGGGGGAAGCATAATCTCGTTCCTCTGGGCGGCCAACTTGGCGGACGAGGTCGGCTTGGCCGTGGCTGCGTTCACGTGCTGGTTCTCGAGCAACAGGAAAAAGCCCAGCGCCTTCCTGGCGATGGCGGCGACAACCCTTTCGTCCCGGGCCGCCGCCTTGTCCGACATGAACGCGCGGAAGCGGTCCGGACTGCCGCCGAGCGACGAAAGACACAGCTCCCTCAAGGTGGTCTTGGGGGCGCTGCGCAGGCTGATCGCGTCTTTGATCCTCTGTGCCTCCGGGTTGTTCGGGTGGGCCATGCACGCGGAAACGGCGTTGACCATCGCTGGGTCCTTCATGTGCGCGGAGACGTTGGCCAGCCAGTCTGTGTCCACGAAGGGGCGGTTCCATCCGGCCAACCACTCCTGCGCGTCTGTGGGCCGCTCGACCTCGCGCCACGAGAAGGCAGCGTCCAGGTCCGCCTCTTGCTTGTTAGCATTGGCGACGAACGCCTCGCAGGCGATGACAGCGATGACGCGCTGCTCGAGGAATGCGATCACCGCGTCGGTGTTCACGTTCTGCGTCTCGAACGTCTCCGCCGCGGCCTTGATCGCCGTGGGAATCTCCCCGACGTCCGAGGCCACGTCCGCTTGCAAGACAGATTTTACTGCCTCGGCGAACGCTGCTTCCAAGGCACCGCCCTGCCGAATGGCCTGTTTGAACCACTCCGTCGCCGCCGCCTCGCCGAAGGCGCCTGGCTCGATCGGCGCGGCCATGGCCGGGGCGTTGCCGGGGCAGGCGCGGCCGAGGACCAAAGACAACTCGACTCCGAAGTGCAGAGCTCCGATTGCGAACTCAGCTTGAGCCTGTGCGGCTGTCGAAGACGGGTTCGGCTGGACTCGCGCATCCGGGGTGAGCGAGGAAACCGCAATGCGTACAGATGGATGAAAGAAGCAGCAAGAGACCGTAGAAGGACGGACGAGTACACGCTGGAATGTTTTCCCGAGCGGCACAGGAGCAGGATTTGCAGGTCCGTGGCCGGGGCCTTAAGCCAGCCGCCGTCCGGACGCGGAATGCGGAACAGATCGGATCCAGATTGCCAGCGAGCGAGCCTACGCCACTTGTTCAGCTGCCAAGGCCTGAACCAAGGTGCTCCGGTGTCCTCTGGCACCACTAAAAACACAGCAGAACATTTGCCTTCGGCCAGTGCCTTGGCGAGAAACGAATAAGCATGCCCCGCTACGGCTCTGGGCGGGTGTGCCCAGACCTTGTTTCCCAACACTTGCGCCTCAAAGGCTGTATTTTCAGGGTGAAACCAGTGCGGAGCTTGCGCGGTGACCCCGAGACGGTCCGCGAACAAGTCGCAATCAAAAGGACCGAATTCGCTAGAGATTCGGTCCATCACAGACGCTTTCAACACCGCCTCGCGGAAGGGGTCTGCGTTCCACCGAGACGCAAATGTCGAGTCTCGGGACCCAGAATCCGAGACGACATTCGCTGCGCCCGCCAGATGCACGGCCAAACGCCAGCACCCAGCCGACCGTTCTGCGTGCTCGAATTCCTCTGCTAACTGCACGAGGTTCGGTTTTCGGCCGGAACGGAAATTCACGTAGTGGATGGCTGCCGTGTGATCTATTCGAATCACGACGCGCCATCCGCGCAACCATTCGGGTTCTGCTTGCACGGCCCGGACCGCGACCCACAACTCTTTAAAATTAATCGCGTCCGCGTTGTCCGCGAGATCTGCGAAACCTGCCGGCGAAACGCCGGACTTGACCACGCCAGCGCTGCACAAATTGTAGGACCATCCGTGCAGCTTGCTGGCGTCAGTTTCGATGACACGCAGGCACCCAGCCGCCGCCAAGCGACGCCAATCATGGAACTCCGGGGACTTCGGTCCCCAGAGCGAAAGATGGCCAGCCTCCCCGTGTAGTGGTCGCTCCGGAGTGCGGTCAAGAGCGCGGTGCCACCATTTCAAAGATTCACGCGCCTCTGTACTCAAGTGAACGACGGGATTCGCCGCTGGGCGGCGAGCCCACAGCGCATACACGTTTGCTGCGTTCAGCGACGCCCAGACATGATACAGTCGCCGCCTGCCTTGCAAAAACACTTCGGCAATATGGTTGGCCAGACCGGCGGTGGCTGCAAGATCTTGCGCCAGTAAGGTTCCGGTCGAATCTGCCTGCAGGGCGTCGAATATGAGGGTTTGGCACTTATCGCACTTCTTGCGCTCAACAGACAGCGTGTTGTTCAGAGTGTCGCACACCCATCCTACCCGCGTCTGGACTTGAGATGGCGGCCGGATGCCGCCGTCTTTTGCGGAGACCGGAACGCCAATCTTCAGAAAGAAGCGGACGACGCGCTCCAGCTCCAGCCACGCGTCCTCCTCGGATGATTGTGCGCCCAGGTTGTCGTCTACGAAATCTGTAAGCACGGCGTTCTCGTGCAGCTGCAACAGCCGCAACACCTCCTTCAAACTAGAATCGTTGATGGACGGTGCTGTTTTTAGGCCGAACGGCAAGAATGTATACATGCCGTACTGCTGTCGCCCCGGGGACCAAAAACCCAGCCACCACGCATCGGAAGGCAAAACGCGCCAGTTGCAGAACGTATCCGCCAAATCCACAACGTACAAAAAACTCCGCGGAGACATGCGCGATATCGCAAGATCAACCGTCCCGTAGTTCACTGGGAGGTCGGGCAAGGAGGCGTTCAAGCTGCTCCGGGAAAGGTCCATGATAATACGAACTTTGGCACCCGCTCGAAGCTTGACGATAGTCGCACAGGGGTTGACATGCAATTGGGCGGGTCGACTGGTGCCAGGGAGAAAAGAAACTTTCCCCAGCCGTTCCAGACGGGACCACTCCAAATCAGCGAACCGAGCGTGATGCGACAGCGAATGGTGATTAGGAAAAGCTTGTGGTGTGAGCCCCCTATCGACTTGAAGGCTGCAGCCGTTCTCCCAACGCTCCAAAAAACGGCCGATGCACCGAGTTCCTTGAGCATATCGACATTCAGCCGTGAGCCCGTGATGCCGCCTACCCAGATGGCTTGCGCGTCTGCCGCGCGCACTTCCCACAAGAGCCGCTGCAAGCGGTCGGTGCCATGGTCAAGGGACATGCTGGCAGGGCGACGAGAAAGCTCAACAAGGGCTGCCCTCGAGCTTGAGCCCTGTGCCCACGGACCTCTCATGTGCAAGGTGTGGCTGGCGAGCGCGCGCGAAAGCCGCTGCGATCGCCAGTGGACATTGGGCCCGCAAGGCCACCGGGGAGTCAACCCGGGAGACTGGCCCAGCGAAACACTAAGCACCGCTGGCCAAACAACAAACTGGACGACGTGAGTCCGCCTTCTTCGGCGCCCGACGGTGAAACAGTAAACACCACCATCCGGTGCCGTGCTACCAGGACAACAGGCGCTGTTGGCCATTGAAGGTTATGCTTTGGCGCGCGTCGAACGCGCTAAACATCTTTTGGACGACCGAGCGCCCACCGGCGACGGCGCCCAAAGGTGGGACAATAGGCGCCACCCCGGGGCCAAGCACACCGAACGATAGGCGCGGCATGCCCTCTTATCCGCTCAAGGACGGCCGATAACGAACGTGATTTTGGCCGTGGAGGAGCCCACGAACAACGGAAAACTCGGTGGGACAGCAAGCGCCTCCAGCAGGCCGGACCAGCAGAACAATAGGCGCTGCAGATCACATGGGCCGCGCACGCGCGCATGCACCGCGCGCAATACCGAACTGGACGCGGAGTGTCTAAAGGGGGCGTGGGCCTGCGCGGGAAGGACAAAAAACCCCGCCCGGAACCCCTGGCCGGCGGAACAGTAGGCGCCGCTGACCACTCGGACGAAAGCCACGCGGACGGAACAGTAGGCGCCGCCCGCTGACCTTGGCTTGAGCAGTGGCCGATTGAGCCGGCGAGGGGCGCGGGAAGGACAGTAAACACCGCCCGCGGAGGCTCCGGCCAGCGGAACAGTAAGCGCTGCTGGCTACTGGGACGTAAGCCGCGCCGACGGTACAGTAGGCGCCGCCGGCTGACTTTGTCTTGAGCTGTGGCTGTTTGAGCTGGCGGGAAGGAGGAGGGAGGAGGGAAGGGGGAGGGGGGGGGGGGCAGAGGTCTCTTCAACTCCTTTGAGACGGGGCCGAGAGCTCGCCATGGGAAACCGCCAGCAGAACGGTTCTCAC